>CM041782.1:100243273-100340773 GCA_023374045.1 Limonium bicolor
TCTCATGGCACCAAAATGGAGCTTTGAAAGATTTGAAAAGATAGAAAGATAGGTCTTGACCTAACTAAGAATAATATGTGTTTAGTTTTTGATTTGGAGCTAAAATGAGCAAGTTGTTGCCAAAGCATTGAAGCAACAATGGAGGCTGGCTGGGCACGGTTTGGAACAGAAGAAAACAAGAAGAAACCGTGGGTGAAGAAGGAGAAATGAAGAAGAGAGGAGAGAGGTAGGCTAATATAAGGTTTTGCTTAATAAAGCAAATAGTACTCTTTACTTATCTCTTCTTTTCTTTTCTCATTTAATGACTCATGTGGTGACTCCCCATCTTAGAAAACCGGCCCCCTACCTTTAATAAGGCTAACATGGTCTTTGTTGACCAATTAATTGACTTATATTGACTTATGTCTTAACTAGCACTAAATAGTTACTATTCACTAATCAAGGCACATAATCGGGAAATTTTTGATTTCCCATTGATTTAGACCTCCTAATGTGATACTAATTAGTACACATGTTGATTAAAGAGTAATGATGGACATTTAGCCACTCAAAACTCAATTCTAAGACAATTTCTCAAAAATGTGCTTTAAGACTTCTTAAAGCACATTTTGTGTTTTAACTTGTTTTCAAGCTTGGTTTTCTTTGCTAATTGATTTAAAATGACCATTAGGATATTACTAAGTCTTATCATGATATTTGGGTACTCACCCAAGTCTCTCCAAGCTTAGAGCACGTTTTTGCCCTGATTGCTTTAAGGCACTTTTTGTGTTTTCCTTGGTTAAATTGTCCACCAATCTTTCTAAGGCATCTTTTAGCCTTAATACATCATGATTTGGTTTACTTAGCATACTTAGGTTTGGGGTATTTCAATCTACCCCCCTTAAAGAACTTTGTCCCCGAAGTTCCATGCATCCTATCTCATTAGAATACATGTCTTACCTCATTCCTTAGATCATATAAATCATACTTATGTATACTTAATCTCATTGAATCCTTAAGTCCACCATATGCTTATTCTTAAATATCACACAACATGCTTAAGCATGTGTAGCACTCAAAATTCCTTTTTGTTCCTTTTTGATGATTAAAACATTCACATAACTCCAACGTATTCTCCCATGTCACCGGTCCGTAGACAATGGCTCATTCGTCCTCGTCACCATGGGCTAGAATACAAAACACTCTGCTCTCCCATGTCACCGGTCCGAAGACAAAGGCTCGTGCGTCCTCGACTTCATGGGCGAGACTCAGTAAAAAGGTAATCCTTTTACGAGGTCATGTGAGGAATAATTCCTCTAATTAAAAATACAAGCAACTCCAATTTCATTTTTATCCTAAGGCCTCTATCCTTAGTGTGATTACTTGTGACCATCGGTAGGGAGTTTCAGGAATAATCCTACCCTGATGTGATCAGCATCAGTGTAGAACCATCCTTCCACTCCAATTTGTGTTCGGTTTCCCTTGATCCCTAGAAAATCAAGTTCCACCTCCCACGTCATTTTCAAACATCAGTTAATTCACTCATGTCCAATTTTCTTCTTTTTTAGTTCTTCTAATCATAATCAATACATCTCCAAAGTGTGGACTAAGTCCATCAAACATCCTCAATTCATCTCTTAGTAACTACCCTCCAGACTTAAGTTCCTACTAAATTCCATATCAGTCTCATACCACATATCATTACTATATCCTTCCTCATGCTCATATCAAATAATATCTCATAGTGTTATCTTATTCTTATCTCACACATAGTCTCATATCGACTTATACCTCATATTTTCCTTATTCCTTAAGTCTCCTTAATCCTCTTCCTTAATTCTCTTAACTTGTACTCACACCGGAGTTAACAAGATAGGTACTTAATATGTATGGTATTCACATCTTCTGTGTGCAATAACCATGGTTTATCTTAAAATGTTTATGTAAAACATATTCTCAAATTATTTTGTGCTATGCACACCGTAGTTTGTACTCAGTACACAAACATACGCTAAGCGGTTTTCGCTCTACCCCCCTTAAAATGGATTACGCCCACGTAATCAGCGTTATATCATCCTTGAACATAAGTTCAAGATGTCTAATTCTCACTAAGCATTCTAGCTTCCACGTCATCTATCTTACTTATAATTCATCAGAAATGACTTAGTCTTTGTATCGAGGATTCTTAACGGTACTTATACCGTTTCCTTAACTTAGTTTGGTCTAATCTCAAAGGTAGTGATCTGCTAGCTTCCGCTGCGCCACTCTGATGTTCTTAGGCTTAACTGCCTCACTTAGCTTTTGAAGCATTGTATATCCTTCTGCATCCTTACTGTTTAGGAATATTAGTCTCTTAATGGACACGTGTTATCTTTATATATACACGGCCTTGATGAGTTGTAACTCGTCTATCCAGTCTCCTTGGAGATCTAATGTTCATACTCTCAGTATTTCCTCGAATGTCTAAATTGTTCTCCCCAAATGACCTTTGGTCTGAGGATGATTCTTAGTCTGAAACCACTGTTTAGTGCATATCGCGCTTTACAGTCTTAATCCCTTACATCTTAAGACATGTCCAATGTCTGTACTTAACAATCCGTGCTCTTCGCACCTCATAGTTCTTAATTATCTGTCCTCTGGTTCCTCTGTGTTGCTGGTTCAACTAAATTCTTCTCTTCGACTGTCTGTGGTAGTAGCTGTTCTTGTCTGATCTTGCGTCGTTGTCGGTGGTACGGAGTCGACTACTTCCCGTGTTCCTTACACCACTCGTTCACATGCATGGGGTACATTACTACTTACCCAACTAACTCATAAATGAGCGTGTCAGGCCTGCAAGCCCCTGTGGGGTGCAGTCGTCCCACGTCTCGTTTTAGTAAACTCATAGTGTCCGTCACACGTTTAGCTATTGCTAATTATGAAGTATTCTGTTGTCGATCTCCTCTTTCATCGTTCCATAATAACATTTATTGTTCTTCTTGAAGTTAATCAAGGGAAGTCCATTTACTGTGTTCTTGGGTATTGTATGCTCTAGTTCTTTATGTATCCCGTACTGATGCGGTCTCTTAATATCTGAGGTCTCTTCGTAGAGCCTCTTATCTTGTTCCTCATATTTATGCTACTAGGAATGCACTTCCAGTTCCTTAAGGAATGGGTAGTGTGCTTCCTGTAAAATCTTACTTAACTAGGTCCAGACTACTGGCATCAATGCACAGTTCGTCTACCATCTTATTTCCTTACTTATACTGGTCTTAACTCATAAATCTAATTGCCTCAGTGTCAATATTGACGGCTCATTCATAATGGTCGCCTTACCGCGCACCATGACTTAATCCACCTTTCTAACTATTGTACTCACGACCACTACTACCGTGGTAGTTGGCCCTTACCATGTTGCCCATTAATGGTGCAACCCTCTTACTCACTTATTCTAATGTCTTACCTTATACTCAATCCCTTCTTGGTGTAAACACACTGGGAGTTCTCTCATTCTGGTATTGGCGGTTGTCGTACCGTGTTGTAAAATAGTTAACTCCTGATATGAAGATGTTATGCTCCAATTTCAGATTCGTAAGTATGCTAATTTCTTTCGCTTTCTTTTATTCTTAGTGATGTTCTACCATGTGATTTAATTGGTTACCGAAGAAGTCATCCACTGGTTCACAAGCTCTCCTGAGCATTGCTTAATTGACGTGTCATAACGTGCAGTCGCAATGTTTACCTCTGACAATCATCATTCTTACATCCTGGGTGTTGGATATGAGGTCTATCTCTGCAACCTTCCTTGTTACTCAAGTGTATCTGGTATGTTCTAAGGTGATCTCAAAGTTCATATTTCCATTTTCTAAATAAAGTGTATTTCACCTCTAATAAGTGAAAGCCCTTTTGAGGGGTTCATTCCCACTCATGGCCTCACAACAAGGAGAGGTATCCCCACCCTAGAAGGCATGGTTCGTTTCCGCTCCTGTCCTTAGCATTATCTCAATATTCTCATTGGTACCTTTTCTTGGTATTGTTTTTCCCAATTTAAATTATAGGTTTGGTAACCGTTCATATCTACGCATTGTAGTTCCTCATGGCTTAAATAAGCTCTCTTATACTTACTGCGCCTCGGGCTCTGATGTGGTTAACATCCTTGGCTCGTAGGCTCCTAATGCTTAGTGTCTCAGTTCATTATTTGTACTCTTACTCATCTGCAGGTCTTCCTTATGAGATTCTGGTTCTGGAACTTCATCCACCGTTAGGTTACATACTAATGTAATATCGGGTTTCATGGTAAGTTGCTGCATCCTGCTTCCGGCTATGGAAGTTGTTCAGGTGTTCTGAGGTTACTTAATGTCTTTGACAATGCTGTCATTTTATTAGACTTATGTCTTTTAATAGTCAAAGTTAGGTTCGCATTAGGCGTTTGCCTTAAGGTGTTCAAGTTGGATATCATCCAGTCATCTTATACCTTCATCTCAACGCTTCGTTCAACTTCTGTTGATTACGCCACCCCTTGACGATCAATCACACTTGGGTGTTAATGAGTTAGACGAACAGTACTACTGTCATTCATCAATTGTTCGGCTCGACTATGCCCGCTCTGTGGGGTAGTCCTCTGAGCTTTCCTTTTCCAGGGTTGTACGACTTTAATTCTTAGTAGGTTATAGCTTACGTTTATTTCTTTTATCCTTGATTTCCGGGTTTTTCCAACATCTTCATTGAAGAATGTTGTCATTGGTGTCCTTAATGGTCACTCCGGGAGTCTCATCCCGTTTTCGTTGTAAGTCGATGCTTCAACAGTCCCAATAGTATCTTATAATACATCCCTTGTATATCATTGCTTATATAGTGTTTTTCGCTCGCGATACCGAGCAATCTCTTAGATTTTCCCCTTGGAGTTCGGGATTGTGTTCTTACCGTACTGTCGGTTGTTGTTGTAGGGGTTATACCGTTGCTAGTATTTATATGGTTTAGTATCTCATCTAAGCTCAGCTCCCTGCTGGCTGATGTGTCGGTTCATCTCATCATGGTCAGGCCGTCGGGCCTTTCCAAAGGTCTTATTTTTCTGTTCTTATGGATTTACAATCCGGTATTAATTTATGCTACAACTGTAGCGTTCTCTCTATTTCGCCTTGATGGCTTTTCATGTGGCTCAACCGTGGTAGCACTTGCTATGGCAAGTGCGCCATGCAGGATGGGTTATTGGTACAAGGTGCATTGGAAGTAAAACTTCCTTCTAATTTCCAAGTAATTGGTAGTCCTCGGGACTCCTTCAATAATATCTTATTTTGGATAACTATCCTTCCGGCAGTTTCCTTGTCGTTTGACAGTACTGTCATTATCAGGGCGTTCCTCTTTCTGAGGGAACCCCTTAATATTTCCTTATGCCTTAATCCTCGCCCTTGTCTCCACACATCTTGTTGTGGTTACTAAGTAATGATTGTCCTTTAGGCACTACATCGTAGTCCTATTTCGGTAAACCATTTATATGAGTTCCCGTTCCTTAGCTGGACCTTCCAGTAATCTTAATCCTCATGCTTGGTATTATTTCACTGTTATTCTCCTTCGGACCACTGTCCGGTACTCATGTCATTTCTCTTTTCCTTTCTATTGCACCCGTAGTGCTTTCCTTATCATTGGTATGGCGGGTTATTTCGACTGCGTAGCATGTCGACCCATGTTGCCGGTAATTACCGTTCCTTATGGTAGAATTCATAGGTAGCGCCTGTTTCTCGGCTATGCTCCATTTAAAATCTCCCAGTTCTCCTTAACTGTTATGCCACAAGATGTTTCTTGTATTGCTTACTATTAACTGAAAACCCCAAACCTTGATATGTGGTTTAAATATCAAATTATGGTAAGTAAAGGCTAAAAAGTGCCTTAGTAACAACAGTGAACAATCTAAACTATAATAAATGCAATAAAGCATTAAACACAGTTTGAGCAAAACATGCTCTAAGCTATGAGTGAACTTGGTTAGGACCCAAAGAGCCTACCAAGACTTGATAACATTTAATTATGATTTAATAAGGCTAAATGAGTCCTTAAGAAACTTTGGCAGACAATGAAACCAAACAAAACACAAGGTAATACCTTAAAGTCAATATGAGCAAAAATGTGCTCTAAGCTTGGGAGGAATGTGTATAAGACCTAATGGTCATACCTATACTTTGTAAATATGTTAATGAACATATTAAATCAATTACTAAAGAAAACCAAGCTTGAAAACAAGTTAAAACGCAAAATGTGCTTTAAGGAGTCTTAAAGCACGTTTTTGAAAAATGTCTTGTAAATGAGTTTTGAATGGCTAAATGTCCATCATTACTCTTTAATTAACATGTGTACTATATAGTATCACATTTGGGTGGCCATATTAGTGGGAAATCAAAAATTTCACTTCTATGTGCCTGTTATTAGTGAATAGTGATTTTTATAACTAGTTTGTAACATATAATGTTATAAGTGAGACAATTGACTAATAAAGTCTAAAGTACCCCTAGGTACTATTTGGGGCCGGTTTCTAAGGTGTGTGACTCACCACCCTTGTTAGTTTGCTAAGAAAAGAAAGAATGACTAATTAGTATACTATTTGCTTTATAAGGATAAATATCTTAACAAAAGCACACTTATCTCTTCATTCTCTTCTTTCCTCTCATTTCCCACGTTGGCCATCTTCTTCCTCCTCTCTCCAACGATTCCAAACAGAACCATGACATTCTTCACCCTTCTTCACTTGTAACTTATGACTCCATGCTCCGAATTTAATTCCGAGACTACCGTTCTCTTAGTTGGAGCAAGCTCTACAACCTTGTCCTTTCAAATCCTCAAAACCACCATTTTGGTGCCAAGGAGAACTTCCATGGAAGGGGCTTGAGCTAATGTTTTTATGCCTTGTTGATCACCTTTGCTTCAAGGTAAGGAAAAACAAAGAAAACTCCATTTCCTCTCTTTTTAGTACATGGCCGAAAATTAACCTCACCATGGTGTCTTTACCTTGTTTGTTTAGCTTCATTTGAATCTTCCAAGGGCTAGGAGGAGTCCTCTCTTGATATATTTCAAGCTCTCTTCCATTCCAAGGTAAAACAATCATGTTAATACCTTAAGACAATATATGTAACTAGGGTTTACAATGAGATGAAGCTTAAAGCTTGAATACTCATTATGTTGTTTGTACAATGTATAGAACTTGACAAGGAATCAAGTACCCCACCGGTTTGTAAGGAAACAAGAAGGAAATTTGTGAGGAAAAAGAGGTAAACAAACTATCTCAATGTAGTTTAAATGCCTTAGGAAAATGAGCTTGATTTGCTTGATAAAATACCTAAGGAGCCAATGGTGAGTGACCTAGTAAAGTGTTCTCAAGGAGACTAGTAAAAGAACATATGTGTTGGTGTATGTATTTGCAGGTCAAAGGCATTATTCATGTGGGAAATTCAGTGTTTAAGGTTTATGCAATTTAAGGGCCTAAGAGCCATGTTATTTAAGGGCCTAAGTGCCAAGCAATTTAAGTTATGCACTATATTGTGATGTAGTGCAAAATGTGTGAAGTTTGTGTATGAAATGTTTTGATGGATTTTAGGTGTTCTTGAGTGAAATAAGGTGAAAACCTAAGTGTTTGGGTGTGAGTGTATACAAGAGAAGCTATGGCCAAATTTGGGAAAATGTGTGAGAAGTTCTAAGTGTTTTAAATGGTTTTGGTGAACTAGGAAGTGTTAAAGGTGAATAAATGTTTACTTGAGAAGAAAACATGTATTAAGGTGATTTAGAGTGATGCAAGGATTTAGGTGTTATCTTGGAAGTTCTAGGAATTCAATGTGTGTTTGTGAATGTATTAAAGTCTTGGAGAAGTTGTTTAAGGTTTAGGTAAGGTTAGTGTTCAAGGAACAAGTGATGTTTGGGTATGATGTGAAAAGGAGATTTAGTTAGTAAGAAAAGAAGTTGAGATGATGATAAGGTGTAGAGGAAACACCTTGGTATTGTGGTCATTATAGGTGAAATGCCACCTAGGAATCATAAGGAGAAAACATTGTAAGTGTTAGGAATTTTGTGGAGATATAAGTAAAGGTTTAAGGAATTAGGAAAAATAGTTTTGTGAGTGTTTAAGAATATCCTAAGGGTGTGTTTGAAGTGCCAAATGATGTTAGAACACATTAAGAGGCCTTAGGAGAAGTTTGGTGAAGATTTGACAAAGTTTGGGTAAGTTTAGGAGGCGACCGACCCAGGGGCCGACCCAGTTTGTGGTCGGTCGAGCCTCTGTAAAATGTTAGGAATGTGTTCGGTAATGGTCCGACCCAAAAGGGTGGGTCGGACATGGGTCGGTCGGTCAAGTTTCAAAGGTGGAAAAATGTTCGCACATGGACCGACCCAGAATGGTGGGTCGGACGTGGGTCGGACGGGCATGTTAATAAGGAAGTAAAAGGGTTCTGTAATGGACCGACCCAGATGTGGGTCGGTCGGTGGGTCGGTCGGACCAAAAATGGTTTAAGGTTATGAAATCACATGTGATGATGGGGATTGGTAGGTAATGATGTTATGAGATGTTAAGGACATGTTAGGGAGTTTTAATGACTATAAGTGGGTAAAAGTTGTATTAAAATGTGAGAGTAAAACAAGTTAAAAATGTTAAGTTATGTAACTAAGTTAACGGGGAAAGTTAAGCATTGACATTAAATGATCAAGCAAACCCCGATGTTAATGAAAACACGTGTGATGTTAACAGTTGTTCGAGAATTGCTCGAGGAACATAAATGGACAGGATAAGTGGACTCCGGTGACAGGTATGGTTTTCTTGCAACCTGTGTCCTATCGGATTACACCGGCTTGTGTGCCAATGTATTTTTCTGTATGTTTGCCACGCTATGATATAAACCATGAAACGAGTTTACAGTCATTATTGTTATTGTATGTTTACGTGCCGATACCGGTAACCTCTAATGCGCTTGAAGGGCTAGTTAACCACTATTAGGTAAACGTAAGAGAACGGTATCCGGTAACAACGTTTCCGACTTAAGGAACGTTCTAACCACGGCTATGCGTGAGTTGGATATGTAATGTTTGTGCGTGGTGTTTGTATGTGAATGTATGACTCTCTTTCCCTTGTGTGTCTGACAAGACTTAACCCAATGTTTGTGGATGTTTAATAAAGTTCAAAGATGAACTTCTAATAAGTGCTAACGGGGGGAATGAGGAGTCCGGTCTGTTCCGGCCACGCGTGTGAGTATGGGGGTCGTTGTCATAGCAGGTTCGATCCTCTCTGTATGTATTGGTTGTTTTCCAATTTGGTTCCCAACCTACCCTTTAGCTTAACCAAGGCTATTACTGACTCACGTCGGGCCACAGGGGCATACTATTGTTATGTTTGTTTCGGTGTGCTTGGATCACTATATCCGAGACACCTTGTGTTAAGTTAACCGTTCATTTAACGAAACGGTAACGAGTTATGTAACGAGCTTATCATGAGACTGGCAACAATCTCTAGGCTCACCAGTGTGTTAGTGATGTTTGGGTCGGTTCCTAAGAGAACCATTCCCGTTGTGTTATGTGTTTTGTTGTGATGCAATATTTATTGCGGTGTTATGTTGTGCACATGGAAACGTGCAAAGTGTTGTTAAGTGTTGTTACGTAGTGTATGTTGATGTTGTAAAATGTGAAGTGTGTGGGTCATGGAAATGATTCCAAGTTGAGATAAGAGGCATTTAAGGATAACCCGATTTAAGGGTATGTGTCGTCTATTAAGGAAGTAGCTCCATTGGAGGAGAAACACTCTAGGGATGGTGAATACCATGGGTGATTTATTAAGTAGGATGTATTATCCGATTGTGGAGCCCATTGAGGCGAAATGTTAAATGTTTGTGTTTATTGTTACATGTATGATTTAACTATAATCAACTGCATGTTAAGACGACAAGTAGTTGTGCGTGGCCCGATAGCATGTGGGCTGCGGGATTACCATACCAGCAAAGGTGCTGAGCCCCTTGGGGCCACCCCTTTCTCTTCTTTTCCTATTTTCAGGTACGAAGTGCTGGAAGCCGTTCGAGAGTAGGACGGGTAGTCATTGTACAGGGGTATTTATTTAAGTGTATGTATACAGTAGGTGTAGTAAGACCGATGTTGTTGTCGGCACCAGTTTAGTAATACTCGGTATAGTTGTTAAGGTGTATGTTGTTGTTATTGTTAATGGAAAGGGATTCTGATGTATAGTTGCTCGGGAATTTAGCCCATCAGACCGGTACATTGTGTATGTATTAGCCTTGTTAGCCACGTGGGTGGCTAACGGCGTGTAACACCAACAAGTTAAGTATTGTGATGAGGATGTTCTTCCGCTGCAGTTTGTTGTAAGTATGTTAATGTTGGATGGGGTGTTACAAAAAGTGGTATCAGAGCGAAGTATCGCTCTGATGACTGAATTACCGAGCTTAGGAAGTACCGAGTTAGGATTTAAGTACTTTGGGTTAAGGTTGAGTGATAGCGTGAGAGATACGCTAGTTAGGAACTACCAGTGGCTACTGGAAACCTACAATATCCATCCCACCCTCCACAATCCCTGTTTTATAACTTGGGGAACAACGCCAGAGAGATGGAAGTCCTCTCTTACTCGGGAATACCCGATCTGGCTGTTACGGTTTCCTTTATTAATGTGGTATTTCCTTTACTTTCTCTAAGATAGGTGTTTTGCGACTTATCACCCTAATTCTGGTTTCACATGCTCGTCATCTGGTATTTGTGAGTGGGGGATCAGTAACTACTTATTACCTTTCTCGTTCACTCCTAGGCTGTTAACGCCCTCCGATACGAGTTTTCAGTTCTAGAACTCCACCCAATCCATTGGGTTACACCCCATGGTGTAGTTCGGACTCATGATAAAGGTTGACACCTCGTGTTTCCCCTGTCTTATGGTAGTCCCGTTAGTCTGATATTAGTCGGTACTTGTGATTCATCACCTTTATTCTCCTAGTTTTGGGTCATTTTGGTGGTACTAAGGGTATCCTTTCGTAGGCCTATGCCATACGATACTCAGGCTCAATGCTTATTCTGATAGTCGAATGTTTATTGGTCTTTCTATTTAATTTAATCCCAAATGGTTCGAATACTTTCTCCTCAGGTCACAATTGGATACTCACAACTTAGTGGGTCCCGCTAATCATCGCTCTACATTGTATAGTCCTTACTCTTATTCAACTAGTATTCCCTCCATCCTCTTTGAGGTAACGGTATCTTCCGTCATCAAACAATTTTCACTTTTTAGTTTATATCCACTGCCCTCCATACGGGAGTCTAGCAGCATATGGATCAACAACACCTCCGGTGTGTGTGGTGCGGGCATTACATCGGCCCCTTTATTGCACGTTCACATCTGCCTATTAATTAATTTTTTTTTAAAGTCCTAACTCGTATAGCTCACTTCTTACCCCCTGGCAATGTTCAATGGTAGTGGTTTAACCACGAGTGTCGCGCACTCTCTAAATATGGTTATGCTGGTCCTGAAGACCCGTCACTCCCCACCGGTAATGATTGACGTTTAATGTCCATACCGGCACTGGGCTAGGCCTGTAGGCACTAATTATTGTTATTCTCATTTACTCCCCTTTTAATATTCTACTAAATGGTGTATTATTTTCAGGTTTAATGGTCAGACCGGCTAGGTCTTCCCGAGGTTTTATCGACCTCAAACCCAAGGGTTTCGTACCTCTGCCCTTAAGAAGGCTGTGTCCTGCTTTATTGCATTATGGACTTACATAAGATTTAGTGTTTATTGGTAACCGCCTGGACCACTATGTCCTTTAGGGTTAGTTTACCGTCGCTGCACTTGCTGTAGCAAGTGCGCAAGGCAGGTTGAATTTTAATGCTTTGGTTAATGTGGCACTTGCAGTGGCAAGTGCACCATGCAGACTGAGCCACCGGTACGATGTGTCAGTGCAGTGCTATTCCCTAATCGGGTTCCTGTTCAAGTCAAAAGTTCTTATTCAAATTAATACAGTCTCACTCCGCACTCATTCCCACAAGTTTACCATGGTAGTAAGGTCTTACTCCCCTCTCGAGGCGTTGCATGATAGCAACTTAGCGAGTTCTTGTTCCTACAGTTCTCATGATCCCTCCTCATGCACGTCGGGCCATCTTGAACCTTCAGTGTTGCATGGTTTTAGAGTTACTCGCTTCGGGTGAGACTTCAATAAGGTCATCCATTCCGTCCGTTACATATATCATAACTAATCATTACTCGCCGTTTCTACCTCATTTCTCCCCAAGCGCACCATCAGTGCTTCCTGGATGTAAGACAGGGTGGCCTTGCTTATAGCAAGCCAGCCCCATTAGTCCTACAGGGAGTTTCTCCTCAAACTCGGTCTATTATTTATCTCATCCTCGTATGGTAGACATTACGTCATTACCAGGACCCCCGGTCCTAAACATTACATCAAAACACAAAGTCTTATTTTCTACCTTTAACATAATCCTTTTAGCATCCACATCGGGTCTTTTCGATCAGGAGAGTTATCTCCGTGGTGTTTCTCATTTCATTATCTCACTAGATAGCACTCGAGTTACGGGCTGCGGCGGGTGGGGTACCATTGCAAATTTCCCGGGATGCTCTCCCATCGGGTGCGAGCGGTTCATACCATCTTCGCTTTACTTGGGGTTGCTGGACCTTCACCACCTTCCGCTGCTCCGTGTTCTTCCTTAGTACTGTTACCCTGACCTCTCTCTGACATAAGTCAAGAGGACGGGTTAGACCTTTACTCGGTCTAATACCGTAGTCTCGGTCATTTATTATTGAAGTGCCTCCACGGCTATGGTGTGCAAGCTTTAAGCATTGCATCAACCCCGCAAGGTCACGTATCCTTACAACGTTTCCCGTATTCCCAAAACCTATGCTCACTGTATAAATCCTACTATCTCTTGTCATCAGAGCGGTACTCCGCTCTGATACCACTTTTGTAACACCCCTACTCTAATCGGCTCCTAATCATCTTACTTAACAATATAATCGCAGCGGTAATCTCAACAATTGAACTACTGGTGTCACCGTTCTTACTCGCCCATACGAGTAGTAACGTGCTTCCTGATATACTCTTAAATACGAAACAATTTCTCGCAGTGACAACAAGAGATAGATCTATCCTTCCCAAACCAATATAAAATACATTCATAGTGAGCATTATAAGTATCCCAATCCTATACACGTTTCTAAGTTCGTATCAAAATGCAACAGTGCATATTACAACATCTATAATTAAACTACCCAGCGCGTCCCTCTTTTGCCGACACCGGAAGCTGCATACCTGCAAAAATGGTTGTTTGTGGTATGGAATCAGCCCCTGCTGAGTATGTTACTACATGACCGTCATGCCCCCTCGGACCCTCAGTTATTTGGTCGAGGGCATACAATTCATTTTCATGCAAATAGTTTAATGTTAAAACTGTAAAGCAACAATATATATTGCAGTAAACTCAAATAACAAACAAGCCCCCGGCTTCACACATCGCATCGTAATAAACCACTGAAAGCGTTACAGTGCTTATATGAGTACAGAGACTCCATTCCAACAATCACTTAATAGTTCATAATTGAGTTCGGCGACTCACCCGACCAAACAATCCACCATAATCCACACATGAGTACAACGACTCGACACAATCAGTTCACAACACACAATATGAGCACAATGGCTCGTTCAACAAATCACCAACATACCACACATAACCACAAAGCACAACCACTGAACAACAAGGCGACAACGAGGATTATAAACACAATCGTACTAAATTAACTTCAATAAAATAAGCTCTCGTCTTTGGCAGCAACCCAAATATGTTTGCCTAAGTACGAGTTAATATAGTCGTTCGTAATTGTTCAGTCATGTCTAATGACAACGTCTCGTTAGAACGACGTGCCTCTAAGTTACCCATCTCTTTGGCGGGTTACCCACGGCAGTAGCCACTCCAGCGGTAGAGTTTCCGTCCTATGAACAATCTGTAGTTCGTTGGGAATTTATCCTGATACTTACGGTTACCACACGGTATCCTAGTATCGTTAATGGATCCCAGTTCACAGCAAGAGCCACATCCTCTTGATAACTTATCTATACCATCACATCGTTTTATTATTTTCCTAACACAACAGACTAAAGTCGTTAGTTCAATCCTGAGTATGTCGACTCGGGATCCAGTGTTAGATACGAGAGCGGCGTTAAAGAGGCCAATGTCCCGTATATAAGTCTCAGATAGTATGTATCTTATTATCCTGATGCTACAACGTTTTACTTACGTTCCTTATATTACATATAAGATAGCATCATTGCCGCTAGTTCGTTTTATAATATGTTCATATATCGAACGGTCCTGTTATCGTACAACGGTAATAACAAAGCAGCATTAATACACAACTCAAGCATATTAATTCACACAAGCAGACATTCAATCTTATCACAGATTTTCACACAATGTCTGAACTGAGGAAATCCTCAGAGACAATCAAGCCACATAAATAACATACCGTTCACCCTGAAAGTATTACAGTGGAGTATGATTCAGCTAGATCCGATGCTCCTCGTGTCGTCTTTAACAATCTATCAATATGCATCACACTATGCATCAGCATCTCATAGTAACAATACACTACGACACCCCGTACCGTTACTAATCCATCCCGGTTTATTCCCCGTTGTTAACTATAACGTCTGTCGGTTTTTGGTTTAATTCGGGATTAGGAAAGACGTCATATTTCATGCGTGGTTACATCGAGTATATTATACTTAACTTTAAACGTTTACTATCGCATGTAAGTTAATACCTATTTGTATATCATATAGCTTGTCACTATATTGCATGTATAGTCTTAATCGTTTATTATACATCTCTCCTTAGTACTTATTTTCCTAAGGTTTGTTTTTCCAAGTTTAATGTGGTATAATTCGTATATAAAAATACTTTGAACTATATGAATCCTTATTATTCCCTGTACACTCCTAACATTAGAACTTCCATATCTAATGTTTGTAATTGTAACACCCCATCCAACATTAACATACTTACAACAAACTGCAGCGGAAGAACATCCTCATCACAATACTTAACTTGTTGGTGTTACACGCCGTTAGCCACCCACGTGGCTAACAAGGCTGATACATACACAATGTACCGGTCTGATGGGCTAAATTCCCGAGCAACTATACATCAGAATCCCTTTCCATTAACAATAACAACAACATGCACCTTAACAACTATACCGAGTATTACTAAACTGGTGCCGACAACAACATCGGTCTTACTACACCTACTGTATACATACACTTAAATAAATACCCTGTACAATGACTACCCGTCCTACTCTCGAACGGCTTCCAGCACTTCGTACCTGAAAATAGGAAAAGAAGAGAAAGGGGTGGCCCCAAGGGGCTCAGCACCTTTGCTGGTATGGTAATCCCGCAGCCCACATGCTATCGGGCCACGCACAACTACTTGTCGTCTTAACATGCAGTTGACTATAGTTAAATCATACATGTAACAATAAACACAACATTTAACATTTCGCCTCAATGGGCTCCACAATCGGATAATACATCCTACTTAATAAATCACCCATGGTATTCACCATCCCTAGAGTGTTTCTCCTCCAATGGAGCTACTTCCTTAATAGACGACACATACCCTTAAATCGGGTTATCCTTAAATGCCTCTTACCTCAACTTGGAATCATTTCCATGACCCACACACTTCACATTTTACAACATCAACATACACTACGTAACAACACTTAACAACACTTTGCACGTTTCCATGTGCACAACATAACACCGCAATAAATATTGCATCACAACAAACACATAACACAACGGGAATGGTTCTCTTAGGAACCGACCCAAACATCACTAACACACTGGTGAGCCTAGAGATTGTTGCCAGTCTCATGATAAGCTCGTTACATAACTCGTTACCGTTTCGTTAAATGAACGGTTAACTTAACACAAGGTGTCTCGGATATAGTGATCCAAGCACACCGAAACAAACATAACAATAGTATGCCCCTGTGGCCCGACGTGAGTCAGTAATAGCCTTGGTTAAGCTAAAGGTAGGTTGGGAACCAAATTGGAAAACAACCAATACATACAGAGAGGATCGAACCTGCTATGACAACGACCCCCATACTCACACGCGTGGCCGGAACAGACCGGACTCCTCATTCCCCCCGTTAGCACTTATTAGAAGTTCATCTTTGAACTTTATTAAACATCCACAAACATTGGGTTAAGTCTTGTCAGACATACACAAGGGAAAAGAGAGTCATACATTCACTACATACAAACACCACGCACAAACATTACATATCCAACTCACGCATAGCCGTGGTTAGAACGTTCCTTAAGTCGGAAACGTTGTTACCGGATACCGTTCTCTTACGTTTACCTAATAGTGGTTAACTAGCCCTTCAAGCGCATTAGAGGTTACCGGTATCGGCACGTAAACATACAATAACAATAATGACTGTAAACTCGTTTCATGGTTTATATCATAGCGTGGCAAACATACAGAAAAACACATTGGCACACAAGCCGGTGTAATCCGATAGGACACAGGTTGCAAGAAAACCATACCTGTCACCGGAGTCCACTTATCCTGTCCATTTATGTTCCTCGAGCAATTCTCGAACAACTGTTAACATCACACGTGTTTTCATTAACATCGGGTTTGCTTGATCATTTAATGTCAATGCTTAACTTTTCCCCGTTAACTTAGTTACATAACTTAACATTTTTAACTTGTTTTACTCTCACATTTTAATACAACTTTTAGCCCATTTTATAGTCATTAAAACTCACCTAACATGTCCTTAACATCCTCATAACATCATTACCTACCAATCCCCATCATCACATGTGATTTCATAACCTTAAACCATGTTTTTGGTCCGACCGACCCACCGACCGACCCACATCTGGGTCGGTCCATTACAGAACCCTTTTTACTTCCTTATTAACATGCCCGTCCGACCCACGTCCGACCCACCATTCTGGGTCGGTCCATGTGCGAACATTTTTCCACCTTTGAAACTTGACCGACCGACCCATGTCCGACCCACCCTTTTGGGTCGGACCATTACCGAACACATTCCTAACATTTTACAGAGGCTCGACCGACCCACAAACTGGGTCGGCCCCTGGGTCGGTCGCCTCCTAAACTTACCCAAACTTTGTCAAATCTTCACCAAACTTCTCCTAAGGCCTCTTAATGTGTTCTAACATCATTTGGCACTTCAAACACACCCTTAGGATATTCTTAAACACTCACAAAACTATTTTTCCTAATTCCTTAAACCTTTACTTATATCTCCACAAAATTCCTAACACTTACAATGTTTTCTCCTTATGATTCCTAGGTGGCATTTCACCTATAATGACCACAATACCAAGGTGTTTCCTCTACACCTTATCATCATCATCCCTCAACTTCTTTTCTTACTAACTAAATCTCCTTTCACATCATACCCAAACATCACTTGTTCCTTGAACACTAACCTTACCTAAACCTTAAACAACTTCTCCAAGACTTTAATACATTCACAAACACACATTGAATTCCTAGAACTTCCAAGATAACACCTAAATCCTGCATCACTCTAAATCACCTTAATACATGTTTTCTTCTCAAGTAAACATTTATTCACCTTTAACACTTCCTAGTTCACCAAAACCATTTAAACACTTAGAACTTCTCACACATTTTCCCAAATTTGGCCATAGCTTCTCTTGTATACACTCACACCCAAACACTTAGGTTTTCACCTTATTTCACTCAAGAACACCTAAAATCCATCAAACACATTTCATACACAAACTTCACACATTTTGCACTACATCACAATATAGTGCATAACTTAAATTGCTTGGCACTTAGGCCCTTAAATAACATGGCTCTTAGGCCCTTAAATTGCATAAACCTTAAACACTGAATTTCCCACATGAATAATGCCTTTGACCTGCAAATACATACACCAACACATATGTTCTTTTACTAGTCTCCTTGAGAACACTTTACTAGGTCACTCACCATTGGCTCCTTAGGTATTTTATCAAGCAAATCAAGCTCATTTTCCTAAGGCATTTAAACTACATTGAGATAGTTTGTTTACCTCCTTTTTCCTCACAAATTTCCTTCTTGTTTCCTTACAAACCGGTGGGGTACTTGATTCCTTGTCAAGTTCTATACATTGTACAAACAACATAATGAGTATTCAAGCTTTAAGCTTCATCTCATTGTAAACCCTAGTTACATATATTGTCTTAAGGTATTAACATGATTGTTTTACCTTGGAATGGAAAGAGAGCTTGAATATATATCAAGAGAGGACTCCTCCTAGCCCTTGGAAGATTCAAATGAAGCTAAACAAACAAGGTAAAGACACCATGGTGAGGTTAATTTTCGGCCATGTACTAAAAAGAGAGGAAATGGAGTTTTCTTTGGTTTTTCCTTACCTCGAAGCAAAGGTGATCAACAAGGCATAAAAACATTAGCTCAAGCCCCTTCCATGGAAGTTCTCCTTGGCACCAAAATGGTGGTTTTGAGGATTTGAAAGGACAAGGTTGTAGAGCTTGCTCCAACTAAGAGAACGGTAGTCTCGGAATTAATTCGGAGCATGGAGTCATAAGTTACAAGTGAAGAAGGGTGAAGAATGTCATGGTTCTGTTTGGAATCGTTGGAGAGAGGAGGAAGAAGATGGCCAACGTGGGAAATGAGAGGAAAGAAGAGAATGAAGAGATAAGTGTGCTTTTGTTAAGATATTTATCCTTATAAAGCAATATATACTAATTAGTCATTCTTTTCTTTTCTTAGCAAACTAACAAGGGTGGTGAGTCACACACCTTAGAAACCGGCCCCAAATAGTACCTAGGGGTACTTTAGACTTTATTAGTCAATTGTCTCACTTATAACATTATATGTTACAAACTAGTTAAAAAAATCACTATTCACTAATAACAAGGCACATAGAAGTGAAATTTTTGATTTCCCACTAATATGGCCACCCAAATGTGATACTATATAGTACACATGTTAATTAAAGAGTAATGATGGACATTTAGCCATTCAAAACTCATTTACAAGACAATTTTTCAAAAACGTGCTTTAAGACTCCTTAAAGCACATTTTGCGTTTTAACTTGTTTTCAAGCTTGGTTTTCTTTAGTAATTGATTTAATATGTTCATTAACATATTTACAAAGTATAGGTATGACCATTAGGTCTTATACACATTCCTCCCAAGCTTAGAGCACATTTTTGCTCATATTGACTTTAAGGTATTACCTTGTGTTTTGTTTGGTTTCATTGTCTACCAAAGTTTCTTAAGGACTCATTTAGCCTTATTAAATCATAATTAAATGTTATCAAGTCTTGGTAGGCTCTTTGGGTCCTAACCAAGTTCACTCATAGCTTAGAGCATGTTTTTGCTCAAACTGTGTTTTAATGCTTTATTGCATTTATTATAGTTTAGATTGTTCACTGTTGTTACTAAGGCACTTTTTAGCCTTTACTTACCATAATTTGATATTTAAACCACATATCAAGGTTTGGGGTATTTCAATCTACCCCCCTTAACAGAACTTCGTCCTCGAAGTTCACACTTTCCTCACATCATTAGATTAGAACACATGAATCACTTGGAAGTAAACTTCCTTAACCAAACACACTTTTCATCACAACCTCGGACTTAATGGTCCGGGCAACACATTCACATTCACACATAACATAACATATCCAAATGATAACCTCGGACTCTATGGTCCGGGTATCTTAACAACACTTACACATACTTAACAACATTTGGACACGTAGGTCCCGATAACATAACAGTCTTTAGACACGTAGGTCTATTAACATCACACATTTAGACTCATAGGCCTTGATAGTATACACTTAGGAAATCCAAGTCAATACAACATTCATTACACATACCACACAACATGTTAGAGCATGTATAGCAATCAAAAATATCCTTGATACACTGTGATCCCGCAGAACCCGGTCGCGATGGACACCTTCCGTCCCCGTGCCTTTGGGAGTTTAAAACAATCACTTAAATTTAAAATTTCCTTGTGAGGTTAAGTAAGAAGACTTTAATTATATAGAGTATCTATCAACGTTTTATAAATACCAATTGAAAATCCTTTTGAAAACACACACACATCTCCAAGTCCAACTTAAGCTCTTTGCTTCTTTCTTAGCGTGGTTATTTGTGACCACTTATAGGGAGTTTCAAGAGTCATCCAACCCTGATGTGATCAGCATCAGTGTTGAACTATCCTTCCACTCCAATTTGTGTTCGGTTTCCCTTGATCACATGCAAATCAAGTTCCACCTCCCACTTCATTTTCAAGCATCAAGTAAGTCACTCATTTCCAATTTTCTATCTTTCGAATCATTCTAGTCATGATCACAACATCTCCAAAGGATAGAACTCCGTCTATCAATTACCTCCATTCACTTTTAATCCTGTTGCCTAGGGAATCTTATTCTCACTAGGTTCTATGTCGGTATCATACCCTTCATGCATCACTATAAAGTATACATATATATACACATATATTTTATCCAAAATACAACACACCTGATTTTACATTTATACACTGTCGGGGCTTTATTCCCCCGGGGTTTTCTCTACTCCCCACACTTGTACAATCACACACAATTGTTAACAAACACACACACTTATCACAATGGTATTCGCATCCTCTGTGCGCAATTACCACAATTAAACCATGAATGAATGTGTATGTTTACGTAACACACACACCAATCATCAAAACAAACAATAATTTTGTGCTATGCACAATATGAGTCACATACACTACGTACACTTGTACGGTAATATACACTAAGTGGTTTTGCGCTCTACCCCCCTTAGAAGGGATTACGCCCACGTAATCAATCACTACACATTGGCTTAAATGCTTGCTCGTCGTGAAGTGTTTTAACTTCCACGCGGTCTATTACACAACGGATTCTGATTAGAGGATCTCAACCATATTGGCGGTTTAGTTCCTAAACCAGGAATTCTCATTGGAGTTGTAACTCATAACCGGTTTCGGTCCTGGCCTGTGAGGCTTCTAGGCGTTAATAATTAGCCATCCACTCATATTCACCATGTACATTCAATACTTGAATCACTGGCTCACTAGTTTCTACTGCGAAACTCTAATAAACTGGTAGAGCTTAATTGTCTCTTTTGTTATTCTTACTGTATTGTTCATCCCCAATTGTCACCTTCATCTTGGTAACAATGGTTTCTCAACCGACGCACGGTATCTTTTACCCTGAGCGGATTCGGTGAGTTTCACAATTTTCCATCCACTTCCATGATAATTTACTGTGTATACAGCTATGTATTTCACACTGATTGACTTGTTGCCTTCCGACTTATTGTCGGTTGAGATTGAGCTACTACCTAGTGTGTAGTGCTCTCTCAGCTATTTACAACATTTGGGGTATATTCCATACCGATACTTGGCAGCTAGTGCTACTGTAGTCACTTACTGTTAATCATATTTCCACGTTTGGTTTTGTACAAGTACTTTTTATTGATGTGGCCTTGCATTTCCTATGCATCGGCCTTTATAACATTATTTGTCCACAATCAACATGTTTCCAATTCCTAGCTATCTCATTCGATCATTACTGCGCAAGTGCAATACCAAAACACTCAGTCATACAGAGTGCAGAGGCGTAAACTCTTGACAGTAAATCCCTTATGCGATCGCCATGGAATTCACACTGAGTTCCTCATCACACAATACCAACCACTGGCTTATTGCCCAGTCTGTTTAACATCACTCATCTTGCATCTCCACTGAGTTTAACTCTTAACTGGTTTTATCTGTTACATTATCGTTTGACAACATTTATACAACGGTCGCTTGTTGCGCACCGTGCTCTTACTCCCTGTATAACATCAGCTTATATCGTATCTACTGTCACTTCAACTTCCACACATAAACTTACATTATTCACATTATGGTTCATCCCTCCTTTGGATGACTACTGAATGCTCCTTGAGCATCGATCATTCGAATCACAAGCCGGCATTATTCAGCTCGGTGTTTCCCCTTATACACATACTACTAAGCTAATTACTCTCTTTCATTAATAACATCGTCCATCCTTAACACATTTCTTGAACTTGATCCACATGACTACCGCTCCTGCGGTCTCACAATATCGAGAGGTATCCCCACTCTTAATGCAGTGGTTCGTTTACCACTCTATTCACTTATACAACATAAACCTTTGCAATCAATCTAATTTATATAACATATCTTACTTATGGCTTATGAGCCTTGTTTGTCTTGAGCTGGGCTCATTGTAGGCTGTCCACACGTATGTACCTCTCTGTACAATATTACAAGGTCGTTGCATCACGTTTCCTTCCATGGGATGCCCCTTAGGTTTGTCAGTCCGTCTCCTGACAATTTATGTCTAAACTGGGTGTTAGTTTCAACCCTTATGTTTCTGTCACGTTATTTCGTGCAACAATTGTTGATGCAAACACCCTTTAAGGATTTCTCCTGGGTGTTGCTAAGTTATGCCATTACATTTGGCTCACACTTATTGGTACATTCCATTAGCCACGCCGTTTGCGTTCTTAAATGGCTTATTATCTCCTTCTGTGAAGATTAACATTCCCTGGTAGTGTAGGTACTCATTCTGGGAATTTCATCCCGTTCATTGCACATCAATGTGTCCACATCAGGCATCTGCTTGCCATGTACAGGCTGGGTCACCATTTCAGCTATCATGTTTTATCCCTTAGGCTTATCAAGACACATGTGGTGTCTTTCATAATAGTCCGTGCTCTTCGCACTCCTTGACTTTTTACATTCCCTTGAAATAAACTCACTAGTTCCTTTAGTCCTTTTAACTTAACTGGGTTCCTTAACTTCAACTATTCCTGGTAATCCTTAGCTCTTGTTCGTTTTATACTGCTGACCGTAGACGGAGTCGACTACTTCCCGTGTTTCGGACTCTACTCGTATACATATATGGGGTATCTTACTGATACATTGCTACTTACCCAACTAACCCATGAGTAGGTCTGTCAGGCCCACATGCTCCTATCGGAGTGCGGTCGTCCCACAACACAGTTGGTACACTTGTAGTGTCCGTCACACGCCTAGGTGAAGTATTCTGTTGTCAGCTCCCTTATATTGTCCCGTGACAATATTCATTCCTTGCTTCCCGAACTTAATCAAGGGAAGGTTTATCCACTGTTGTATCCTTGTCAACTGTCCTTGGTTTTACTGGTTTGGTTTAAAAGAAGGTTGGAAAGAAGTGTTGGTTTGAAAGAAAATCTGGTTTTGAAAAGAAAAGGGTTTGAATAAATCTGGGTTGAAAGAAAAATTTTCATGGTTCACAACATCTTCTTACCTTAACCATGTCTAGCTTCTTGCTGACTGGTGTACTTACAATCACAGAGGTTAGGCTATTAAGCCCTTCCATGGTCATAGTGGTCTCGTTTAACTTTATGGTACTTTACTAAGTACTTTGTAGTGATTATAAATTTCCCGAACAGCCCTGTTATAGCAGCACTTGCTATGGCAAGTGCGCCATGCTAACTGGCTATCAGTTTAACACATACCGGTTGTGGTATTGTTTTTACCCGCACTGTCATCAGTGGCCTTGTTGGCCCTCACTGATCTCACTGTCCTGATAATAACTTGTCTAGGTGACTTCTCACTGTCTTCACATGACGATCATTAACTAGGGTGTTTCCCATTCTGGGAGACCCCTTTGTCTTAGTATTGTATCCTCTTTGTAGCCCGTTCCACGTATTTGCCGTGGTTACTGAGACTTGTCTCTTGTTTGGGCACTACGTTGTAGTTCCTTTGTCGGTTGGTATACCGTTGGTGTTTTATTTATCAACTGTGGTTCCGTAGACACTTGTCTCGGGTGTTATTAATCCATTTCTTGCCTGTTGCACGGTAGGTGCGTTGCAAGCTGGTTATTCTCGACTGCTCTGCATGTCGACCCATGTTGCCGGAAATTCTATTCTCCAATATACAAGATCCTTCATTCATTGCTATGAAATGCGGTTAACATTGTTTAGATGGAGACCGTCTCCGGGATTCCCAGTTTCCGGGATCTACCGTATGACAGGTTCTCCGTACCCTCAAAGGTATTTAATAACAGCCAGATCGGGTATTCCCGAGTAAGAGAGGACTTCCATCTCTCTGGCGTTGTTCCCCAAGTTATAAAACAGGGATTGTGGAGGGTGGGATGGATATTGTAGGTTTCCAGTAGCCACTGGTAGTTCCTAACTAGCGTATCTCTCACGCTATCACTCAACCCTTAACCCAAAGTACTTAAATCCTAACTCGGTACTTCCTAAGCTCGGTAATTCAGTCATCAGAGCGATACTTCGCTCTGATACCACTTTTTGTAACACCCCATCCAACATTAACATACTTACAACAAACTGCAGCGGAAGAACATCCTCATCACAATACTTAACTTGTTGGTGTTACACGCCGTTAGCCACCCACGTGGCTAACAAGGCTAATACATACACAATGTACCGGTCTGATGGGCTAAATTCCCGAGCAACTATACATCAGAATCCCTTTCCATTAACAATAACAACAACATACACCTTAACAACTATACCGAGTATTACTAAACTGGTGCCGACAACAACATCGGTCTTACTACACCTACTGTATACATACACTTAAATAAATACCCCTGTACAATGACTACCCGTCCTACTCTCGAACGGCTTCCAGCACTTCGTACCTGAAAATAGGAAAAGAAGAGAAAGGGGTGGCCCCAAGGGGCTCAGCACCTTTGCTGGTATGGTAATCCCGCAGCCCACATGCTATCGGGCCACGCACAACTACTTGTCGTCTTAACATGCAGTTGATTATAGTTAAATCATACATGTAACAATAAACACAACATTTAACATTTCGCCTCAATGGGCTCCACAATCGGATAATACATCCTACTTAATAAATCACCCATGGTATTCACCATCCCTAGAGTGTTTCTCCTCCAATGGAGCTACTTCCTTAATAGACGACACATACCCTTAAATCGGGTTATCCTTAAATGCCTCTTATCTCAACTTGGAATCATTTCCATGACCCACACACTTCACATTTTACAACATCAACATACACTACGTAACAACACTTAACAACACTTTGCACGTTTCCATGTGCACAACATAACACCGCAATAAATATTGCATCACAAAAAACACATAACACAACGGGAATGGTTCTCTTAGGAACCGACCCAAACATCACTAACACACTGGTGAGCCTAGAGATTGTTGCCAGTCTCATGATAAGCTCGTTACATAACTCGTTACCGTTTCGTTAAATGAACGGTTAACTTAACACAAGGTGTCTCGGATATAGTGATCCAAGCACACCGAAACAAACATAACAATAGTATGCCCCTGTGGCCCGACGTGAGTCAGTAATAGCCTTGGTTAAGCTAAAGGGTAGGTTGGGAACCAAATTGGAAAACAACCAATACATACAGAGAGGATCGAACCTGCTATGACAACGACCCCCATACTCACACGCGTGGCCGGAACAGACCGGACTCCTCATTCCCCCCGTTAGCACTTATTAGAAGTTCATCTTTGAACTTTATTAAACATCCACAAACATTGGGTTAAGTCTTGTCAGACATACACAAGGGAAAAGAGAGTCATACATTCACATACAAACACCACGCACAAACATTACATATCCAACTCACGCATAGCCGTGGTTAGAACGTTCCTTAAGTCGGAAACGTTGTTACCGGATACCGTTCTCTTACGTTTACCTAATAGTGGTTAACTAGCCCTTCAAGCGCATTAGAGGTTACCGGTATCGGCACGTAAACATACAATAACAATAATGACTGTAAACTCGTTTCATGGTTTATATCATAGCGTGGCAAACATACAGAAAAACACATTGGCACACAAGCCGGTGTAATCCGGTAGGACACAGGTTGCAAGAAAACCATACCTGTCACCGGAGTCCACTTATCCTGTCCATTTATGTTCCTCGAGCAATTCTCGAACAACTGTTAACATCACACGTGTTTTCATTAACATCGGGGTTTGCTTGATCATTTAATGTCAATGCTTAACTTTCCCCGTTAACTTAGTTACATAACTTAACATTTTTAACTTGTTTTACTCTCACATTTTAATACAACTTTTAGCCCATTTTATAGTCATTAAAACTCACCTAACATGTCCTTAACATCCTATAACATCATTACCTACCAATCCCCATCATCACATGTGATTTCATAACCTTAAACCATGTTTTTGGTCCGACCGACCCACCGACCGACCCACATCTGGGTCGGTCCATTACAGAACCCTTTTTACTTCCTTATTAACATGCCCGTCCGACCCACGTCCGACCCACCATTCTGGGTCGGTCCATGTGCGAACATTTTTCCACCTTTGAAACTTGACCGACCGACCCATGTCCGACCCACCCTTTTGGGTCGGACCATTACCGAACACATTCCTAACATTTTACAGAGGCTCGACCGACCCACAAACTGGGTCGGCCCCTGGGTCGGTCGCCTCCTAAACTTACCCAAACTTTGTCAAATCTTCACCAAACTTCTCCTAAGGCCTCTTAATGTGTTCTAACATCATTTGGCACTTCAAACACACCCTTAGGATATTCTTAAACACTCACAAAACTATTTTTCCTAATTCCTTAAACCTTTACTTATATCTCCACAAAATTCCTAACACTTACAATGTTTTCTCCTTATGATTCCTAGGTGGCATTTCACCTATAATGACCACAATACCAAGGTGTTTCCTCTACACCTTATCATCATCCCTCAACTTCTTTTCTTACTAACTAAATCTCCTTTTCACATCATACCCAAACATCACTTGTTCCTTGAACACTAACCTTACCTAAACCTTAAACAACTTCTCCAAGACTTTAATACATTCACAAACACACATTGAATTCCTAGAACTTCCAAGATAACACCTAAATCCTTGCATCACTCTAAATCACCTTAATACATGTTTTCTTCTCAAGTAAACATTTATTCACCTTTAACACTTCCTAGTTCACCAAAACCATTTAAAACACTTAGAACTTCTCACACATTTTCCCAAATTTGGCCATAGCTTCTCTTGTATACACTCACACCCAAACACTTAGGTTTTCACCTTATTTCACTCAAGAACACCTAAAATCCATCAAACACATTTCATACACAAACTTCACACATTTTGCACTACATCACAATATAGTGCATAACTTAAATTGCTTGGCACTTAGGCCCTTAAATAACATGGCTCTTAGGCCCTTAAATTGCATAAACCTTAAACACTGAATTTCCCACATGAATAATGCCTTTGACCTGCAAATACATACACCAACACATATGTTCTTTTACTAGTCTCCTTGAGAACACTTTACTAGGTCACTCACCATTGGCTCCTTAGGTATTTTATCAAGCAAATCAAGCTCATTTTCCTAAGGCATTTAAACTACATTGAGATAGTTTGTTTACCTCTTTTTCCTCACAAATTTCCTTCTTGTTTCCTTACAAACCGGTGGGGTACTTGATTCCTTGTCAAGTTCTATACATTGTACAAACAACATAATGAGTATTCAAGCTTTAAGCTTCATCTCATTGTAAACCCTAGTTACATATATTGTCTTAAGGTATTAACATGATTGTTTTACCTTGGAATGGAAAGAGAGCTTGAATATATATCAAGAGAGGACTCCTCCTAGCCCTTGGAAGATTCAAATGAAGCTAAACAAACAAGGTAAAGACACCATGGTGAGGTTAATTTTCGGCCATGTACTAAAAAGAGAGGAAATGGAGTTTTCTTTGGTTTTTCCTTACCTTGAAGCAAAGGTGATCAACAAGGCATAAAAACATTAGCTCAAGCCCCTTCCATGGAAGTTCTCCTTGGCACCAAAATGGTGGTTTTGAGGATTTGAAAGGACAAGGTTGTAGAGCTTGCTCCAACTAAGAGAACGGTAGTCTCGGAATTAAATTCGGAGCATGGAGTCATAAGTTACAAGTGAAGAAGGGTGAAGAATGTCATGGTTCTGTTTGGAATCGTTGGAGAGAGGAGGAAGAAGATGGCCAACGTGGGAAATGAGAGGAAAGAAGAGAATGAAGAGATAAGTGTGCTTTTGTTAAGATATTTATCCTTATAAAGCAAATAGTATACTAATTAGTCATTCTTTCTTTTCTTAGCAAACTAACAAGGGTGGTGAGTCACACACCTTAGAAACCGGCCCCAAATAGTACCTAGGGGTACTTTAGACTTTATTAGTCAATTGTCTCACTTATAACATTATATGTTACAAACTAGTTATAAAAATCACTATTCACTAATAACAAGGCACATAGAAGTGAAATTTTTGATTTCCCACTAATATGGCCACCCAAATGTGATACTATATAGTACACATGTTAATTAAAGAGTAATGATGGACATTTAGCCATTCAAAACTCATTTACAAGACAATTTTTCAAAAACGTGCTTTAAGACTCCTTAAAGCACATTTTGCGTTTTAACTTGTTTTCAAGCTTGGTTTTCTTTAGTAATTGATTTAATATGTTCATTAACATATTTACAAAGTATAGGTATGACCATTAGGTCTTATACACTTTCCTCCCAAGCTTAGAGCACATTTTTGCTCATATTGACTTTAAGGTATTACCTTGTGTTTTGTTTGGTTTCATTGTCTACCAAAGTTTCTTAAGGACTCATTTAGCCTTATTAAATCATAATTAAATGTTATCAAGTCTTGGTAGGCTCTTTGGGTCCTAACCAAGTTCACTCATAGCTTAGAGCATGTTTTTGCTCAAACTGTGTTTTAATGCTTTATTGCATTTATTATAGTTTAGATTGTTCACTGTTGTTACTAAGGCACTTTTTAGCCT
Source organism: Limonium bicolor (assembly GCA_023374045.1). Taxonomy (NCBI): domain Eukaryota; kingdom Viridiplantae; phylum Streptophyta; class Magnoliopsida; order Caryophyllales; family Plumbaginaceae; genus Limonium; species Limonium bicolor. The sequence goes on from CM041782.1 coordinate 100,272,172, forward strand.
TTACATACCATAATTTGATATTTAAACCACATATCAAGGTTTGGGGTATTTCAATCTACCCCCCTTAACAGAACTTCGTCCTCGAAGTTCACACTTTCCTCACATCATTAGATTAGAACACAGGAATCACTTGGAAGTAAACTTCCTTAACCAAACACACTTTACATCACAACCTCGGACTTAATGGTCCGGGCAACACATTCACATTCACACATAACATAACATATCCAAATGATAACCTCGGACTCTATGGTCCGGGTATCTTAACAACACTTACACATACTTAACAACATTTGGACACGTAGGTCCCGATAACATAACAGTCTTTAGACACGTAGGTCTATTTAACACACACATTTAGACTCATAGGCCTTGATAGTATACACTTTAGGAAATCCAAGTCAAACAACATTCATTACACATACCACACAACATGTCAGAGCATGTATAGCAATCAAAAATATCCTTGATATACACTGTGATCCCGCAGAACCCGGTCGCGATGGACACCTTCCGTCCCCGTGCCTTTGGGAGTTTAAAACAATCACATAAATTCAAAATTTCCTTGTGAGGTTAAGTAAGAAGACTTTAATTATGTAAAGTATCCATCAACGTTTTATAAATACCAATTTAAAATCCTTTTGAAAACACACACAACTCCAAGTCCAACTTAAGCTCTTTGCTTCATTTCTTAGCGTGGTTATTTGTGACCACTTATAGGGAGTTTCAAGAGTCATCCAACCCTGATGTGATCAGCATCAGTGTTGAACTATCCTTCCACCCCAATTTGTGTTCGGCTTCCCTTGATCACATGCAAATCAAGTTCCACCTCCCACTTCATTTTCAAGCATCAATTAAATCACTCATTTTCAATTTTCTATCTTTCGAATCATTCTAGTCATGATCACAACATCTCCAAAGGATAGAACTCCGTCTATCAATTACCTCCATTCACTTTTAATCCTGTTGCCTAGGGAATCTTATTCTCACTAGGTTCTATGTCGGTATCATACCCTTTCATGCATCACTATAAAGTATACATATATATACACATATATTTTATCCAAAATACAACACACCTGATTTTACATTTATACACTGTCGGGGCTCTTATTCCCCCGGGGTTTCTCTACTCCCCACACTTGTACAATCACACACAATTGTTAACAAACACACACACTTATCACAATGGTATTCGCATCCTCTGTGCGCAATTACCACAATTAAACCATGAATGAATGTGTATGTTTACGTAACACACACCCAATCATCAAAACAAACAATAATTTTGTGCTATGCACAATATGAGTCACATACACTACGTACACTTGTACGGTAATATACACTAAGTGGTTTTGCGCTCTACCCCCCTTAGAAGGGATTACGCCCACGTAATCAATCACTACACATTGGCTTAAATGCTCTGCCGTCGTGAAGTGTTTTAACTTCCACGCGGTCTATTACACAACGGATTCTGATTAGAGGATCTCAACCATATTGGCGGTTTAGTTCCTAAACCAGGAATTCTCATTGGAGTTGTAACTCATAACCGGTTTCGGTCCTGGCCTGTGAGGCTTCTAGGCGTTAATAATTAGCCATCCACTCATATTCACCATGTACATTCAATACTTGAATCACTGGCTCACTAGTTTCTACTGCGAAACTCTAATAACTGTAGAGCTTAATTGCTCTCTTTTGTTATTCTTACCGTATTGTATATCCCCAATTGTCACCTTCATCTTGGTAACAATGGTTTCTCAACCGACGCACGGTATCTTTTACCGTTAGCGGATTCGGTGAGTTTCACAATTTTCATAACAATTTATTGTGTATACCACTATGTATTTCACAATGATTGACTTGTTCGCTTCCGACTTACTGTCGGTTGAGTTTGAGCTACTACCTAGTGTGTAGTGCTCTCTCAACTATTTACAACCTTCGTGGTATATTCCATACCGCTATTTGGCAGTTAGTGCTACTGTAGTCACTTACTGTTAATCATGTCTCCACATTTGGTTTTGTACAAGTACTTTTTATTAGTGGCCTTGCATTTCCTATGCATCGGCCTTATAACATTATTCACAATCATGTTTCCAATTCCTAGCTATCCATCGATCATTACTGCGCAAGTGCAATACCAAAACACTCAGTCATACAGAGTGCAGAGGCGTAAACTCTTGACAGTAAATCCCTTATGCGATCGCCATGGAATTCACACTGAGTTCCTCATCACACAATACCAACCACTGGCTTATTGCCCAGTCTGTTTAACATCACTCATCTTGCATCTCCACTGAGTTTAACTCTTAACTGGTTTTATCTGTTACATTATCGTTTGACAACATTTATACAACGGTCGCTTGTTGCGCACCGTGCTCTTACTCCCTGTATAACATCAGCTTATATCGTATCTACTGTCACTTCAACTTCCACACATAAACTTACATTATTCACATTATGGTTCATCCCTCCTTTGGATGACTACTGAATGCTCCTTGAGCATCGATCATTCGAATCACAAGCCGGCATTATTCAGCTCGGTGTTTCACCTTATACACATACTACTAAGCTAATTACTCTCTTTCATTAATAACATCGTCCACCCTTAACACATTTCTTGAACTTGATCCACATGACTACCGCTCCTGCGGTCTCACAATATCGAGAGGTATCCCCACTCTTAATGCAGTGGTTCGTTTACCACTCTATTCACTTATACAACATAAACCTTTGCAATCAATCTAATTTATATAACATATCTTACTTATGGCTTATGAGCCTTGTTTGTCTTGAGCTGGGCTCATTGTAGGCTGTCCACACGTATGTACCTCTCTGTACAATATTACAAGGTCGTTGCATCACGTTTCCTTCCATGGGATGCCCCTTAGGTTTGTCAGTCCGTCTCCTGACAATTTATGTCTAAACTGGGTGTTAGTTTCAACCCTTATGTTTCTGTCACGTTATTTCGTGCAACAATTGTTGATGCAAACACCCTTTAAGGATTTCTCCTGGGTGTTGCTAAGTTATGCCATTACATTTGGCTCACACTTATTGGTACATTCCATTAGCCACGCCGTTTGCGTTCTTAAATGGCTTATTATCTCCTTCTGTGAAGATTAACATTCCCTGGTAGTGTAGGTACTCATTCTGGGAATTTCATCCCGTTCATTGCACATCAATGTGTCCACATCAGGCATCTGCTTGCCATGTACAGGCTGGGTCACCATTTCAGCTATCATGTTTTATCCCTTAGGCTTATCAAGACACATGTGGTGTCTTTCATAATAGTCCGTGCTCTTCGCACTCCTTGACTTTTTACATTCCCTTGAAATAAACTCACTAGTTCCTTTAGTCCTTTTTAACTTAACTGGGTTCCTTAACTTCAACTATTCCTGGTAATCCTTAGCTCTTGTTCGTTTTATACTGCTGACCGTAGACGGAGTCGACTACTTCCCGTGTTTCGGACTCTACTCGTATACATATATGGGGTATCTTACTGATACATTGCTACTTACCCAACTAACCCATGAGTAGGTCTGTCAGGCCCACATGCTCCTATCGGAGTGCGGTCGTCCCACAACACAGTTGGTACACTTGTAGTGTCCGTCACACGCCTAGGTGAAGTATTCTGTTGTCAACTCCCTTATATTGTCCCGTGACAATATTCATTCCTTACTTCCCGAACTTAATCGAGGGAAAGTTTATCCATTGTTGTATCCTTGTCAACTGTCCTTGGTTTTACTGGTTTGGTTTAAAAGAAGGTTGGAAAGAAGTGTTGGTTTGAAAGAAAATCTGGTTTTGAAAAGAAAAGGGTTTGTAAATCTGGGTTGAAAGAAAAATTTCATGGTTCCAACATCTTCTTACCTTAACCAAGTCTAGCTTCTTGCTGACTGGTGTACTTACAATCACAGAGGTTAGGCTATTAAGCCCTTCCATGGTCATAGTGGTCATAAATTTCTCGAATTGCCCTGTTATAGCAGCACTTGCTATGGCAAGTGCGCCATGCTAACTGGCTATCAGTTTAACACATACCGGTTGTGGTATTGTTTTTACCCGCACTGTCATCAGTGGCCTTGTTGGCCCTCACTGATCTTACTGTCTTGATAATAACTTGTCTAGGTGACTTCTCACTGTCTTCACATAACAATCATTAACTAGGGTGTTTCCCATTCTGGGAGACCCCTTTGTCTTAGTATTGTATCCTCTTTGTAGCCCGTTCCACGTATTTGTCGTGGTTACTGAGATTTGTCTCTTGTTTGGGCACTACGTTGTAGTTCCTTTGTCGGTTGGTATACCGTTGGTGTTTTATTTATCAACTGTGGTCCCGTAGACACTCGTCTCGGGTTTCACTAATCCACTTCTTGCCTGTTGCACGGTAGGTGCGTTGCAAGCTGGTTATTCTCGACTGCTCTGCATGTCGACCCATGTTGCCGGAAATTCTATTCTCCAATATACAAGATCCTTCATTCATTGCTATGAAATGCGGTTAACATTGTTTAGATGGAGACCGTCTCCGGGATTCCCAGTTTCCGGGATCTACCGTATGACAGGTTCTCCGTACCCTAAAGGTATATAATAACAGCCAGATCGGGTATTCCCGAGTATGAGAGTGGACTTCCATCTCTCTGGCGTTGTTTCCCCAAGTTATAAACAGGGATTGTGGAGGGTGGGAAGGATATTGTAGGTTTCCAGTAGTCACTGGTAGTTCCTAACTAGCGTATCTCTCACGCTATCACTCAACCCTTAACCCAAAGTACTTAAATCCTAACTCGGTACTTCCTAAGCTCGGTAATTCAGTCATCAGAGCGATACTTCGCTCTGATACCACTTTTTGTAACACCCCCCAACATTAACATACTTACAACAAACTGCAGCGGAAGAACATCCTCATCACAATACTTAACTTGTTGGTGTTACACGCCGTTAGCCACCCACGTGGCTAACAAGGCTAATACATACACAATGTACCGGTCTGATGGGCTAAATTCCCGAGCAACTATACATCAGAATCCCTTTCCATTAACAATAACAACAACATACACCTTAACAACTATACCGAGTATTACTAAACTGGTGCCGACAACAACATCGGTCTTACTACACCTACTGTATACATACACTTAAATAAATACCCCTGTACAATGACTACCCGTCCTACTCTCGAACGGCTTCCAGCACTTCGTACCTGAAAATAGGAAAAGAAGAGAAAGGGGTGGCCCCAAGGGGCTCAGCACCTTTGCTGGTATGGTAATCCCGCAGCCCACATGCTATCGGGCCACGCACAACTACTTGTCGTCTTAACATGCAGTTGATTATAGTTAAATCATACATGTAACAATAAACACAACATTTAACAATTTCGCCTCAATGGGCTCCACAATCGGATAATACATCCTACTTAATAAATCACCCATGGTATTCACCATCCCTAGAGTGTTTCTTCTCCTCCAATGGAGCTACTTCCTCCTTAAGACGACACATACCCTTAAATCGGGTTATCCTTAAATGCCTCTTATCTCAACTTGGAATCATTTCCATGACCCACACACTTCACATTTTACAAACATCAACATACACTACGTAACAACACTTAACAACACTTTGCCGTTTCCATGTGCACAACATAACACCGCAATAAATATTGCACAACAACAAACACATAACACAACGGGAATGGTTCTCTTAGGAACCGACCCAACATCACTAACACACTGGTGAGCCTAGAGATTGTTGCCAGTCTCATGATAAGCTCGTTACATAACTCGTTACCGTTTCGTTAAATGAACGGTTAACTTAACACAAGGTGTCTCGGATATAGTGATCCAAGCACACCGAACAACATAACAATAGTATGCCCCGTGGCCCGACGTGAGTCAGTAATAGCCTTGGTTAAGCTAAAGGGTAGGTTGGGAACCAAATTGGAAAACAACCAATACATCAGAAGGATCGAACCTGCTATGACAACGACCCCCATACTCACACGCGTGGCCGGAACAGACCGGACTCCTCATTCCCCCCTCTTCCCCCGTTAGCACTTATTAGAAGTTCATCTTTGAACTTTATTAAACATCCACAAACATTGGGTTAAGTCTTGTCAGACATACACAGGGAAAAGAGAGTCATACATTCACATACAAACACCACGCACACAAACATTACATATCCAACTCACGCATAGCCGTGGTTAGAACGTTCCTTAAGTCGGAAACGTTGTTACCGGATACCGTTCTCTTACGTTTACCTAATAGTGGTTAACTAGCCCCTTCAAGCGCATTAGAGGTTACCGTATCGGCACGTAAATACAATAACAATAATGACTGTAAACTCGTTTCATGGTTTATCATCAGCGTGGCAAACATACAGAAAAATACATTGGCACACAAGCCGGTGTAATCCGATAGGACACAGGTTGCAAGAAAACCATACCTGTCACCAGTCCACTTATCCTGTCCATTTATGTTCCTCGAGCAATTCTCGAACAACTGTTAACATCACACGTGTTTTCATTAACATCGGGGTTTGCTTGATCATTTAATGTCAATGCTTAACTTTCCCCGTTAACTTAGTTACATAACTTAACATTTTTAACTTGTTTTACTCTCACATTTTAATACAAACTTTTAGCCCATTTTATATATCATTAAAACTCACCTAACATGTCCTTAACATCCTCATAACATCATTACCTACCAATCCCCATCATCACATGTGATTTCATAACCTTAAACCATGTTTTTGGTCCGACCGACCCACCGACCGACCCACATCTGGGTCGGTCCATTACAGAACCCTTTTTACTTCCTTATTAACATGCCCGTCCGACCCACGTCCGACCCACCATTCTGGGTCGGTCCATGTGCGAACATTTTTCCACCTTTGAAACTTGACCGACCGACCCATGTCCGACCCACCCTTTTGGGTCGGACCATTACCGAACACATTCCTAACATTTTACAGAGGCTCGACCGACCCACAAACTGGGTCGGCCCTGGGTCGGTCGCCTCCTAAACTTACCCAACTTTGTCAAATCTTCACCAAACTTCTCCTAAGGCCTCTTAATGTGTTCTAACATCATTGGCACTTCAAACACACCCTTAGGATATTCTTAAACTCACAAACTATTTTCCTAATTCCTTAAACCTTTACTTATATCTCCACAAAATTCCTAACACTTACAATGTTTTCTCCTTATGATTCCTAGGTGGCATTTCACCTATAATGACCACAATACCAAGGTGTTTCCTCTACACCTTATCATCATCCCTCAACTTCTTTTCTTACTAACTAAATCTCCTTTTCACATCATACCCAAACATCACTTGTTCCTTGAACACTAACCTTACCTAAACCTTAAACAACTTCTCCAAGACTTTAATACATCACAAACACACATTGAATTCCTAGAACTTCCAAGATAACACCTAAATCCTTGCATCACTCTAAATCACCTTAATACATGTTTTCTTCTCAAGTAAACATTTATTCACCTTTAACACTTCCTAGTTCACCAAAACCATTTAAAACACTTAGAACTTCTCACACATTTTCCCAAATTGGCCATAGCTTCTCTTGTATACACTCACAACTCCAAACACTTAGGTTTTCACCTTATTTCACTCAAGAACACCTAAAATCCATCAAACACATTTCATACACAAACTTCACACATTTTGCACTACATCACAATATAGTGCATAACTTAAATTGCTTGGCACTTAGGCCCTTAAAAACATGGCTCTTAGGCCCTTAAATTGCATAAACCTTAAACACTGAATTTCCCACATGAATAATGCCTTTGACCTGCAAATACATACACCAACACATATGTTCTTTTACTAGTCTCCTTGAGAACACTTTACTAGGTCACTCACCATTGGCTCCTTAGGTATTTTATCAAGCAAATCAAGCTCATTTTCCTAAGGCATTTAAACTACATTGAGATAGTTTGTTTACCTCTTTTTCCTCACAAATTTCCTTCTTGTTTCCTTACAAACCGGTGGGGTACTTGATTCCTTGTCAAGTTCTATACATTGTACAAACAACATAATGAGTATTCAAGCTTTAAGCTTCATCTCATTGTAAACCCTAGTACATATATTGTCTTAAGGTATTAACATGATTGTTTTACCTTGGAATGGAAAGAGAGCTTGAATATATCAAGAGAGGACTCCTCCTAGCCCTTGGAGATTCAAATGAAGCTAAACAAACAAGGTAAAGACACCATGGTGAGGTTAATTTTCGGCCATGTACTAAAAAGAGAGGAAATGGAGTTTTCTTTGGTTTTTCCTTACCTTGAAGCAAAGGTGATCAACAAGGCATAAAAACATTAGCTCAAGCCCCTTCCATGGAAGTTCTCCTTGGCACCAAATGGTGGTTTTGAGGATTTGAAAGGACAAGGTTGTAGAGCTTGCTCCACTAAGAACGGTAGTCTCGGAATTAAATTCGGAGCATGGAGTCATAAGTTACAAGTGAAGAAGGGTGAAGAATGTCATGGTTCTGTTTGGAATCGTTGGAGAGAGGAGGAAGAAGATGGCCAACGTGGGAAATGAGAGGAAAGAAGAGAATGAAGAGATAAGTGTGCTTTTGTTAAGATATTTATCCTTATAAAGCAAATAGTATACTAATTAGTCATTCTTTCTTTTCTTAGCAAACTAACAAGGGTGGTGAGTCACACACCTTAGAAACCGGCCCCAAATAGTACCTAGGGGTACTTTAGACTTTATTAGTCAATTGTCTCACTTATAACATTATATGTTACAAACTAGTTATAAAAATCACTATTCACTAATAACAAGGCACATAGAAGTGAAATTTTTGATTTCCCACTAATATGGCCACCCAAATGTGATACTATATAGTACACATGTTAATTAAAGAGTAATGATGGACATTTAGCCATTCAAAACTCATTTACAAGACAATTTTTTCAAAAACGTGCTTTAAGACTCCTTAAAGCACATTTTGCGTTTTAACTTGTTTTCAAGCTTGGTTTTCTTTAGTAATTGATTTAATATGTTCATTAACATATTTACAAAGTATAGGTATGACCATTAGGTCTTATACACATTCCTCCCAAGCTTAGAGCACATTTTTGCTCATATTGACTTTAAGGTATTACCTTGTGTTTTGTTTGGTTTCATTGTCTACCAAAGTTTCTTAAGGACTCATTTAGCCTTATTAAATCATAATTAAATGTTATCAAGTCTTGGTAGGCTCTTTGGGTCCTAACCAAGTTCACTCATAGCTTAGAGCATGTTTTTGCTCAAACTGTGTTTTAATGCTTTATTGCATTTATTATAGTTTAGATTGTTCACTGTTGTTACTAAGGCACTTTTTAGCCTTTACATACCATAATTTGATATTTAAACCACATATCAAGGTTTGGGGTATTTCACTAACTAAGAGATATATGTGCTTGGTTTTGATTTTGGAGCTTAAATGAGCAAGATGTGGGCAAAAGAAGATGGAGCTAACATGGAGGTTGCTTCTTACGTGAGAGAGAAGGAAGAGAGCAAGAGAAATCGATGAAGATGGTGAAGAATGAAGAAAGGAGGAGAGAGGACTACTAAAGGTAAGATATTATGTTAAAAGGTAAATAGTGTTTTTACTTACTTTTGCTTTATTCATTACTTAAATAGATAAGTGTGGCGAGTCACACTTAAAAAAACCGGCCCCCTTAGTCAAACAAGGTGTATTGTGGTCTTTGTTGACCATTTAATTGACTTACTTTGACTAATGTCTTAAACTAGCATTATTTGGTTACTATTCACTAAACAAGGCACATAATTGTGAAATTTTTTATTTCCCATTGATTTAGACTTCCTAATGTGATACTAATTAGTACACATGTTAATTAAAGGGTAATGATGGACATTTAGCCACTCAAAACCTATTTACAAGACAATTTTTCAAAAATGTGCTTTAAGACTCCTTAAAGCACATTTTGTGTTTTAACTTGTTTTCAAGCTTTTTTTTCTTTGGTAATTGGTTTAAAATGACCATTAGGATATTCCTAAGGTCTTAGAATGATATTTGGGTGCTCACCCAAGTCTCTTCAAGCTTAGAGCACGTTTTTGCTTAAACTGCTCTTTTGGTGTTTCCTTATGTTTTCTTTGATTAGAAATGTTTCTTAATGTTTCTAAGGCATTATTTAGCCTCCTTATAACTTAGTTTATCACTTAAACACCATATCTATGTTTGGGGTATTTCACTTTTATTTTAAAAGAGATTTAGGCTCAAGTGCCGCCTCCACAGTCTAGGGACATTCCAAGTTCAAGCTGTTCAAAAACATGATGGGATCTCTTTTTTAGAACATCAACATTTACCAGAATTAATTTTCTTCAAATGTCTTTCAAGACGAGAGTTCATGAAAGAATCATTTTCTTGCAATGGAACATAAAGAATTGTCCTTTGTTTCGGGGAAGTTGAGCCCAACAACTGATGAAAACACACAACCTTCAAATCATTGTTGACAACCTCGAAGAAATACTGGGGGCAATATGAGTTAGGACTGTTTATTTGAGATTTCTTTCTACCAAATGTGTGAATAAAACTCTTGAGCAAAAAGAGTACGAGAGCGCCTTGAGTGGAAAAACGATGAATAAATGAGTGTGTCATTTTTACATGACTCCCGTGAGGCCATAAACAAAGGTGAGGTAAACAGTGTAACTCTGGCTGAAAGAGATATCTTGTAGATTTACGCCTAGACCCATGAAAAGTAACAAGAACTGGCACACAACTATCATGAATGACAAAGCATCTAGTTATACCACCACATAGCTAACAACCTTGTGAAACCATGACACTAAGCCCTAGGCATTAAATGTGGCCAAAAATCTTAAGGCTTGTTTGCCTTGCCTTGGCCGTTTTTTTGCTAGGCTGTGTTTGGCAACATGTCGTACTAATGTGTAAGTGTAAATGGAAGTGAATACACTTCAGCTTAAAGCTCATTTAAGGCGCCACTTAAGGGTACAAGAGGAATTAAGGTGTTTTAAGTGTAATTGTTCTTTGAATTAAAACGTAACTAATTACCTCATGACACCTCCTACTTGCTTGCTAGCTTGTGTGGATCCTACTAGACAGCATGTTAACCAATCATTTCTTAACACCTCGGGCTTCCCAACACCTCGTGCTTCCCGACACCTTGTGCTTAGGTTAACTAGGTTACCACCTCATGCTTACTACCTACTAGGTCTCCACCTCGTGCTTACCTCAATCAGGTTGCCACCTCGTGCTTAACAAGCTGCTCAAGGTTTTTTCTAAAAAGAAAAGTGATTATGATGGAGTAAAACTAGCTATGGGAGCATTTTCGGCTACTAGGGTTTTACCGGATCTTCTAAGGTTTTCCTAGGCCTTTCATCTTGAGTTACTAGGGTTTACTAGGGTTTTATTAAGTTTCCAAGGCTTTCCTAGAGTTTTTAAGACCATTTCCATGATTTCTGGGACTTTCTGGAACTAGGGTTTCCAGCATTTCCAGGAATTAGCGTTTCTAGTGTTTTTGGGACTTTCGGGATTTCCAGGACTTTAAGGTTTCCTCATAACTTAGGGTATTTCACACGCTTCCAAAGGAATCTCCATGAGAGGCATTTAGGAGCAAATTTCAGAATGGCGAGATGAAGTTAAGGATTTGGTGAGCGCATCAGCCAATTGAGCCGCCGTGGAAGAAATTCAACCCTTAAACTCCCATTCTTAATCCGTTCTCAAACAAAAAAAGAAATCGATGGCGATGTGCTTTGCACGACTATGGAACACCAGATTTGAGGCTAAGTAAGTAGCCCCAATTGTAACACTCCTACTCCTAATCTCGTATAATCGTCAGTCATAGCATAAATAAAGGCGTGATTCGCAGAGGAAAATCAATCTAAACTTACCAACTCGGATGCTACATGCCATCACTTACCCATGTGAGTGACGAAACGACCACTTACCACTTAAACATAATTCATATCTCATAACCGTTGTGATGATTAGAGATAGCCCACCACCAATATATACATAGTCATATCCTGAAATCCAAAATACATAGACAAGTGAGCATCTAAACAAATCCCAAAGTATACAACCGTTTTACAATTGTGTGAGTGCGATAATCAAAATAACCAAAAGTCATCTACCCAAAAGTCCCGCATCCCGGCTTCACGTCTTGATCACGCTCTTGTAATATGTTGTCGTATAGGCTCAGCAAAACGATGAATATGCTAAAGTATGAATCCTAGATCCTTTATATCACTTAAGTCATTTAGCCATTTTGACATCCAATTCATTTCATGTTTTTCCGGTTTACAAGTATATATTAAAATCGTAAATGCTAGAATTTAAACACAGAGCAGTCCATCCAATAGTAATCATACCAATCCACAAATAAATCATCACTTAATAATAACCAAATCAATACCATAACTGTAACACCCCAACCGTTAATCTCGTCATTACCTCGTAACCGTTACTAATTACTCTTACTCACGCAGCGGAACTCTATTTACAACGAGGGGTGAAACAACGCCGTTAGCAGGCTTAACTTACATACCGTAACGGTCTGATGAACTGGAACAACCGAATACACAATACAAATACTTTACTCGAATCATTTCTTTACTATACCGAGTCTACAATAAATGGATGCCGACAACATATTCGGTCTTACACCTCTTTCCATACATAAGTAATTAAATCTAACTACCCATGCAACCCACCGACCCCGTCCTACTCTCGAACGGTAACATCATCGGTGTACCTGAAAAAAAATAAAAACGTTGCCCCTAGGGGCTCAGCTTAACGTTGCATATGAAATTCGCATACCCGAGCGCTAACCGGGGTACGCCGACTACTTTTGTCGGATATACATGGAGTTCATTTTAGTCAAACAACATGCATCATAGCAGTACAGTATATATGTGTATTACTCAAGGAATCTACATCCAATCACGGAACACAATTCCTGACTAACATAACAAGGTTGTTAGTTGTATCAGTTTACTCTTAGGCCTTGAGGGTTATACCTCACTATGCCTTGTTTACTTATTCAATATCTCACCCGCTCTCTCGGGTTACTTATTCATATACACACCCATTCTCTTGGGCTACTCGTACTATACTCACTCATTCTCTCGGGTTACTTATACTCATTATCTCACCCACACTCTTGGGTTATTTATACTCATTATCTCACCCACACTCTTGGGTTATTTATACTCAAGCTCTTGTAGATTCTCGAGACACTACAGGTCTCCTACGTCACGCTTGTTACTCTTAATACATACTTAGGCCAAAACTCATGGCTCCCAAGCATAGTCTTACTTCCCCGGTTTCGACCCTACTCTGGGTCTAGCATGGTGGGAAGGTTCAGCTAGCTCACATAACTCTCTCTTAGTTCCTATCTCTTTTTACTTAGGTCCAACTACTCTCGGACTACTTACATTCCCATACACTCCTCTCTTGGAGTTATAATAATATTATGTATATTAGTCTAGAAGCATCACTCTCGATGTTTCTAATGACTTTGGGAACATTACTTAAGTTTGGTTAATCTTAGGTTTTAAGAGTTACTCATACATTTCACTTACTCATACTTCCGGTTATTTTCTTAAATCGGTAAAATCCCCATATAGGAGGTCGACCATGTCTCAAGGGAGCTACTAATCCCTTAGGTCTCTTTTACCTTCTTTACTAGTTCACATCTTCGAACTATAGTTAATCCTCTTGAGGGAGGTTCACTTATCTTTCCACTCTCATTTGTTTCGTGGATTGTGTCATTATGGTTTACTAACCGTTATCGGGTAATTACTCAACCCGCACATCTCCGCACATTCGAGGGAGTTCATATGTTTGCGTTATCGTTATACTTTAACGGATAATTTGTGTGTTTGTACGTTTTCTTTATCATAAGCATCGACCCGATCTATGGGTCTCTAGCCAGACGTTACTCACTATGAGTCGGTCTTTACTCTATGTTAGACCACACCGGCATACAAGTATGTTAGTTCATTCAACATACAACAAGACATACATAATCAAACAAGGGATTATTTTCATGCTTTAGTCTTGATTAAGCCGGCACACAAACACACAAATCAACGTAACTCGGTTAGCACGCGGAGTATGAGAAAATCATACCTTTCACCGGGGTTTTACTTTTAGCGTCTCATCTCACCATGCTCGGTTCACACACGATCGTCTGATAATGTTTCAAACATTATTATTAATACTAAGATCATACGGTACATAATTAAATGCTACTCCCGTACATACCCCGTTATCCCGTTATCTCGGTTTTACTCTTGTTAATTTGAGTTTCACTTCTCAATCACTACAAACACTTTCTTACACTTCCTAGGGCCTTTACATGTCACCAAACAAGGCCTTAACATCTTATAACATCATTAACATTCAAACCCCCATCATTGGTAACCTTTAAAACACTTTCTGTAAGATTCTGGGGGTGGTCCGGGACTTGGTCCCTACCTTAAGTCCCGGACCAATGCTGGTCTTAACTCTCGGCCTTATTTTTGAAGTGGTCCGGGACCTTATACATCTCTTAAGTCCCGGACCAAACCTGCACTCGAACTCTCGGCATGAATTTCAATATGGTCCGGGACCTTGTCCATATCTCTAGTCACGGACCAGGTGCAAACTTCTATCCTCGGCTATTATTTAAGGGGTGGTCCGGGACATGGGCAGGGACTTAACTCCCGGACCTATCAAACTGGAAAACTCTCGGGGGTATTTTAGGGGGTGGTCCGGAACATGGTCCTAGACCTAGTCCCGGACCCTGCTGCAGTTTTGACAGATTTGGCATTTTCCAAATCTGTTACAACCTCATTCTTTCACCCTTGATCCTCCAATCTTTCCCCCTTATAATCTACATGTTTTGGCACTTAATTACCCTTCTAAATCACCTTAATCCAACCACCAAGTCCTCTCACAAACTTTTGATTATTCCACTCAAATTCACTTATATTTCATAAGTAGTTTTCAAGTTCTCATCACTTCTTGCAACAGATTTAACTCCCTCTTTTACCATTCATTTTTCACTCACTAATGTCATTCCAAATACGCAAATGGCATTATTCTTACTCCTAATACACTCTTCTCCATAGTTTGGTTTTCCCAACCATCACTACTTACTTAAACCTCTTAAGCATACCTAGTTCCTTCCTTTACATGAAACACTCAAGTTCATAATCTCCAAGGAAATTTTGACAGCACTTGTCTACTTCTTTAACATATTCACCACAATGAATCAACTCATATACACTCCTTCATCCCTGTTTAATGAAGCACCAACAACTACAACACATCGAATTCCCACTTGTTCACACATATACACTAACTTAACTTCTAGGTTTATTTGCACACTTAAACCATGTTAAAACATTCTCATTCCCACTCAATATTGTTGTACCATGACTACACCAATTCAAGAACATTAAATCAATTCTAAAATCTGTCTTACAAGTCAAATAAAACCAACTCAAGGTGAGCTTATTACCTTGTTTGTTTCCGGTTTTTACTCCTCTTCTTCCTCTTTCTTTTGCTCCCTCTTTCTCATCTTGTTTTCACACCACACAAAGGAATCTAGATTGCTATCTACAATCATATTCCCATGCCATACACAAATAACTAGTTAGGTCACACACCCCACACTAAACTAGAATTTCAAGAGCTAGTTTTAGGGTTTTATGTAACGCCCGTATTAACCATAAATACAGTGGAAATAAAACTCTAAGGCGATTACAGACCATCGGGTTCCAAACACCCGGCACCAAACCTCACCAATTACAACTTACAATCTACAAAAGCTACGGTCTGAACTCGAGAAAAAGTTAACACAACATAATAGAAATTAAACATATTCTCTCTCCACAAAACCTAGTCCCATCCCAAACGCTCATTCTCTTCGTGGCCACCTGTAAATCAATTCGTACCTGCAAGATGAAACCAAGCAGCCCACCCCGAAAGGGGCGGGTCAGTTCCCTGGAATGGAACTGGTACAATTCTCCAAAAACAAACTTATAAAACATAACTCTTCAAAATAAACAGTAACATGAAAACAACTCTTAAAAGTAAAACAGAGATAAAGCACATCAAAACAATCAAGTTAAAGAGAAAAGAAAACAAGTCAAAGATAGAGATAAAGAACTTCCAAACCAAGTCATCCACTTAAGTAGTCACACCACATAGTTAGCAAGCATCCATTGTTGATGTTAGAACCAATTCCCGTTAGGAGTAGAAAAACCCAGATAGCCACAAAGGACTAGGAATGATAAAGTAGATCCAAGAACCAAGAACTCGAGAGTGGAATAATTCAACTGGGAGAGATGGCCCCCACCGCCAATCACGTCCTTTTAGGACAGGGGATATACAGCCCCTCACTGTTAAATATCAATGCCCCTATGGGCGAGGGATATACAGCCCCCTACTGTCAAATATCAATGCCCCTATGGGCGAGGGATATACAGCCCCCTACTGTCAAATATCAATGCCCCTATGGGCGAGGGATATACAGCCCCCTACTGTCAAATATCAATGCCCCTATGGGTGAGGGATATACAGCCCCCTACTGTTCACATTAAAGACGCGCGCACGTCGAAGGAAAGATTTCCAAGATTGACCTTTTCCAAATCCCCACTAGATCACCAACTACCTAGAGCAATACCAAAACACTCAGTCCTACAGAGTGCAGAAGCGTAAACCCTAAGCAGTCAATGTCTAACGGGACACCAAATAGAAGGAACCAATACCCAAGTGAGTTCCACATCCAAGGCTCAGTTAGTCACACAAGCTGAGTCAGTCACACACCATTTCCTTTTTTATAAGTTCCTCTTAAGCCAGTTAGCGTTTTCCAAAACATTCCACAAGTCAATCAGCCAAAATCTACTAGTACGAGACCGTACAAAACATTCCATAAGGTCCAAAACCCAACAAGCTGAGTACGAGAAATCGTACCTTGGGTAACGCTGTAGCAGTTCTAATCAACTTGCGCAAACAATCAACAGTACTCTGAAGAATATTAAAGATATCTACCATCAATCACTTGTAGCCTATGTTACGCTTAAATAAACTCCTTACTCTTATTTCAAAGTCTCAATTATCTTTTAAGCCCTCACTTAATGTTTGGTATAATCTTTGTGTTATCTAAGAACGTTGTATAGCCCAGGTGGTAAGATCAAGGAAATGTATTCGATCAACATTGGCTTAATTGTCCACTCCTATCCACTTTATTCTACTTAACCACAATCCTCACATTCAAGACTTTTGAGACCTCTATATCATAAATGTGTTTATGTCATATAATTAAATCTAAGAATTTCGACAATAATCTTAAGCTCAATACCTCTATTCTCAATTTAAGATAAACATTGTATTATGACCCATGATGGACTCATCTCAGAATACTTATATTTTATCTCACAATGTAAAGATTATGTATTTAAACAATTTCCACTAGACAACCCATTATGATTAAGTCTTTCCCTTAACTTAATTAAGACCTACATCTTGTATATTGGAATCATAGTGTTGTAGACGCATTTTATTATAACTTAATCGAGTTACTAAACTCATTTATCTTATCTTTAGTTCAGAATACTTTAATTACAACCATCTAAAAATCTTGTCATAAGACGTTAAATTACTTTTCATCTTGAAGTAACCATATTATAATTAACTTAGACTCATGGAACTCTTACATTTAGTATCCACAGGGTATATTATTTACTTTATCATAACTATATAATAATGTTTTAAGATAACCTTTTATGTATCCTTACTTACATTTAATTTCCTAAATATTCTATTTTTACACACATTCACTCCATAGACCATGTATAATCCTTTTATTAAACTTCGTTAAACTCAAGTCTTAAATACATTTTATATTGTTTACAAAACCTAAAGTTTCAAAAGATAACTTAATAAATTAATTTCCTTTATTGTATTTAGAATGGACATTATATCTTAGCATGTGGTAGAATTTATCAAAGAATTAAATTCTGGTTCGTAAGTGAAATTGTCAATTACTTAATAAGATAATATATTCTGAACATCCCCATACCTTATATTCAAATGACACATTATACTTCCAGTGTCAAAAGGTAAATCAATATAATCTCTTATGTAACCTAATTTCATCTAATTAAAGGTTTAAAGATTTTAAGTATCTAATTTCTATTTACAAACCTCCTTATAAATTCTAACTACTAAATACATTACTTAACTATAAACTCACATCCTGAATATTGGTGTTAAATGTATTTATATGGCTTAACTAGTTGTAAGGAACTTAAGGATTATTATTTAGATTAAATTCCTAATCATAGTTTAATGTAGTTTTATATCATAATCCCTTTTTAATGATTTTATCTTAAAATATTAAGTTATTACTCAATACTTTAAATATTAAGAAATAATTAAATCTAGACTTATTTATCCTCTTCACATTTAGATGTAAAAGTAACTCATTTATTTTATTATTGTTTATATAATAAGAACATTTAAATGTAAAAGTATTTCATTCATCTTATTATTAATTATATATTAAGATCTATTTGTGTAACCCTTTATGTAGACCAATTACAAATATTCCTAAATTTCAACTTATTAATTTCTTAACCAAATTATAGATTTACATTGTGGTTATTGACTAAATAAATACATGTTTTAAATACGTTTATATAAATCCTAGAAACTCAAGATAACTAAAAATCAACCTATAACCATAAATTAATACCACCTCATATAATATTCTTTTATTAGTATCATGTAGAGGTTTAGTTTAACTCATTAATTCCTTCATATTATATTTTCTATAAGGTATTTTATTCCTTTTATTTATTAATCTATCGTATATATATATATCCTTCCTATTATATTTCTCACAAGGAATGTTATTTCCTTTATCTATTTTATTGTATTTATTATATATATAATATATATCTTCATATATTAAGATTTCCAGAACATTCTTTAAGAAATCTATTGTATTTAATTATATTTAATATCTTTTAGACACATCCACAACTGATTTATGGTTTACAAAATAAAGTATTTCCCTTAGTTTTAGTTAAACACATTAGCTTCCATATTATATATAATAAATAAATGTAGTTTAGTTAATTCCTTGATTTAATATAAGTTTCTATTTATTTCTCTCATATAAATATATATATAAATATATGTAACAATTTTTACTTCCCTTAAAGTTAATACCCAAAATATTTATAAACATACTGTATTAAATGTTAATTAGTCTTATTATATTTTCCCCAACCTATAAAGTTCATTAATCAACTATACTTTAATTTTTGAATACATTAAAAACTATATATTATAAGTTATTCTTATGAAAAACTCACAAACACAATTTTTAAAACCTTTTTCCGTAGCCCAAAAATTCCCAAACTTAATATACAGTAACTATAACATTTTAGACATATTATAAAATTTTTATTTCATAAAAATATCTTTTTAATTTAGCCAAATAATTCCAGGAATCCCGTAACTTGTAAAAATCATAACTTATGTTTAAAAACTCGAAAACCATAATAATTTACATCAATATAAACTAGATAAAATAAGGAATCTATGGTTAAAATTTCAAGTCAAAATACATTCGGGAAGATATTTAAATTAACCCAACAAGTTAAGACTATTTACTGGAATTTATTAAAACCCTTATAAACTAATTCTGGTATGTTTTAATCTCGGCCGTCCAATCTCTTAAGTCGAGATCGGACGGCTCCTGTACGTCGAGTTCGTCAGCGAACACATCTAACAGATCGAGTACTAAATCGCCTATAACTCCTAACTACAGAACGAAATTGAGTTATTTTTGTTTCTATGGATTCGTAATCAAATTGCGGTTCTATTGGTACCGGTTTCCCCAATTATAATGCAGTATACATCCAGTTTTGAAATCAATTCGAAGGTTAGGGTTAGTTTCGATTTCAGAATTCAAATCGATTGCAAATCCTACAAATTCTCTTAATCTAACACGTAATTGACTAAATTGAGACATGGGTTAGATCGGTATTGAAATTTCGATTAGCAACATAGGAACAATTTGAAGAAAAATCACCAGATTGAGCGAATTTGGTGAATTCCAAATCGGAAACTGGAAAAAAACTCGAACTTTAATCAGTTCGTGGTGCCAACTTTGCGGATCTATAACTAGCAGTACCAAACGAGTTAGATAATGAGTAAGGGCTCATTGGAAAGACGAAATGTAGATCTACGTATTGGTAGCAAGAACTAAACCTAACTCGCACCATAGAGAAATATATTAAAGCTACAAAACACGAGTTTACCTCTCTGTTTCGGTGTTTTTTTATGGCTGTTGAAACCGAAACTTTAGAGCTCTATATCTCCAACTGGTTACGAATCAGACTTGGGCATAAACACGAAAATTGTAGAGGGATTAGAGATCTTTACAACGAGCTAAAGAAATCGAATTTTAGTTGATTAACGAAGAAGTTATGATTGACGCAAGTTACCTAAAATCGAAGAGAAATCCGAATTCTGGAAACAGCTTCGCAAGGTGGCTACTTTGGCTCGATTTTCCGGTTTGACTCAGAAGGATTTAGGGTTTGTATGAGTAATGGTTGTAAAGAGGAATTGTAGGAGAAGAGAATGGTGAAGACGGCATGGAAAAAATATTGAGAGATGTGAAAGTTATGGCCGTCTAAAGTTAGGGCAAAGTAAGGGAGTTCGGTTACGAAAATCAGGGAAGAAATTGGCTAAGTGTGGGCGACCCATTACAGAGTGACACGTGGCATCTCTTAAAATTTTGATTCAAAACTTCAATCTAGCATAACTTTGGCTAGGATGATCCGTTTTTGACGTTCTTTTTATCGATCTTCATGGTTTTTCATAACCTATTTATTGGTATAGGTTTCATGGCCTGGTTTGACCATTCTCAAAAAGTCAACTCTAGCAAGGCTTAATAAGCTTTAAGGTTTCTAGAATTTTATATTGACTTTTGTGTTTCAAAACAATGTTCCAACACTTGCTAAAATCTTTATAATATATTTGGAGTGTTTAATAATTTCCCCAAGATTTATTGACTTATAAATCTTATATTAAATTCATAATACTATACAATAATATATAATAATTAGGAGAAAACCCCTAAATAAATTTCACAACCCCGTATAATAATTTAATATTCATAATTCCATATAATAATTAATATTCATAATTCCATATAACAATTTAATACTTAATAGTATTATTAAAGGTTTAATAAAAGAAATCCCCTAAATTAATTTAGGGGTATTTCATTTTAACTTAAAGATTACCTCAAGGTGTCCAAATGGAGAGTTAGGCAATCAAAGGATGGAATTTCCAACACTCCACAAAGCATGAAAGAACCGGCTGAAATGGGGAAAAAAATCAACGTGGGCAAAAATTTGATTTTTGCAAGGAAAAGCTACAAAGGATGAAACTCTTGCTTTTATTTTTACCTTAGAGCATTAAGGAGATGATGGAGAGTCAGAAGCACCCATTCAAGCTTCAAAAGGCCAAACTGCCATGGAGGTGAAGCTGGAGGTTCCAAGCTTTTGATGGGTGGAAAACGAAGCCCTTGCCGAGAGGAATCTAACGGTACAATTTTTATGTGATTTGGTGGAGAAATGAGCAAGATAAGGGGAATTGAAGGTGGGGCTGCTTGCTCTTCTTCAAATCGGCAATGGAGGCTCAGGGGAAGAAGAGAATACAGAGAGGGGGCTGGGAAGTCGTAAATGAGAAGGAGAAAAGGAGGTGAGAGTACTAATATCTCATTTTACTATTCCCCTCTCTACTTTATTTCTTTGTCATCTAGTGACTTAATAAGTCAACAAGCTGATTACATGTGTGTGTGTTTACTAATTAAAATTGGTCCCACTCAAAATATAATCTGGGAGCGTTTTTCGTTTTTTTACAGAAAACGCTCATTATTTTACCTGGTTTGGCACTATTCACTTACCGGGTCCGTTTTCCTGAATTTTTCTCGTTTAATTATTTTTAATGGCTATTAAGCTTCCATTAATACTTAATTATAGTTATTTAATCAACTATAATTTTTACGGTCTGTTTGACCACTCAAAGTCACGTTTTCGGGTTTTCTCGAAAAACGTGTTTAAAACTCCGTTAGCGTTTTAATCCATTATTGGATCCGTTTTCTTCGGGAATCACTCCCGTATACTAATTAGGCCTAACTAAGCCTTAGGAATCCATCTCGGACCCTAACGAGATCATATATCTCTTATACTTATTTAATGCGTGTTTTAGCGTTTTCGCGTTTTACGCATTTTCTCTTTTCTTTGGTTTTATTTCCCTTACCAACACTCTTTAGGCACCATTAGGCCTTTAACAATCCTATTAGAGTAATTTAATCATGATTTTTAGATCCGGGGTATTAAAATCTACCCCCCTTAGGAACTTTGTCCTCAAAGTTGGTAAATCTTATATCGTTACTCTCATGGGCACGCTATGCCAAGGTTATAATACATGTATAACCTTACATACTCCACAAGTCAGTCTCATTTCACACTACACATACCACACACATATCACAACATGTATAGCAATAAAAAATACTCTTTGTACTCTCTCCATGGAATCGGTCCGAAGATAAGAAGGCACTACAGTCCTCGAATCCATATTAAGTAATATACTACTGATCCCTCAGGTACCGGTCACATTGAACACTTACTCTTTCTGGTTCACGGCCGTTTCATGACAAATGGGCACTTACTCTCTCTGGCCCACGGTCCCTTCGGTTCTGATCAAAACGTTACACGTATACATATCCTCAAGCACTCTGGTTGACTCACTCAACACAGGATCGTCTCAGGGTACTCTCCCCGTCCCGCTGCCTTTGGAAAAAAAAATCACACACTGTCACCGCCCCAACTGGTCACTTAGGACCGCCGCATGTACGGTGCAATGGTTTCAAAACTAATACACGCCCACCGTTCTACCGGTCATCAAGACTTAAGGCTCAGCCATCGGCGGGTGATAGCGGTTTCAAAACCAGTTTTCGTTTCCATCTTCATACTTGAAGAAAATCCTTTTCCAAATTCTGTTTGAAAATTCTTTTTAAAACATCACACAACTCCAAGTCCAATTTATGGTAGCTGCCTCTTTTCTTAGCGTGATTACTTGTGACCACTTATAGGGAGCTTCAAGAATCATCCAACCCTGATGTGATCAGCATCAGTGTTGAACTATCCTTCCACCCCAATTTGTGTTCGGTTTCCCTTGATCGCTAGCAGATCAAGTTCCACCTCCCACGTTAGTTTCAAACAAACAGATAGTCAAACATTTTCGTTTTCTATCTTTTTACTCTTTCTAGTCGTATTCATAACCCAACTCATTTCAACTTATCTCTTAGTTATGGAACTTAAGTCATCCATTACTCTCTATTTGTTTCACTTACCTTGCCTAGGCATTACATACTTATGGCCTCATTAGTCATATTGTTACTCAATTTAAAGCACACAACATACAACTCCAAAGGATGGAACTCACTCCATCAATCATTCTTAAATAAAATCACTTAGGGGACTCACTCCCTACTAAGTTACACATCGGTTTCATACCGATTCATACTCATTATGTCTCATGTCTAATCTCACTATACATATGCTATTGAGATTCTCATTCCCCAGGAGTTTCTCTCCTCCTCTTTTCATAATATTACATACTCGTTACTTGCATCTCTCATGCACAATAATCATTATTACACAATGAATGGGTACATATGTTTATGTAACATAAGTTCCAATCATCAAAACAATTTCTTTTGTGCTATGCACATATTAGTTTACGCACCTATACGTAAAACATACTCTAAGCGGTTTCTCGCCCTACCCCCCTTAAAAGGGGTTACGCCCGCTTAATCGACCATATGTTATCACTGAACATTGGTTCACTAATTCGAGTATCATGAAGTGTTTTAGCTTCAATGCGGTTAATTAACTCATAACCAGTTTCGGTTCTAGCCTCTAAGGCTTCAAGGCGTTTCTGATAAGCCATTTACTCGTATTTGCCAGGTATTCTTAACCTTTGAATTATGGGCTACTAGCTTCTGCTGCGTGACTTGATAACTAGAGCTTAATTCACCCTTTCGGTATTCTCAATGTATTACTTACTCCCTTTTTATCCCTCTTTGTGTTGTGAATAAAGGTTTCTCAATCGTCGCTTGGTATCTCTTACCGTATGCGAATTCGATGAGTTATAGATTTTCTCTTCAGTTCTCTGGAAATCTATTTCGTATAGCACTGTATACCTTCGTGATTATTCACTTACTTTTTCCGACTTATTGTCGGTTGAGGTCAAGCTACTACTAAGCATGTCGTGCTTCCTCATTTAATAATGACTTCTGAATCATGTTTGTTTATTTGTTTCTGTACAAGAATTCCTCATTCGTACTACTCTGCCTTTACCATTCATCGGTCCTGGGATCTGTGGGTTACGGCCCACATTATTTGTGCATCTTTGGCCAACGGCCGCACGGTTACTTCTCTAGATTCTCGCTCAACAGGATCCGTTGACAATTCTCAAGTTCCTAGCCATCCCATAAGATCATTACCGCACAAATGCAATACCAAAACACTCAGTCATACAGAGTGCAGAAGCGTAAACACTTGGCAGTAAATCACCCATGAG
Organism: Limonium bicolor; assembly: GCA_023374045.1. NCBI lineage: Eukaryota > Viridiplantae > Streptophyta > Magnoliopsida > Caryophyllales > Plumbaginaceae > Limonium > Limonium bicolor. Next base: position 100,296,817 of record CM041782.1, read on the forward strand.
ATAGGAATGAACATGTCTCCTTTACTATCTTTTCTCATCAGCTTCATATCACTATCTGATTACACTCTTACAATGGTCGCTCACTGCGTACCATGTCCTTACTCATTACAGCATTTGCTTACACAATGGCATCCGCTACTACTTCAGCTTCCGCCCAGGTGTTCTCGCCATTTACACTATGGCTTGCCATTCACTTGGCTCAACAAATACGCTATTCTTTTAAATCTCTCTACGCTTCTTGCGCATTGCTTACTCTGCGTTTCACATTGCACACGTACTGTGTGTACTTCTCAACCGATTGCTCTCTCGGTTTCCTTCCATTGCTATCAAAGCCTTTCTACATACTATCTCTGTTCAAATTACTCCCTGGCAATATACACATGCTCAAGTATCACTACGTCGCTCTAGCGGTTTCGCATTACATTCTTATGTGGTAGCCCTTCTCGAGGATTTACGCAATTGCCACTCCATAGGCCCCATAATAATAAGTGGTATCCCCACTCTAAAGTAGTGGTTCATTCTCCACTGTTTCTTCTTATGCCTTTATGCATAGGTTCGCAATGTTTAAATCTACATTTTGTAGTTAGTTCTATCGGCTTACAAGCCACCTTGCCTCGAGCCATGCTCTGTGCGGCTGTTTATGCAGTTTTCGCTTCTCCGTACACCACTAAATGATTTTGGGGCTATTGCTGGGCTCTTTGACATGGTTGTCTCATCACGCTTCCGTACTTGGAAGACCCTTAAGTATCTTGGTATCATTTCATGCCCTCTGGCAATTTAGGGTATCCCGTGTTACGCGGGATCCCTTCCAGTTCTACCCGAGTGTTCGCTTTAACACTAGTGTTCTCAACACGATACCTCGTTCAACTACTGTTGATTCCGGCACCCTTCACGGATTGCTCTTGGGTGTTACTGAGTTGCGCCATTACATCTGGCTTGAACTCATGGGTACGTTCAGTTTCTTACCCTGCCTTACGGTTGTATACTTCGACTATCCCATTTAGGGTTGTAATGTCTCCCGTTACTGGGTAGATCATTGGTACTTTTCCTTTACCTTACTGGTCAGGTCATTATTCTCCTCAGTGAGGTATCCCGTGGGAATTCTATCCCCTTATCGAACATTAATATGTTCATTTTGGGCATTCGTTGTATTGCTGACGCTGGTATTCATTCCAGTTATCATGTATTTGCTTCGAGATTGCAGAGATATATCCAATGTCTATGATTAACCCTCGGTGCTTCTCGCACTTTTAATTCTTTCTCGTCCTCTTGTAGTAGGTTCTTCACCCATTCGAGGTATCCAATTGTTTGGTTTGAATTTATCTTTTGTCCGTAGTATGGAGTGGCTAATTCCCGTGTTCCGTACTCTACTGGTATACATACATGGAGTATCTTATTGATATGTTGCCACTTACCCGACTAACTCATAATTGGTCTGTCAGGCCCGCAAGCTCCTTCGGAGTGCGGTCGTTCCATGTCTCGTTTGTGTACACTGGTAGTGTCAGTCACACGCCTAGATGAAGTATTATGTTGCCAACTCCTCTCATATAAGCCTATGATAACTTACCGTGGTTCTCTGGTTTGGTTTTAAAATTTGGGGGTTTTTGGAAAATTTGTGTTTGAAAGGAAAACTTGGGTTTTGAAAATAAAATCTCCACAGCATTTCAATGCCGGTTGCTTCTTACCAGATATGGCTTCTCGCCAACTGGTATGCTCTTTATGCAATGATCAGGCCGTTATGCCTTTTCAAGGTTTCGTTTCACAATTCTTAGGGTTTGTGGGGTTATATTGGCTTCCTTAGCCCTCCTCATACTTTATTAAGTACTTATTGCTTGTTAAAGTTCCTCTTAGTTGTCCTGTTATTACTGCACTTGCCGTGGCAAGTGCGTGGTACAGGCGGTTTTTAGGTTAACTCATACCGGACACGGTATTTTCACATTGTATTTGGTAGCCTTGTCGGCTCTTCCTTGGCCCTTTAGTTGGATAACTACTCCTTAGAGCTGCTTCTCATACATCTTGACATGACTGTCAGTCATTTAGGTGCTTCTCCACTGTCGGAGTTCCTTAATTATTTATTCAATGCTCTACCTCGTTGCTCGTTCCCACGTCTTCATTGTGGTTACCGAGGTTTAAGCCATTTAGGCACTACTTCTATAGTCCTATTCGGGTATGTCCAGTAGTTATGCTTGTAGCTGCCTAAGTTATGCTCGCTAGGTATTGCAACCTCTTCGGGTGTGGCAGGGTGGGTGTATCTACCCTTGACTAGATTCTTAGTCGGCTGATATATCGTTGGTGGTATTAACTAACTATGGCGGCCCGTAGACTTGTGTCCCGGTTCTCGTTATTTATCATGAATCCGCCTTGTTGCACGGTTGGTGCTTTGCTCCTTGCTGCTGCTCGGCCAGCTAGGTTCTCGCGACTGCTAAGCATGTCGCCCCAAGCTACCACAAATTCTGGTCTCCTTGGATTAGGATTTCTTGATCCTTCGCCACTAAGTGCGATCATTGTCGTTCCAGCGGGATCCGTCCCCGGGGTTTCCGGTTCTCGGGACCTACCGCTTGACAGGTTCTGGTTCATATTGAAATATTAAATAAGTGCCAGATCGGGTTTCCCCGTCTCTCTGGCGTTCTTTCCCAAGCTTTTAATACGGGGGTTGTGGTGGGCGGGTCTGGTATTGTAGGTATCCAGAACATACTGGAAGTTCCTAACTAGCGCATCTCTCACGCTACCACTCAACCCTTAGCCCTAAGTCTCTAATTCCTGATTCGGTATTTCCTAAGCTCGGTATTTCCAGTCATCAGAGCGATACTTCGCTCTGATACCATTTCTGTAACACCCCAACCGTTAATCTCGTCATTACCTCGTAACCGTTACTAATTACTCTTACTCACGCAGCGGAACTTTATTTACAACGAGGGGTGAAACAACGCCGTTAGCCACCCATGTGGCTAACCAGGCTTAACTTACATACCGTAACGGTCTGATGAACTGGAACAACCGAATACATAATATAAATACTTTACTCGAATCATTACTTTACTATACCGAGTCTATAATAAATGGATGCCGACAACATATTCGGTCTTACACCTCTTTTCATACATAAGTAATTAAATCTAACTACCCATGCAACCCACCGACCCCGTCCTACTCTCGAACGGTAACATCATCGGTGTCCTTGAAAAAAAAAATGTTGCCCCTAGGGGCTTAGCTTAACGCTGCATATGAAATTCGCATACCCCGAGCGCTAACCGGGGTACGCCGACTACTTTTGTCGGATATACATGGAGTTCATTTTAGTCAAACAACATGCATCATAGCATTACAATATATATGTGTATTACTCAAGGAATCTACATCCAATCACGGAACACAATTCCTAACTAACATAACAAGGTTGTTAGTTGTATCAGTTTACTCTTAGGCCTTGAGGGTTATACCTCACTATGCCTTGTTTACTTATTCAATATCTCACCCGCTCTCTCGGGTTACTTATTCATATACACACCCATTCTCTTGGGCTACTCGTACTATACTCACCCATTCTCTCGGGTTACTTATACTCATTATCTCACCCACACTCTTGGGTTATTTATACTCATTATCTCACCCACTCTTGGGTTATTTATACTCAAGCTCTTGTAGATTCTCGAGACACTACAGGTCTCCTACGTCACGCTTGTTACTCTTAATACATACTTAGGCCAAAACTCATGGCTCCCAAGCATAGTCTTACTTCCCCGGTTTCGACACTACTCTGGGTAGCCACCCATGTGGCTAACCAGGCTTAACTTACATACCGTAACGGTCTGATGAACTGGAACAACCGAATACACAATACAAATATATTACTCGAATCATTTCTTTACTATACCGAGTCTACAATAAATGGATGTCGACAACATATTCGGTCTTACACCTCTTTCCATACATAAGTAATTAAATCTAACTACCCATGCAACCCACCGACCCCGTCCTACTCTCGAACGGTAACATCATCGGTGTACCTGAAAAAAAAATAAAAACGTTGCCCCTAGGGGCTCAGCTTAACGCTGCATATGAAATTCGCATACCCCGAGCGCTAACCGGGGTACGCCGACTACTTTTGTCGGATATACATGGAGTTCATTTTAGTCAAACAACATGCATCATAGCATTACAATATATATGTGTATTACTTAAGGAATCTACATCCAATCACGGAACACAATTCCTAACTAACATAACAAGGTTGTTAGTTGTATCAGTTTACTCTTAGGCCTTGAGGGTTATACCTCACTATGCCTTGTTTACTTATTCAATATCTCACCCGCTCTCTCGGGTTACTTATTCATATACACACCCATTCTCTTGGGCTACTCGTACTATACTCACCCATTCTCTCGGGTTACTTATACTCATTATCTCACCCACACTCTTGGGTTATTTATACTCATTATCTCACCACACTCTTGGGTTATTTATACTCAAGCTCTTGTAGATTCTCGAGACACTACAGGCCTCCTACGTCACGCTTGTTACTCTTAATACATACTTAGGCCAAAACTCATGGCTCCCAAGCATAGTCTTACTTCCCCGGTTTCGACCCTACTCTGGGTCTAGCATGGTGGGAAGGTTCAGCTAGCTCACGGAACTCTCTCTTAGTTCCTATCTCTTTTTACTTAGGTCCAACTACTCTCAGACTACTTACATTCCCATACACTCCTCTCTCGGAGTTATAATAATATTATGTATATTAGTCTAGAAGCATCACTTTCGATGTTTCTAATGACTTTGGGAACATTACTTAAGTTCAATTAATCTTAGGTTTTAAGAGTTACTCATACATTTCACTTACTCATACTTCCGGTTATTTTCTTAAATCGGTAAAATCCTCATATAGGAGGTCGACCATGTCTCTAGGGAGCTACTAATCCCTTAGGTCTCTTTTACCTTATTTACTAGTTCACATCTTTGAACTATCGTTAATCCTCTTGAGGGAGGTTCACTTATCTTTCCACTCTCATTTGTTTCGTGGATTGTGTCATTATGGTTTACTAACCGTTATCAGGTAATTACTCAACCCGCACATCTCCGCACATTCCAGGGAGTTCATATGTTTGCGTTATCGTTATACTTTAACGGATAGTTTGTGTGTTTGTACGTTTTCTTTATCATAAGCATCGACCCGATCTATGGGTCTCTAGCCAGACGTTACTCACTATGAGTCGGTCTTTACTCTATGTTAGACCACACCGGCATACAAGTATTTTAGTTCATTCAACATACAACAAGACTTACATAATCAAACAAGGGATTATTTTCATGCTTTAGTCTTGATTAAGCCGGCACACAAACACACAAATCAACGTAACTCGGTTAGCACGCGGAGTATGAGAAAATCATACCTTTCACCGGGGTTTTACTTTTACCGTGTCATCTCACCATGCTCGGTTCACACACGATCCTCTGATAATGTTTCAAACATTATTATTAATACTAAGATCATACGGTACATAATTAAATGCTACTCCCATACATACCCCGTTATCCCGTTATCTCGGTTTTACTCTTGTTAATTTGAGTTCTCACTTCTCAATCACTACAAACACTTTCTTACACTTCCTAGGGCCTTTACATGTCACCAAACAAGGCCTTAACATCTTATAACATCATTAACATTCAAACCCCCATCATTGGTAACCTTTAAAACACTTTTTGTAAGATTCTGGGGGTGGTCCGGGACATGGTCCCTACCTTAAGTCCCGGACCAATGCTGGTCTTAACTCTCGGCCTTATTTTTGCAGTGGTCCGGGACCTTACACATCTCTTAAGTCCTGGACCAAACCTGCACTCGAACTCTCGGCATGAATTTCAATATGGTCCGGGACCTTGTCCATATCTCTAGTCCCGGACCAGGTGCAGACTTCTATCCTTGGCTATTATTTAAGGGGTGGTCTGGGACACGGGCAAGGACTTAAGTCCCGGACCTATCAAACTGGAAAACTCTCGGGGGTATTTTAGGGGGTGGTCCGGAACATGGTCCTAGACCTAGTCCCGGACCCTGCTGCAGTTTTGACAGATTTGGCATTTTCCAAATCTGTTACAACCTCATTCTTTCACCCTTGATCCTCCATTTCCCCCTTATAATCTACATGTTTTGGCACTTAATTACCCTTCTAAATCACCTTAATACAACCACCAAGTCCTCTCACAAACTTTTGATTATTCCACTCAAATTCACTTATATTTCATAAGTAGTTTTCAAGTTCTCATCACTTCTTGCAACAGATTTAGCTCCCTCTTTTACCATTCATTTTTCACTCACTAATGTCATTCCAAGTACTCAAATGGCATTATTCTTACTCCTAATACACTCTTCTCCATAGTTTGGTTTTCCAAACCATCACTACTTACTTAAACCTCTTAAGCATACCTAGTTCCTTCCTTTAAATGAAACACTCAAGTTCATAATCTCCAAGGAAATTTTGACAGCACTTGTCTACTTCTTTAACATATTCACCACAATGAATCAACTCATATACACTCCTTCATCCCTGTTTAATGAAGCACCAACAACTACAACACATCGAATTCCCACTTGTTCACACATATACACTAACTTAACTTCTAGGTTTATTTGCACACTTAAACCACATTAAAACATTCTGATTCCCACTCAATATTGTTGTACCATGACTACACCAATTCAAGAACATTAAATCAATTCTAAAATCTGTCTTACAAGTCAAATAAAACCAACTCAAGGTGAGCTTATTACCTTGTTTGTTTCCGATTTTTACTCCTCTTCTTCCTCTTTCTTTTGCTCCCTCTTTCTCATCTTGTTTTCACACCACACAAAGGAATCTAGATTGCTATCTACAATCATATTCCCATGCCATACACAAATAACTAGTTAGGTCACACACCCCACACTAAACTAGAATTTCAAGAGCTAGTTTTAGGGTTTTAACTTAAAGATTACCTCAAGGTGTCCAAATGGAGAGTTAGGCAATCAAAGGATGGAATTTCCAACACTCCACAAAGCATGGAAGAACCGGCTGAAATGGGGAAAAAATCAACGTGGGCAAAAATTTGATTTTTGCAAGGAAAAGCTACAAATGATGAAACTCTTGCTTTTATTTTTACCTTAGAGCATTAAGGAGATGATGGAGAGTCAGAAGCACCCATTCAAGCTTCAAAAGGCCAAACTTCCATGGAGGTGAAGATGGAGGTTCCAAGCTTTTGATGGGTGGAAAACGAAGCCCTTGCCGAGAGGAATCTAACGGTGCAATTTTTATGTGATTTGGTGGAGAAATGAGCAAGATAAGGGGAATTGAAGGTGGGGCTGCTTGCTCTTCTTCAAATCGGCAATGGAGGCTCAGGGGAAGAAGAGAATACAGAGAGGGGGCTGGGAAGTCGTAAATGAGAAGGAGAAAAGGAGGTGAGAGTACTAATATCTCATTTTACTATTCCCCTCTCTACTTTATTTCTTTGTCATCTAGTGACTTAATAAGCTAACAAGCTAATTACATGTGTGTGTGTTTACTAATTAAAATTGGTCCCACACAAAATACAAGCTGGGAGTGTTTTTTTTTTTTACAGAAAACGCTCGTTATTTTACCCGGTTTGGCACTATTCACTTACCGGGTCCGTTTTCCTGAATTTTCTCGTTTAATTATTTGTAATGGCTATTAAGCTTCCATTAATACTTAATTATAGGTATTTAATCAACTATAATTTTTACGGGTCTGTTTGACCACTCAAAGTCACGTCTTCGGGTTTTCTTGAAAAACGTGCTTTAAAACTCCGTTAGCGTTTTAATCCATTATTTGGATCTGTTTTCTTCAGGAATCACTCCCGTATACTAATTAGGCCTAACTAAGCCTTAGGAATCCATCTCGGACCCTAACGAGATCATATATCTCTTATACTTATTTAATGCACGTTTTAGCGTTTTACGCATTTTCTCTTTTCTTTGGTTTTATTTCCCTTACCAACACTCTTTACGCACCATTTGGCCTTTAACAATCCGATTAGAGTAATTTAATCATGATTTTTAGATCTTGGGGTATTAAAATAACGAATGAGAGTCGCTTTCTTGTGAACGGAACTCACTACTTGGCCTTCGATGCCCGTTATTCGTTTACCATGTTATAAGGGATATTGAAATCTCGTACTGCGGTATATGTGATACTCGTAGGCTCATCCGTTTTACTTTACTCTTATCTCATATGGGTGTCATGTTAGGACAATCCCATTTTAACTTATAATGTTCATTAAGTTTGGACAGTCATCCTACGTGCACCAACAGCAGTGCCCTCCGGCCATCGATCCAAAGATCTGTGGACTTCCTCGGTGACTAAATGAAGGCGTCCCATGTGATCGTAGCCGTGTACCAATAGCGGTACCATTTGACGTCCAACGATCATATCTGGTTCGTCGGAATTTCCTCAACGAGAGAACCCCAAATCTGGAAGTCCTCTCTAGTGATCACACTGTGCAACCAACTATTCGGTAGACTAACCCGGATTTCCCCTCGCCATATACCAATTCTCCAATGAGATTAAGTCACTTAATCAATTTCCTAAGATCTACTCTTAGGTTTTGGAGAATACATTTCCGTTTAGTTGCCTTATAGGTCTTACACAATTCCTAGAAGTCGTCTAGGTAATATTCATGTTTGAGTCCATGCCCTAGAGATTAGTAATACTGAACCTCTTTCCTAAGTCTTTTACTTAGGTTGATTAGGAATGTATAATATTCGTTGTACTTTAATAAGTACTGATATTTCCTAATCTTGCTCGTATTCTAAGTCGAGTGATGATCAGTATCAACTTAGTCCGAAAGACATTCGCACACAGTTAAATAACGCGTGAGAGACAAGCAGAATAAAACATTTAAACACGTGCATACAGCAAACATATTGCTCTTAAGAAATTAAACATACAAACATCTGAACCCAAGGAAACCCCCAGGATGTTCAGACCACATAGTAACATACCGTACACCGTTGGTAAACAAGAAAAGTAGACGTCCGACCCCGCGACAGTCACCCTGCACCGTCATCTATGTATTATGATCTGTAGCTAAATCAGGTAGGATCTTGGGAGTACTTAGCAGCAACAAGGGAGGGTTTTAAACAATAGAAGTTTTAGCTTATGTATAAAGAATTTAAGGAATATAGGCTTTGCTTAAATCCAGAACATAATTAAGAGACGCAAATGTAATAACATAATTCCTCAAAGATCAATTATGGTCCCTAGTGGACAGAGGAGACTTGGTGAAACAATAAGGTCTGAAACTAAGTAAAGCAAAAGGGGGTAGCGATCGTCATCTCACCATGTACCCTAATTTTGTAGTAATAGTCTAATTTAGTAGATTCCAGAGAATAAGAAAAGTTCTGAGTATATTATCGATTATAGCACCTTCGATTTCAAACCCCTCCGATTCCAGCCTCTTCACTTTGGTGTACGAACGAGAGATGGAACCAGCAACTGGGAGCTCTTCAGTGGATACGCAGCGCGAGAGAAACACAGAGCTACAATTGGACAAACAACGCGAGAGCAAGATGGTGTTCTTCAATGGTTCGGCTCCTTTGCGAGAGAACGATTTACTCGAGAGGATTTCTAAATGATAGAAAGAAGAGGAAACTAGACGTTGAGAAAGAAAAGACCGTGTTTTAATTTTCCTAAGATTACCGACGGATTAATCCGTTGGTATCCATCAAATAAAACGACACCGTTTAATGTTATATGTAATCTCACCTGTATAAAAGAGTCATTACCGACGAAATTATCCGTAGGTAATTACCGACCGAAACCGTCCGTAGGTAATCTTCATGTAGAAAAACGCCGCGTTTACAGCCTGAACTCTCGCTTGTCACTACGAAGCAATTACCGACGGAATATTCCGTAGGTAATTACCGACAAAAACAGTTCGTAGGTAATCTTCATATAGAGAAAACGTTGCGTTTCAGCCGGAACTTTCGCTTGTAACTACGAAGCAATTACCGACGGAATAATCCATAGGTATTACCGACGGAAAGCAGTCCGTAGGTAATCTTTACATAGAAGAAAACGCAGCATTTACCGACACAACATCCGTCGGTAACCTTTTTTCAAAATCCCACCTAGTTACCTCCGGAAATTATCCGTAGGTAATTTGTTGGCATTATACGCGCCATTACCAGCCAATTCTCCCGCACTTTTCCCTACAAATTTACCTACGGAATATTCCATTGGAAATATTTTTGTTGGAATACCGTCTGTATTACGTAGGTAACAACTTAACCAAGGGCTGGTAGTATAAACCGTAGGTATTCCGTCGGGAATTACCTACAGAATTTATTCCATAGGTAATTTCCGTAGGTAAACTACTGTTTTCTAGTAGTGCGATAATCCCTTCGCTAATTAACCCCTTAGTCGATTAGTCATTATTATGCGGGTTTTCGATTATGTTCGGGATTAGTTAAACTATACTCTAAATAAGTCATGAGTAATGTGTAGTATTAGTTTACTACCTAGAAACTTAGTCCTTATAACCTATCATATCTTTGCATAGGTTATTACTCTAGTACATATATATATATATATACCAATATAGTTTGTTACTATATGTTATAATTGACCTTATGGTAGTATTAAACTTAAAATCTCATTTAGGTTATGAGTTGGTCAGCTTGACCCTCTTTGGTCAATAAAGTTGACTTGGTCAATTGGGTTGACTTGGTCAATGTATCCAAGTCAACAAGTTTGAATAATTCATTTTATAATCCTTGAATATTCATTTGTTTGTTCAATTCTTTATATCATGACATTTGCTTATAAAGCCTCATGTTGTATAATTAAATCCTCCACTTTATATTATACTTTACCTCTCTCTATCTGATTACCACATCATTATATAATTCTCCGCACTCCATATATTCATATAAGTCTATATGAATTATAAAATTCATTAAATGATATTCCTTATCAATTCATGTGAAACACTTAATTTTATTATTTGTGTTACCTTTCACAAACCAACATGAAGACTATACTCTTAATGTGATATAATGTTATATCATACATTATACTAAACTCTAAAGTTTATTAAATTCCCCACATTATTTTATAACTCCATAGTTCCCAAATACTCACATATTTATGTGAATTATAAGATTCCTTAACTTATACTCTTTCCCACCTTTAATAGCATTTGGACTTTATGTAAGTGTAACATTTATAACACTCTCAGCCATATATTAAATTTCATCTCCCAACCTCTTACATTCTCGCAACAGCCCCCTAGTTTCCATAAATTACAAATATTTCACACTAAATTTTATAATGTTACAATTATACTCACTATATCATATGTTATGACATTTCCACTTTTATCTTATTTATAACCCAAGGTTTCCATCACATTTCATTTAAACCGAACAGACCCACTGCTATTCCAGTTTAATTTCTCTATTCCTAAACTTTTCTTTATTTACAATTTGACCCACACTATTTCCTAAACTTTACAATGTCATCCTTAAACTATATACTCCCTCTTATTCTAAATATAAGTCGTTTTAGGCTTTAGAATTATGTTCAAATTATAAGTCGTTTTAGACTTTTTGTATCTATCTTTCTACTTTTACCCTTTCTACTTTTTTAATTATTATTATCATTGCACTCTACTTTTTATCTTACCAATAAAGTATACTTACTTTTTTATTCTCCCAATACAAAAAGTAAGGGTATGGAAGTCTTTTTTAACTCTTTCTTAAAAATGGTGAAAAAGTCTAGAACGACTTATAATTAGAACAGAAGGGAGTATTATACAAACCTATCAATTTAATTCCAAATTCAACCAAAAAATTCTTGAATATTTCCAAACAGACCCTAGTCTGTTACAAACTCCATTTCGCCCTCAAGTTTTCAAAATATTGCCTTGACCATAACTTTATATAATTTACAAATTGACCCCAGATTTTTCCTAGAATTTGCATTTAAGTCCTTAACTTTATAAAAAGTTATATTTTTCATCTAAACTCCAAATAAAGGTTAACTTTTGGCTAATTAATGTTCTAACACTCCATATTTAATTTATTTACACTTAACCCTCTCATTTATTCACTATAAAATTCCTTAAGTGTATATTTGCTATAAAAACTTATTTATGTTATAAAACTCCAACTTTTTTTTCTAAATTCGTAGGTACTTAATCCTTAAAATTTCTAGGTTATTAAAACTCACTAATTATCCCCTTAACATCATATTTCCTCACCAAACATTAAACTAAATAAATGCTTAACTTTTAATGTAATAAAATCCTTAAATAACATAATAAAATGACCTAATTACACGGCCTTATTACGAACTCCAAATATAACATTAAAATGACATAAAATGTTCCTAAGAACAATATTAGTCTTGGCTCTTTACATATTTTACCCTTAACTTTTTATAATTGCATTTTTTACCCCTTAAATTAACTTTATGACATTATAAGTCATTATACACCTAGGTAACTTATCCAAATGTGCTACGATAGTCTTTTTGTGCATTTATAAGTTAAACTAACCCATTGTAACCACCATAGTCTCAGCCTTATTTATTTGAACATCAATAAGAACTTTAATGCTTAAAAATGTGATTTAAGCTTACTTACATTGTTCAAGGCTACAAAAACAATCCCTATCACCACCACATCGTGACGAAAGATTAATCATAAGCTGAGGTTAGATTTTTTTCCCAAAACATAAGCTTAAACATGCTTAAGGAGTTCTTGTGATTTAGTTATATCACTTACCCTCAAAGAGTTAATTTTTCAAGCTTGTTTCACCTCCTTGGCAAATATAAAATATATGGTTTAGAAGAACCATTGCTTCAAGATTTATGCATGGAAGAAAAGATCAAGTTAGGATCTTTTAAGGAGCTTAACAAGATAAGGAATCTTAAGGAATTAAAATGAGCTTAAGAAGATTAGCTTTACCTTTGTGTTCAAAGATGATTCTGGCTTCAAAATCTTGTCCAAGTAGAGAAGAATAGCTAGAAGTTAGATCTTTTGTAGATCTAAGGATATAAGGTAGTTTTAGGTACATAGAAACCTTAAAATGACTTACTCTTGAAACCTTTTGGAAGATGATTCCTTGGTGAAGTTTTGCCCAAAAAAAGGAGCTATAACATCCTTAATTTCAATCACTGAAAGATGAAGAAAAAAGTTCAAGAACTAGCACAAATTCGGCCAAAATTAGAAAAAAAGGGAAGATGAACCTTAAGGCACTTTTTACTCCTTAAGCTTTGAAAGGATCTATCCTTGCTCCATGGATGTTAATTGCCAAAATTTTGGCTCCAAAAACGCTTGATTTTGAGCTTAGTTTCCAAAGAGAAGTGTTTGGAATGGTCTCTTGGTTTATTTAAAGTAGAAAGGAGGAGATTTGGAGGGATTTTGGTGTGTGGGTTTTAAGACACCATGGATGTTCTTGGTGTTCTTGAGCTCAAGAACAGGTTGAAAAAGATTAAGATGGAGAAGATAAGTGTTCTTGGCAGTAGGAGAGAGGAGGGAGCAAGAGAAGTAAAGATATTTTGATTTCTTAAGTGTAAAGTAAGGTAAATGAAACTTATCCTCTTAATTTATCCTTATCTAATAAATGAGTCATGAATTAAGAGAGGTGAGTCACCTAGTATGCTGCCGACTTCATATAGATATTTTAGGCTGAATATTGACCATTGACCAAGAAATATTAAAGCCTTTTTGGCACTATTTGGGTACTATTCACAAATCAGTGTCATATTTCTGATTTTTTAATTCTTTGAATTAGGCTTCCTAATGTGATACTATATAGTACACATGTTGATTAAGGTGTATACAAGCCTAATTAACCATCCAAAGTCAATTTCTAGACACATTTATAAAAATGTGTCTTACGGAGTTTTAAGACTTCCTTCTGTGTTTTAGCTCATTTTTTAGTTTGGTTTTCCTTGGTAACGGTTTTATCTTGTTCATACCTTAGATATAAGGCTTAGGAATCCACTTTGGACCATAATTGAGGTTACACAATCCTTAAGGCTTCTTAGGACACATTTTTTCCTTAAGTAATTATTAAGCATAATTTTGATTTTTTGTGATCTTGGATTGTTCCTCAATGACGTTAAGGCACATTTTAGCCTTATTACATCATTATTAGATGTTTGAATCATCATTTATTAGTTAGGAGGTATTTCATCGATTTTGTTCACACTTCAAGATCGAACTTTTATGTAACATAGTCCCTAACTTCTGAAGTAATTTTTGAACCCAGAGAGCTTTAGAGGTGGCGGAAGCAAGAGCATGAAATTCAGCCTCAGCCTAAGACCGAGTCACTGTACTTTGTTTATTCGAGCTCTAAGAGATGAGGTTGTCGCCGAGATAGGGCAAGAAACAAGAAGTGGACCGTCGGTCAGTGTGAGAACCGGCCCAGTCTGCATCAGTGAAGATGAAAAGCTTTGTCAAGGTATTTGACAAAAACTAAAGGCCGAAGTGAGCAGTGGCTTTTAGGTAAAAAAGTATTCGCTTTACTGCTATCTAGTGTATTTCTTTTGGTTAATGCATTTGATGGCTTATTTTGATCATACCAAAACTGATAGCATGCCTGGTGAAGGCCATATATTTGAGGCTTCCTATGATACTGCAAAAAAGAGAGGGTTTTCATAAACTAAGAATCGGTAGTATCTAGGGCATGTGAATATGTCATAGGGGTAGATACGGGTTTGCATTCCTGCATGCTTGTTTTTGTGAGTAAATCTTGGATATAATGACTTTGGGATAGGTTGAGGCCATAAGGGGATTGGATAGTGTTACCCCAAGAAAATAATGAAGGGCACCCAAATCTTTAATGAGAAATTCACGGGCAAGGGTCTGAGTGAGTTGACGGATAAGTGTAGTAGATGAGGCAGTACCTAGGATATCATCCACAAACACCAGTACGTAAACTATATCATTATCTGATCTGTAAATGAAAAAGGACGGGTTTGACTGAGAGGGGGTAAAGCCAATATGTGTGAGATAGGTACTTAAGCGAGAGAACCAAGCTCTGGGAGATTTCTTAAGACCATACAATGATTTTTGTAGCTTACAAACATGAGTAGGATAGGTTTTATCAACAAAGCCAGTGGGCTGATTTATGTACATATCTTGCTCAAGATCACTATGGAGAAAAGCATTATCCATGTCCCATGGAATAAGGCCAATGTTTACCCGTAGCTATAGCTAGGATGGTTTTGATTGTTGAAACTTTTACCGTTGGGCTGAAAGTCTCAGAGTAATCAATCCCATGAGCCTGTCCAAAACCTTGGGCAACAATCCTAGCTTTTCATCTCTCAATGTTTCCATTAGCATGCCTCTTAGTATTTTATATCCACTTTGTACCATGAACATTCATGTGTGGTTCAAAAGGAACAAGAATCTAAGTATCATTCCTTTCTAAAGCATCATACTCAGCTTGAATGGCCACCCTCTATTCTGGATGTTTTTGTGCTTGGGTAAACCGGGTTGGTCATGGATAGGAGGTGAGGAAAGTAAGCCAATTGATAGTGCCATCAGTTCTGATTTTAGGTTTGAAAGTGTTTGTTTTGATCTTGTGATCATAGGATGTTGTGGGGGGTGAGAGGATGAAGACGACAAGGTAGAGTGTGTTTAGGAGGGTGATATAGAGACTGTCTGGGAGGGTGGAAATGAGTTGGTGGGAGAAATAGGTGGAGGAGGTTCTGAGTGGGAAGAAGGGGAATATGTGGAGGTGGCATGTGAGGTGTCAGGTGAAGAGTGAGGAAAAGCTGGGGTAATAGGGATCAAAATGTGACAGTGTTAGGTGTCTCTATAGGGGAAGGTTTAGCATAAGTGGATAGAGGAAAAACTATCTCATGGTGCACATCCCTTGAAATGTACATTCTTTGAGTGTCTAGGCTGATGCAAAGATATCATGCTGAGTTAGCTGAATAACCAAGGAACGGGCATGGGGTGGATCTGAAAGATAGCTTGTGGGAGTTGTAAGGGAAAAGATTAGGCCAATAGCAATAGCCAAAGACTTTAAGGTGGTTTAGGTTGGTTGTTTGTTGTGAAGTTTGAGAAAAGGAGTGTGTGAAGCTATAGCTTTGGTGGGAGTGTGGTTCATAAGATAAACAATAGTTTTAAAGGCATATGACTAGTAGTTGAGAGCAAGAGAGGCTTAAGAGAGAAGACATAAACCTCTATCAATAACTACTCTGATCTTGCTCTTAAAAGATCCATTATGTTGATGAGAGTGAGCACAAGTATATTGGTGATGAATGCCATTATTTTGAAAATAAGAGTCCATAGCCCTAAACTCTCCTCCCCCATCAGATTGAATTTGTTTGATGGATGTATTTTACTGTTTATGAACTATAGTGCAGAAAATAGATAACATCATGAGAAGCGAGATTTAGTTTAGAAAAATCACCAGAGAAGTGATGTGATGTGATGATCCTATGTCTACAATCCATTCACCATGAGGTGTGAAGCCAATAGAATTAGTAGTCATTGTTGATGGTGGTTTAGGCTGATAGGAGAATTTGTTGGTGAAGAGGATGTGTTTGAGTAGTGATCGCCACGGCCCCTGCCTTTATTAGAACCATTTCTGCCCCTTCAATAATATTGATTTTTGTCTGCCTTCACCATGAGAAAAATTGCTATGTGTGGTGGCATTCTCAGTAATAGCAGGGGTGGTTTGTTTCTGTTGCTGTTGAATCCAGCACTCACTTGATAACATGAAATTGTAAAATTGAGATGGAGGACCGTCTTCAAATCTAGTAAGAATGTTGTGAACCATAGCTCCATAATCAGAGGGCGAACCTCTCAGTAGATAACTCTAAAACTCACGATTGGTGATAACATGTCCAGTTAGGGCTAGGGATTCAACAAGAGCCTGGGCTCTATTATAGTAAAAGGCGATGGTTTCTGAAGAAGACTTTTCAATGGAGGCAAGTTGCAAATGCAGCTGGACAATATGAGGGTTGGTTTGGGAGGAAAAGGTGTCGTGAAGGTAAGACCAAGCTAGAGCTGAGGATTTTACTGAACTACTTGACCAATTATAGCTTCACTTAATAAAGAAAAAAATAATAATCAGAACTTGCTGATTTGTTTGGATTCATTTCAGTACTTTGATTCACAACATCATTGATCATCAGGGAAGGACAAGAGTGAGATCCATCAACATACTTAAACAGATCATTAGCTTTTAAAAATGTTGTGATAACTTCATGTCATATCCTGAAGTTATCTTGTTTTAGTTTTACCAGGTTTGTGGCTGCTGACAAGATGGATTGAGGAGTGCTCAAGATCGTGGTAGATGGAGGCAATGAAGATCCACTGGTTGGAGATCCATTGCCTGAGTATGTGTGTTGCCCGATCCATTTGTGGATCCTAGTGATGGTGTAGCAGAAGCCATGGCGAGGTTCGGAGAAGAGAGAAAAGAGAGACGTGAGGAAGATCAAGCGTCTAATACCATAGTTGAAAGCTTAGGGATGAATGTAATAGAACATTAACGGAGGTTCTGTAAAATATCTTGTATTATTTTACCATACTTATGATAGAGTACAGAACAGATATTTGTAGTAATTCACTGGGCTCTCTATTTGTAATACAAAAGATGGTTAGTTACAAACTAAGGCCCAAAACAATATTGTGGGCTATTACACCCTCAACCTGGAGTTGATCCCTCTCCCAAAGGCTATGATAGTTATCTATTTTATGTTTTAGCTTTATTTATTTAGTCCCTATCAATTGACATTATGATTTATTTTGTGTCTTTTATCCGTTACTTTAGGTTTTTTGATATCCATTGATATAAAGTTTTAAACTATCTTAAGATAAGTATATTCTTTATATAAACTAGTTGATTCAAAATTTTACCGTCATTTTATTTCTTGTAATGCAACATATTAAAGTTTGAAAATATACTCAAAAACATGATATTACTTGATTCAAATATATAGTTAGTTTAAGTAAACTATTTACTTGAATTTGCTCTTAGAAATTGCAATAATATTTTGCAGACACCTTAAGTGATCAGAGGGGTTTCTTTAGTACTTCAATTCCTCTACGAAACCTCACGTCACATAGAATCTAGCCCTATTTGTAATCATTTATCTTCAATGTACATAAATATGCACCACAACGGGAAAGTAAAAACCTTCTCATCTTCTTAATTAAGCTATACAAGCGAGGTGGCAGTAGTATGTGGAAATGTGTACACATCAATTGTTTATATAAATGGTATTTCATTTGCATGGTCAACCAGTGATGAAATTAATTCCATTTAGTGTGTAGTAAACAAATTCGATAGTGTTTAGATTAGCTAACATTCCAAAAGTTTTTTTACCCCAAAAGAACGAAAAGACTATCAAGAAACAAATTAAGGGATAAGTTACATATCTAACAATGTTTGTGTTATCACATTCTCTCCCACAATATTGGTTGATCTTCCATTATATTAAAATCTGGGAGGTATTACATACAGATCAAACCTTTCATCTCTATGCAACAAAACAATTAATTTAGTTTTATGGTATGACATTAATTTTCAGTATATAACCTCGATCTCTTTCTCACTATATATATGTATAGTGTGATCTTAATAGGAAATGTGCACAAATCAACATGAGAACCAAGGTGAGGATGGGTTTGATCCCCAATCCAGTGACGAGGAAAGCCACCTTCAAAAAGAGAAAGAAGGGGTTCCTCAAGAAATGTTACGAGCTTAAAACCCTCTGCGACGTTGTTGTCTTTGCCGTCATCTACAACCCGTATGAATCCCTGCCGGTGGTCTGGCCCAACCATCTAGAGGCCCGCCAGGTGGTGTCCAGGTACCAAAACCTGCCGAAGACGGAGAAGACCAAGAAGATGTATGACCAAAATGGGATGCTTAAGAAGAGGCTTGACAAAGCTCTGGATCAATTGAAGCGTAAACGTAAGGATTACAGACACAAGGAGATAACCCTGGTAGTTTACAATTACTCGCCATATATATTAGTTCTTAATTTGTCAAAAAAAAAGGTTACAACACATCATATTATAACACAGTTAATACATATATTGAACTTTTGTATATAATGATCGACGTGAAGGTAGCGAATAGGTGCGTAGGAGGATGGATGTGTGTCGATAACATAAAGAGCATACCATATCTGACCGACCTTAAATTCCAGATTGAACAAAACCAGGTTCAAATCCGGAATCGTTTGAAAACCATAGAGATGAAAAAGACTCAAGAAACCCAGATGCCTCCTCCTGCTTCACCGATAATGCAATATTTTGAGAATGAAATTGCTGCCACAGTGATTACAGCACCGTCACTACCAGCATTATCACAACCGCAGCTCTCTTCGACAATTTTTGGGTTTCAGAGTTATGGGGACATGACCGCTACCGTGAATTATGGGCTCGTCGATATATGGCCAAGTGAGGGGTTAGTCAATGGCGCCTTCTCGATTGGTGGTTGTGTCGGCGGAGATGATTCGCTAATGATGACGCTCACCAATGCCGAGAACAATTTCAATGCCTTTTGGTTTTCGTCTTTCTACAATTGAAATAAATTATTTACCTTGATCTCATCTAGAGACATATTATGCTTTGTTTCATTTCTTTTTTCTTTTTCTAGACGATTAAATTCATAATTCTTTATACTAAATAAGTCAGGTCAAAGTCTGTCCAAAATATATGTCTTCGAGTTCTCAAATTATTCTATTTTATTTTAAGTAAGACTTTGTATTTTAGTTTTACTCATTTTTCTAATAAAATAACTATGTGGTACGGATATTACGAAGTGAGACTGGAAATTATAATAAGGTCTACTTGGACTATATTCGGTGGCTTACTACTTTATTTAGTTGCACTTTGCTTTCTTAATAAAATTAGGGTGTGTTCACTTGAGTAATTAGTAAAGGGAAACGGTTTGTGGTTATTTGTTTTGTATTTTAAGTGATTCTGTTTCCTTCCATTCAAGTTTGGAAAACCCCCATATTCCTCTTTAGTGATTCCCCAAAATCCTAGGAAAAAGTATTTCCGTCCCCTTCTCCTACCCCTATCATCATCTTTAACATAAACGAATATTAATATATATGGTATATAATTTATATAAATACTAACATATGATACATAATTTTTATCGACATTATTATACATTATTTATATCTACTTAAATATATTAATTTTATAAATATATAAATCTGGCTCTCCTCTCCTTCTCTCCTCTTTTTCTCCTTTTCCCCCCCTCTCTCTCATCTTCTTTCTCTTGCCCCCCTGCCTGCCTCCCTCTCTCCTCTCCCTCTTTCTCACCTTTCCCTCTCCTCCCCTTCTGCCCTCCTCCTGTCTCTTCTGCCTCCCTTTCCCTCCCTTCTCCCTCTCTCTCCTCCTTTCTCCCTCTTCGTTCTCCTTTCCCTCCCTCTGCCCCCCTCTGCTCTCCCCCTTCTCTCTTCCTCCCTCTTCTTTCCCCCTTTCCCTTCTCTCCCGCCTCCCCCCCTTTTCTCTCTCTGTTTCCTCCCGTTCCCCCCTCTTTCTCTCTCCTCTCTCCTCCCTCCCCTGTTTCGTCTCTCTTCTTTCCCCTTTCCTTCCTCTTTTTTCCCCATCCTTCCTCCTGCTCTCTCCCCCTTCCCTCCCTTCCCTTCCCCCCTCTCCCTCTCTCCCTCCTTCCCTCTTTCTTCTTCTTTCCCTTTCCTTCCTCCTCCTTCTTATCTTTTCTCTTCTACTCTCCTTCCCTCCTCTTTCCCCCTCCCTCCTCCTTTACCCTTTCCCCCTCCTGTCTTCTCCTCCCCTCTTTTCCCCCCCCCTTCTCTCTCTCCTCTCTCTCCCTCTCCTCTCTCTTTTACTATTCCTCTCTCCTCTTCCTCTCTCTCCTTCCTCTTTCCCCCCTCTTTCTCTCTGCTCTCTCCTTTCTCTCCCTCTTCGTCTCTGTTCTCTCTCCCTTCGCTCCTCTTCCTCTCTCTCTCTCTCCCTCTCTTCTTCCTCCTGTCCTTCCGTCTTCGCCCTTCCCTGTTTCGGCCCCCACCCCCCCCCCCCGACCTCATTCCGAATTCTATTCCGATTCCATGTTAGAATCAAATAGACTTCTTGATTTGGGGGAATTTATTTTCTTTCCTTTCCATTCCCTTTCCTGATTCCATTCCTGTAACACCCCAACCGTAAATTCCAAACTTAATGATTAAATTGCAGCAGAAAGTCATTACATTTGCACTAACAAAAAGGGTGGTGTTACACGCCGTTAGCCACCCACGTGGCTAACAAGGCTGTTACGTACAAGTGTATCGGTCTGATTACAAGAATTCCGAGCATAATTACAACATTCCAAACTTGCTTCCAAAAATCACACTATACTGAGTTTCTAAATACAAAATCACCATTTTAATTCTAGCTCGACCCAAATAAACAATCTCGAGCATACAAAAAAATAGCTGCGATTCAATATCCAACAGAACCAAAAGTATCTCCTTGTACTCCATACTAGAGCGAGTCCGCTTCTTCGATCATTCTCCTGAAATAAAACGGGGTGCCCCGAAGGGCTCAGCATCCTATGGCTGATATGATTAACGTGCAATCCGTTGGCTAACGGGCTGCACACAACTAATTGTCATTATGAACAGGGGGTTTATTTTAACAATAAACATGTATAACATAGCACAATTTCACATATCAACACACAAGAACATAATGATACGCTTGTCAACATACACACATCATAATTCGAGAATGAATCACGTGAGGATTCGAACCGATACAAGGGTTAGTCAACATTATTGAGCCTAGAGAATGATTCCATTCTCATGTTTAGCTCGTTACACAACATAATTACGTTCTGGTTATCGAACGTTTAAAATGATTAAGGAATTATATAACCTTAAATTAGAAAATATAATTAGGGATTAAGTGGGGAATCATAAAGGCTAATGAACCTTAAATTGATTAAGGAATTATATAATCTCCAATATATTTTAATAAATAAATATATTCAAATATCCTCAAGAACAAATAATATATATATATATAATTAACGTGCAATTACATAAATTACTAAGACTAATAAGTCTTAATTTGTTAAGGATTTATGGAACCTTAATAATATTTACATATAATTAATTATATGTTTCAAAAGGGGTTATTAAACCTTCCATGAAATAATGAAATTAAATTATATAATTTAATAAGATGAATTAAATAATTATAAGGCTAATATATCCTAATAACGGGTTAGGTAAATATTCATATAACTTAAGAATTTGTGGGAAAATAATGATTATATAATTAATATAAGGTTCAGGAAGGTTATAAATTCTAAAATGAAATAATGAAATTTAATATATATTTTAAAGCGTTAATTCATTAATAAAGTTAGTATAACATGTATTACACAATATTACATGGAATAATAGCATGAATCAATGTGGGAGTGTGGAAGTTTATTTAACATAATACTATTTTAATTTGTGAGCATTTAAATGACTAAAAAGTGACAAGAAAAAAAAAAACAAAACGAACTTGACACACTATTTTATTAAATATGTAACTCAAGAACTGATAGGGTCAAAACCGACGAAATTCGAAACCCAAAACAGGCCCAAATTCAGAACCAATTTGAGGAAGCCTACTCCCCTTACTTATATCCTTAAATTACTGATGTAACCTGATTTTCCCGTTGAGAAAGAAGAAGACAAGCTGCGCATGCGCTTATACTCCTTTTCTGGCAAAACCAAAATATTAGTGGTAAGAACTCGTCTCCTGGTGTTTCTTAACTGAATTTTTGCTTGAAATTTGTTCCAAACTGCTCCTATGTACGTCCATCCCTCTACATGGTGATTTGGACACCAGAACCTTCAGCAATCGGACAAGAACATACAGTCGAGAAGAAAAGGAACAAAACATAAATGTTCTTAGTGCTTTGAGAGGGTGAGTAAACTCTTCTCCAATTTTACTTCTGTTAATCCTAAACTGCAATCCTTCTCTGTTTCACGAGTTTGGGGGTCAAGTTCTGACCATTTCCGTTTTCCTCTTGGATATGACTATTGGTCAGAAAAATTGGAAGATAAATCACCTTCGAATCTAGCCAAAATTGATTGTTTTGAGTTGAATATCCTGGATTACACACTCTGACTAGTGTTCCCTTCGTATACATATGAACGATTTTTTAGAAGATTAAGGGAATAATAATAGAGCGTAATACATGGTAAGAGCGTACAGGTTTAATAATTTGTTTTGCTGAAGAGTAAATGAACTTCAATATAGTGAGCACAAATCTGGGGATTTTGGTGAGTGACTATTTTGAATATTTGGTGTTGATTAATGTACTTTGCTTTTTAGGAAACCAAAAATCAAAAACTAAATTTCAGTATAAACATCCTGTCTATAATAGCATAATTTTGGCTGATTCTGTCGTACCTTGTTAAACAAATGATAACATCAAGCTCTAATTTCCCTTGCTGTCAAAATACAACAGCATGGATTGTTTTACTTCTTTTGTTGCAATTTATGAAATGACTCATGCACAGATTGTTGCTGGAACTAGATTGTTGCTGGAACTGGAAATACACTGGAACCACGTGACATACATGCAATGCGCCTGTTTTCATTTCTTTCTTATACTTATACCATTCTCTTCTCTCATGTTAACTTTGCAACTTGAATTAGCAAAAAAAAAAAAGGAGTGAATATGCATCTCTGTTCATTCTCTTTTATTCTCGGTAACTTTGCAAACCCACTGGATTATAAGAAATGCAAAAAATCCACTTCTTCATTCCATTCATTCTGGGAATGTTTGCAACCTAACTGGTGAACAAGGAAGCATCTGCTTCTTCAATCACTTCACTCTGGCTATTTTTTTTTTCACCACTGGCGAGCAAGTAATATACAGTTTTGTGCTCCTATGTCCATCCCCTCACCAATGTTAATTTTTCAACTCAGACTGGCGAAGACAAGAACATACATGCTTCACTTTTTTTTATCTCCACACTCACGGTATTCTTCTAACCAAACTGATGCACAAGGAACTTACATCTCCTGCCCTCTCTTCATCTCACTCACGGTATTTTTGCATACCCTGCTGGCGAACAAGAAAGTCAGCGATCACCCTCTTTTTGCATCACATATCTCCACCCATTTTCATTCTCTTCATTCCCGTCAGTTTTGCAACCCAAATTGTCAAACAAAAACCAGCACCCCTGTATTGATAAACCTTGGGACATACTGCTGCGTTCCACACACTAGAATTGCTTATTAGGTGTTATTATAACCTCCATCAACCAACTATGACATGATAAAGTTGTTTAAATTATACGTTTGTGGAACTTTCATATTAAATGTAAGTTTTCCGCAATTTAGGCTTAGTATAGAACCTAAATATTATTTTTGATTGATTTGATGTAAGTTAGGAGGTTCGGGAATTTGTTAAATAAGCATTAAGAAAAGAGTACCTAATAATCGTTTAGTAATTGGGTTTGAATGATAATTGGTTTAAATTTTGCGGTTAAACATCCTACTAAATTATAGCAATGTGTTTATATATTTCTGTTATTTGGAAATCGGAAAATTAGATATGAATAATCTAAGGTAAAATGGGATTTTCTAGGATTAATATGCGGTATGGTAATTAAGGTTTGTAAAAAGAAAACTAAACTTGCTAATCCTATTGTAACCGACTTAGCATAATCGTTAGCTTAATATGTGTAAACAAACAATTAGTTTAGATTTTTAAGTTTTCTTTTTTTTTTTGTTGCCTTTGGTTGTAAGTGAGTGATTAATTGCGAGATGGAGTAATAATCATGGTTGACCACGTATTGTTGGTGAAAAAATAGTTATTTAAGATTTTTAAGTCTTAATTGTTGTTTTAACAAAAAAAATTGATTAATGAAAGAAATTGGAAAAGGGAATAATGAAATAATATTTGTCTAGAATTAATCAATTTTTTTCTCTCATGCTAATGTTGAAACTGATAGGAATATACATGTTTCTTCCATTTTCTTCATGGTGAATATCCAACTATATGTAGATATCTGTACAATATATTTTTCATGGTAGTTTTGAAACCTAAGGTGAAACAAACTCTGTCAGCCTTCCTACTCCTCACGGTAATGCTACAAATCAAACAAAAATATATTTACAAGTTTCATTGTTTAAAAATGACAAATGGAACAAATCTCAGTTAATGTTTAATTATACATATACACATGTGATTGCACTAAACTGAATATATATATATATATATATGTGTGTAGTCTTGTTACGTTAAGTGTATATATATACTTATATACATTAATATGTATAATTGGTAAACAAAAATTAAGAGTAGTGCTATAAAAAGGAGAAATGTCATATACTGCATAAATAAGGGAATTATTTAATTCAAGGAATTATATTATGGATTATATAGTAGTGTTGACTTGTATATATTGACCAAGTCAACCAAATTGACCAAGAGGGTCAAGTTGACTAACTTAAATTTTAAGTGGGAATTTAAATGCCAAAGGCTATTAATACTTAAAAGGTCAATTATATTAAATATCATACAGTAACAATAACTATATGAATGCGTATGTATAAATCTAGATATACACCCATGGATAAAAGGAATGAAATATGTGAGAGCTAAATCCTATGTTATAAGAGAATACCACATGTTAGCTAGTATTACAATTAAAGGATCAAATAACTAATCCAGAACATGAGTTAAAACATCAAGGGGTTAAATATCGGGGGATTAGTGACTATACGGGATGCCGTTTTGGTTTGAATTATAGTGGATTGACACTTACCGTATGTATATGTTCCAGAGCTATGAGACAAGATCTAAGAGAGTAGAGGGCGAGTGTGATACTTCATGCTAGCATTTACGACGGTGAACGGTATGTGAACTGTGTGGTCTGAAAACTCCGAGGGTTTCCTTGGGTTCCGGACGTAACTGTGTGCATGCATGTTAGATAAATAATGTTATGCATGTGTTTGTATCTGTTTATGTTTTCCAATCGTCACAGCGTTTACTAACTGTGCGCGTATGTCGTTCGGACTTGTGATATCAATTATCACCTAACTGTTATGAACTATTATGAGAGACTCCAATTATCATCTTGGGAGAGTAAAATACTCATAACAGCACTAGTGAGGAACTTAGTTTAGAGACCCGGTAATAACCGTCTCTAGAGCGATGACTCGACCTTTGAACATCACCTAGCAAACTTCTAGGTATGTGTAAGACCCTATAGGCATCCAATAAAATATGTTTTCCAATAACGAGATTAAATCTCCAGGGGATTAATTAAAATACACTAACAAATGAGAGTGTGATTATTAATGATACATTGTTTAGTAAACCCTGGTCTGCATTCGTTCTAGCAGGTTAAGCATAGTGATCACTAGAGTTTAACACCCGTTTAGGGTCTACTCTTGTTTATCTAACGAGCCAGATACGATCGTTAGTCGGAGTGTGCTACTGTTGGCACCATGGCTTCGGCCACATGGACGTCTACCACTGTAGATCAGTAAGCCCACCTACTCACTGTAGATGGCACCGGACTACTGTCCAAAATATTAATGTGCGAGGCTAAACGAGAATTTGTCTTTAACATGACACCATATGTTTATATGAGATTGTTGAAAGCGGGGCTTCATGTGATGGAAGTAAACAAGTGAGACTAACTGGGCTTCAGCTAACTCATACTGAAATACCCGTAAATTGTGGCATAGGATTAAATTAACACAGTGGGAGTGAACGCGACTCTATAATATAGATAGTCGGGAATGATATTGATGGAGGCCCAGAGGAGCTATATATATATTCATCTTATTCTCAAAACAATTACAACAACTTAAACTCCTTTATTTCCACCGACATTATATGAGTATACTCGTGGTTTTGAGAGTCAAATCAGATTTTGCTACCTATAATTAATAAGCATTATTATTATCGTTTTCACTGTTATTTGTTACATACAAGAATACAAGTTAAATTTTATTCCTTCCTAAAATATCTTCCTCTTCCTAAATTATATTAAACAATAAATACACTCTCTGTTATCCCTGTCTCTCAACTATCTCCTAACTTATTTATTCAGCTTCTATTTATTTATTTATTTATTTTAAACAATCTTTCTCATCCTTTATTAACAACCAGCTAGCCTTTCTTCTATTTTTACTTTAACTAAATATTATCTACTTATTTTCTAACTCAGGAATCTAGACCATTTCAACGTTTTAACGTTTCTCAATTACTCAACTTTCAAGTTGTTATTGTTGTAATAATTATTAATTCATCTTCTAAATTATTTTGGATGCTGATCACTAGCTTTACTTATTAAATTAATTATTATAAACTATCCTTATTATTCTAATTTTTCCCCTATTTAACTGCACGATCAGTATCACGATCGGCATCTCCTTCAACGCACTGCTATCACGCTCCTCTCTTTCCTCAAGCTCTAAACCTTTCTTAAATTCACGCTGTTGTTTTCCCGTCGCCGTTAGGCTGCTCCTCTGGTGCTGGATCAGGTAGAAGGGTAAGGGGAATCAATTGGTAAGGTTCGATAATTAATTCGTTAGTATTCGAGTAGTTTCTGATTATGCTTCCACTTACAATTCTAGACACCGAATCCCTTGACGGACGCTACTGCTGATCTTGCTGGGTGATTTCA
This sequence comes from Limonium bicolor, assembly GCA_023374045.1. Taxonomy (NCBI): domain Eukaryota; kingdom Viridiplantae; phylum Streptophyta; class Magnoliopsida; order Caryophyllales; family Plumbaginaceae; genus Limonium; species Limonium bicolor. The sequence goes on from CM041782.1 coordinate 100,324,437, forward strand.
TTACTGTGAGTGCATCCAGGTAAATGTTGTGCTCAACATTCTCTACCTCTGTGTTTTTGCGAATTAACGGTGGATTGGTTTGGATGTGGTTTTGATATTGTGGAAGTTTGGGAATTATTTCCCCTGTGTATTCTGGTGAGATGTTTTGCAAAGAGTTTGGATAAATGTTTTGGGAGACTTTCATTGAATTGGTTATGGCTTGTTGGTACCGTTTGGTGCTCCGTGTATATTGTTGGTGCCTTTGTGGTGCTCCGTGAATTATTGGTACTGTGTACCCCGTGAATGTTATATCAATTTTTGCCTGCAGACATTACTTGCAGTTAAGCTCTAATGATCTACTCCTTTGGGTCATAAGTTACCTTCTGGGGGGTGTGCACACTTAAGGACGTAGAGTGAAGTGGGATTCTAATTGTTGCGACCCCAATTTGGGTGTCGTCCGCGTATACCATTAATTTGATTCTCTGAAAGTTCTCCCCCGCTATGTTTTGTGGTTGGTAATTGGAATTGGTGAAGTGGTTTACGTTTCAGTACAAGTATTGTTTCATAAATACAAAATGAGTTTCAAAATGTATTTTACAAGTTGAGTCAATGTTTACTCAGTTTTGCTGATTTGCGCGATTCTTTCGTTTTCTATTGTTGTTTTATGATCGCATGTACTAGTGGCTGATTTGGGGATTGGGTTGCGCTGTCACATAGCCTAGGATGACAAATTTCAGATTGTTAAGGTGGTTTGTATTGCTGGAACATCTTTTGGTTTACAATGTTCGAAATGTCTTGGTTTATTTTAAGCCTGAACACCCTATGGTTAGGGTGTGGCTGTAACACCCCTACCGCTAATACCGTCATTACCGTCCAATCTCCTTATACATCCATACTCACACAGCGGATACATACTTACATAACAGCGGGTGGTACAATGCCGTTAGCCACCCACATGACTAACAAGGCTACTACTACATACAACATCGGTCTGATGGACCGGAATATCCGAGTACTACACAATTACAATACATACTTCAATTACCTACTAATGCTACAATGCTCCATTTCATACAATGCTCCATTTCATACAATGCTCCATAAGTTCAATACAATATAATACACCGAGTTTACTAAGATCCTTATACAAATACAATATCTCCTTCAATTTCATACATACTCATTAAGAGTCTACATCTACCCATTCCTCACAAACTACATACTTTCAATACTTAAGGTGTACCCCTTGGTACATTTCTACATTCAAGGCTATAAGCCTTATACCATTTACTACCATCTACATTTCATTCCTAGTAATCCAGGCATGTCCACCGGTCTCTTCTATGACCATAACTGTTACGGGTACCTGCACACTAAAAACGTTGCCCCTAGGGGCTCAACTTACGCTGAATATGATAACCGTATACCCCGCGTACTAGTGAGGGTACGCTGACCACTTGGTCGAATACATGCAATTCATTTTATTCATACATACATGCATACATGCTTTCATACATAATTTTACAATACTTTACGCAAGGAATACATACATACACTTCAATACATACAAGGTAAACCATACAAGTCAACCGATACTTACTTATCTTTCCTGAAATACACAATACACAATACATATATAATACATACGCAATACATACACAATACACCATACTTGTTAGCTCCATTTGTCCTCCCGGGTTAATCGGGTGGAGATTACTCTTTTACTCGGGGTCAATGACTTACACCAGCCAAGACCATTACTCATACAATACTTTACAAACTTACTACTTACTCAAGTCAAGTCGCCGGGACCTCCGGCCCGGGGACTACTCTGTCCCACCACCGGGATTTACTTGGTTCACTAATCCAGGATGTTACCCATTTAAGGGGTTTGGGCCGTGGACAAGCTTAAGAACCAGGAATCGGATCCAACCTCTTGTGTCTCCTCATCCTCACGCGTGGTCGAAACTATATCGGACTTCTACTCATTCCAATTTACTCAATACTTACGTTAGGAGTTAGGTTAGGAATTATTAGAAGTCACACATCCAAGCCACAGAACAATTCAATACTCCAATAAACATACATATAAGGTACAATACAATACACAATTACACTACAAGGTACTTACACACTTCATCTTCATCCATATATTTCATGAATTATACAAACTAGTGTTCAAGACAATATATATCAAGAACAATATAAACAAGCACGAGTAAGTGCAATATAGTCCGTTTCATGCATTTATCTTATTTAGGTGATCAAATAAGCACACAAATCGGGGTAACCAGGTTAGGATGCAGAGCATGAAGAAATCATACCTGTTTCTAAAATTTACTTTACTGGGTGTCTCATTGTTCCTTAGTCCTTACTTGTTCCTCGAGTCCTAGTCTCGAACCAATGACTACATGCCAAATGGTTCAATTAATACTAAGTATTACAATACATACATAATTACTACTCCCTTACTTACCCCGTTGTCCCATTATTTCGGTTTAACTTAATGTTCTTAAACTTACAACTTTCTTAATTACTTCTCATACTTGTTTACACTTCTTAGGGCCTTTAAAGGTCACCAAACAAGGCCTTAACAACTTCTAAAACCAATACCAATCAATCCCCCATGTTCTAGACATTTTAAAACACTTTCTGGCATTTTTGGGGGTGGTCCGGACTTGGTCCGGACCCTAAGTCCCGGACCAATACTTCTGTGTACTTTGGCTCATTTTTCTACCTGGTCCAGGACTTGGTCCTGGACTTAAGTCCCATACCAATTCCTGCATTCACTCTCGGGCCTTTTTTTGAAGCGGTCCAGGACTTGGTACATATCCTAAGTCCCGGACCCTGCTAAAACCTACTATTAAGGTCATTTTTCAACCCCTAATCAACCCTTAATCCACCTCCAATCATTCCATAATCTTTCCACATGTTTTATACATGTTTAAATACACTTAAACACTCACTAAAACACCTTAAATCCATGGTCCAATACCTACTCAACTTCTTGCTCAAATTCTACAAATTTCCATTCTCATTTTTCACACTTTGCACACTTGTGCATTCCTACACTTCTCTTTGCATTTTTCACTTTGTCCTAATGCCATTTTACCATCCCAATTAATTTCCAAGCAAATACAATATCTATACCCAAGTCCAACACTCTTTTCACCAAATCTTGCACACTAGTTTTTCCTAGATTTTACAAGGCATTACTACACCTCTTGCTACAGATTTTACACCTTTTATTCTCATACTACAACTACTACTCCATGGTCATTAAACATCTCTACTGAAATATCCCAAATATTAATTACTTTAATTAATAATGAATTAATTAAATAAAAGTAATTAATGAGAGATTAAGGAATTAAATATCCTGAAATAAGTAAAAAGGGAATATAATAATATTTATTGATACCCTAAAAGTCGTTATAAAACATCAACGGAACCTAAAACGACATCGAGGATGTTTAGGAAAAAGAAATATAAACGAAAATAAAATTAATTGTTTTACCTCGAAAAACATGTCACAATATATTAGAAGTGAAAATGAGGTCTTAGGCACCATATACGATTATTTGGATGATTTTAAAGGCATTGGAAATTGGTAAAACAATCGGACTAAAAGATGTTGCGCTTTCGCCTAAAATGATGAAGCGCAAACCATTTAAAAATTAAATGGTAATTTAATCAAATTTATAAATAACAATAAAAAATTATTGTTTGAACTTATAAATCTGCAGAAATAAAAGGGTCTGTCTCGTTAAACGAAAGACCGTGTCGCAAACGGGTATAAAATAAGCTAAAACCGACATTATATATGTAACGTTTTAAGAAAAAAAAATGGCAAAGGGCCGACCCGCCCAACAAGACTGGGCCGGCCCGGTCTTCTTCTCACTCACAGTCAAACCAGCCCAAGACAAAAAAAATGACCCATTCTCTCATCCCCCTCAATTGACGGTAATTTGCAACCTTAACTCATTCCTCTCTCGATCTCTTTCTCATTCCCTGTACTCACGCTGAACTGCAACCCTAATCAGAGAACACAAAGCTTGCTGCATCCCTTCTCCTCTCTACTCTCCTTTCTCTTCACTCATGAAACTCAAACTTAACTGGCAAATAATGCACCTCTCTTCTTCCTCACGGTAATCTGTAAACCCCAACTGGCGACAACCTTGCTCGCGCCTCTCTGTTCTTTCTATTTCTCTATCAAATACTAAACCCGAACAAAGAACATACATTTTGCGCCCCTCTTCGATTCTCTTCTATACTCGGCACCCCTCTTCTATAATGGCGACTGGCGAACATGGAATAGAGCTCCAGAAGGCGGGTGCGGGCGAACGAGGGAGAAGTGGCTGAGGACGAAGAAGGAGTCCGGGTCTAAGCCGCATTTGGAGCCGACCATGAACCGGAATCCCCATTAAATCGGCGGGGAGGTAGTCCCTTTATTTTCATTTCGTTCTTTGTTGTTTCTGTAGTTCGATTTAGGCATGATTTAGACAAAAACGAGGATATAAACTACCTCTTCCCCTTCTCTGATTTTCGGGGCCATTAGAACCCGATTCCACCCGCGAAAAACTAATGAAATCTGGCTAAAAGTCGTGTGTGGTATTCAGTAGTGGTGGAAGTTTAATTTTCGTTTTGTAGTTGTAAATCTACAACTCTGGATATTCTGTACGTGAACATGGATCTGAAAATATATTGTATATGTGCTGCGAAAATACAACCCTAGAACCCATTAGGGTTTCAAAATTTATTTGGAAAGAAAAAAAATCGATTTAGAGGTTCTTGGTGGTTGTTGATGAATCCGACAGTTTGGTCTAAATTTTGGCCTGATTTGGTATAATATGGCGTGCGTGAATCTAGAGTTCTAGGTGGTTGTTGATGAATTCTAATTGGGATTTTTGAATATGAAATTAGGGAAAATCGGTAATTAGAGTTTGACATCCGATAATTAGGATTTCAAATTGACATTTGATGTTTCCGAAAAAAATTGAGAAATTGGGGTTTCGACATTAGGAAGTAGGGGTTACGAAATTGGGAAATTATAAATTAGGGTTCCCTAAATCGACATTGACTGAAATCGATTAGAGTTTAAAAAAAATGGGACGAATTGAAGATTAGGTGGAAGTTGTGGGTGAAAAGATAATTTAAGGAAATTTGTGGACAGAAACGTAATTATAAGGTAATTGGGGTTTAGAAATGTAAATATAATAAATCTGGGTTGAATTGTGAATTAGAAAAGTTTGGGGCGATCTGGGCTAAAGTGCAATTCTGGAAATGGATTTTGAATTGAGCCAGTCAAAATTGAATTGGGGTGTTGACTAGGCCAAGTATAATTTAGGGCTAGTTAAATTAGGTTGGGCTAGGAAGGAGTAGCCCACAATAATGATAAAGAGTGAGGGATTGGGTTTAAATAAATCATGTAACATGATAGTTAGGACAATTCAAATGGGAATTCTAGTCATTGACCATATTTTATAAATCGGTTTTAAGTTATGTGTTTGAGGTGATTATTTATATGAGAACTTAGGCATATATAGCTGGGATTTATCAACTAAAGTGTATATTAAATAAACTTAGGAATTATTATGGTATAACAAGTGTAACATAATGTTAAGAAAAGAATCTTAATGTAAGTTGTATAATAAATACACTGTAAGAATAATCATCTTACATAAAGTGATGAAATGTAACATTTAATAAAGGATTTTAATTCATGTAAACACACAACATATATATACACACGTACATAATAATATATATATATATATTATATAAAGGGTGACATATATATATATATGTATATATGGAACAATGTGTATATAATATGGTTGGGAATCATACAATATTAAGTGGTGATGTTATGACATGTTATAATAGTCGTGGTAAAAGAGTAAATATAGAAAATATGGTGTGCTGGAATATAAAACCAAGACCTAAGGTCTGTTCGGTAATGTAAAAAATAAAAAATATAAATAACATATGTTGTATCTTATTATAAGATTTAAATGTTATGACATATGGTATATGTGACATACCATGAAATTTGTGGTAAGTATGTAATTATAGAAGTTAATTTGATGGAAAATGATAAGGACAGCCCTTGGGGCCTGTTCATATTTGGGGAATATAACCATAGGTTATATTAATTACTAAGTTAAAATGATATCACAAATGTATATGTCACATTATATAATATGTGTGTATGATGTAATAAATGAAAAGAATGAAATTTATGATATATGTGCCAAACGGCAATATAATTATATATACATAGTTTATCATAAAACTATAAGTTATGTTTATTATAAAGTTAAAATGTTATAACATATGATGTATGACATTATGTTATATGTGGCAATAATATAATAATGGAAAATGGGGAATTGATGAAAATCAAATTTACAATGTGTATGCCTTCGGACAATTAATATAGTTTCTAAAACTATATATTTAATGTTCAAAGAAATGTAAAATATCATATTATATGGTATAATGATATTAATGTAACATTGTAAATTATGTGGTCAAAAACATGATTAATAAAAGTAAGGTACTGTGCGCAAATAAAAAAGTTGGAAAATTAATCTTAGGCTATGCTTTCAATATATAAATACTATAGATATTATATAGTATTAATGTGATAATGAAACAATTATCATTAATAACATTCACATGAGATGATGTGATAATAAATGAGAAAATGGAATTTATAAACTAAGGTTAGTACAAAATAAACCTTAGGAATTATAAGTATATGTCATGAAATATTACAAATATTAAGATAAGTTCTTAATATAAATTGCAAAATATAATGCAACAAATCAAATAATCATCTTACATTAAGATGATAAAAATGTGACATATAATGTAACACCCCCGTCTATTAATCCTAACTCAAACCGTAATCGCTTCGTAACAGTCATTAAAAATACATTAATCGCAACATTCGCAACGGAACACTCTCACTAACTAGGCGGGTGTCACAACCATCCATCCATCTGCTTAACCATCCATCCGCAGTGATGACGAGATTAACACAACTCATGATAAATCCACATAGCTCTAAGAACTAGTGAACAACTATCAAGATTTAATTATACATCGATCATCACTTGCGTATCTATTACAATGACATAATCCATGATTCCTCCTACACATAGTCTAGTCAAACTTAAAGCCTTACCCAATCCCACACTCCGACGTCAATCATAGTAAACCTGCAAAAATGTGGTTGCCAAAAGGCTCAGCACGAGGCTGAGTATGTTGAACTATATGATCCTAATTGTCTTTAGGCCACGTGAGTTAATTAACCGTCTTGATTAGCATGCTACTCATTTTTCATGTTGTTCCAGTTTACAAGTATAAATAAAAGACTGTAAAAGCGGAATGTAAACACGCAACAGTTCACCAAGTAATCACCACAAACAACATATTAATAACCATGCACAATAGTCGCCAGATCGAAATCATAATCGCAAGTTCGTTATTCAATCGTCTGGAGCCCCGCTCCCACCAACTCTCTCATCATCCTTTGGGTGTCACGTTAGATGGACAATTCCCCATTAACACCTCACCAAGTTTTAGTTATTTTGGACAGTAGTCCCATTGCCAATGATTCAAGATCATTTGGCTGCCCCGACGTCTCATGAGAAACATCCGTGTGGCCCGAAGCCGTGTACCTACGTTAGTACCCAACGCCAACGATCTAAGACGATCATCGGATTCCTCAACAAGGGGCTCCATGCCTGGACTCCCCTCGGTGATCACACTGCGCAACCAGCTGGAACGGATGCAGACCAGGATTTCTCCGTACATATATCACACCACCTCATCATCCACCATTTCTCCATAGTTAAGTGTTTTAACCGACTCATAATTATTAGTTGTGAGTTCATTGGAGAATATATATTTATTTATTCGATGCCCCATAGGGTCTTACACATACCTAGGAGAGGTCTATGTTATATTCATGTTCTGTGCCAATGCTCTAAGGTTGGTAATACCGAACCTTTCTTCCTAAGTTTTAAGTCTTAGATAATCTGAGTATTTTTGACAGTGTCGTACTCATCGCGTTACCAACCTCTCTCGTATCATCGTTAAATGATTATCGATATCCATAGCCAAAGACGTTCGCGCATAAATAATAAGACGCTAGATAGTCGAGCAGGTAACATTTCATAAGCACATGCATTTTCAGCCATATCATCTTAAGCAATTAGCACATAGATGTCTGAACTCAAAGAATCCATCAGGGTTCAGACCATAGAATCCAACATACCTTACACCGTTGTCGCCCGCGTGATAACCCCCGCGTAGGCTCTAACGCTCACAGTGCTCGTGTCTATCCACTCGTATCTCTGGTATACACATTGTTCTAATATCAGTACATATATACGTATTTCGTATTTACTTAACTAACCTAGACCAACCCGTACTTCCAACCCGTGTCTAAGTCTTAATTGACCTCTTGTTTATCTCGATGGTCGTTAGCCTTAAGGATTTAGATTTCAGCCACTCGTTATAGTTTACGAGTGTGTGATTGTTGCTATAGTAGTGTTATTTACCACATGGAAGTTTCGTTCACGTTTTGTTTGCGTAATTGTCGGTTTACAGGCATACGGAAATGACGTTACGTTGTATGCATGACGTTTAAGCATTCCGTTATACAAACTAATTCGCGTAGTTGTAACTATACATCATTGTTTACGTACTGTTCGCGTGCATGTAAAATATTACCCCACTGTAAACATTTACAATACGGTTGTCGTTACATTTGCGTTCCCACTCGTAGTAACATAATCTTGTATGTGGCTTGTTATGCACGTTATATCCTCATGCTATGTTATGAGTTCACATGATATAATTATTATAGAGCCCTCTCTCATTACGTCACCCAAGACTTTATAATACACATTATGTTCAAACTTTAAAATTCTCCAAACAGCCTATATATGTATTGTCGGTAACGACAATCTCTGCCCCTCATAGTTTGATTATTTATGAGATTAACCCATATATCATAAGCATTACATTCTAGTCTTATTAAATTATAACTAAGGTTTTCAAACATTATTATAAACATATAGTATGTAAATAATTTCCGAATGGCATTAATATTTTTCTGAAAATTCTTATGTCATCTCCTATGTTTTGTTTATTTACAAAACCACCCCATATCCCATACTTGATATATTACTTACCTCATTAGCTTATAATATAAGGTATCTTATTATTATAATGTACATACACATGTATACTTACATTTACGGATAACCCCTCAACTTATTCAAATTTGGTTATTCACCCACATCTTCCTCATAATTACATTATAACCTCCTTTTATATTATAAACTTCCATTCTAATTACTTAAAACCTTACATTATACACCTTAATTGTTGCAGCCTCATTTTAAACCCAAAACTTTAACGAAATTACAAGCTGACCCCCAAGGTCTTTGAATTCCGTTCTATACTCCAATATTCGGAAATTATTTTTATACCCATGAGTTTTACAATTGTTACACCAAAACCCCTAACCCATATGTTATAATCCTTAGTTAATTTATATCATCAATTAAATTCCAAGAATTTTCCAGAATTACATACTAACCCCCTTAAATATCAAAATTTCCATTTTATGTCCTAAGGTTTCCGGTAATTACATTACTCACCCCTAAACTTTATAATTATTTCCATTTCATATTTAACTATATAGTATAACCCTCAATTAAATTAATTCATTAGGCTTACCCCAAAAATTCTCTAAAATTCCCAACAACCTCAAAGGTTCCCATATTTACATTTTGACCCTTATAATTTCAGTAATTACATATACCCTAATATAATATATATATATATATATATATTTATAATTGTTATTTTTGACTTAATATTTCTTCAAATGCTTTAAATAATTATCCTTATCATTTTGATTTGGTGAAACTTCATGTGAGGTCAAAGTTGACCACTTAAATTATTCTTTGACCAGCTTGATAGTATTTACGAAACTACCCCATAGTTTCCTGGTTTCACAATTTACCCCTAATCTTATAGAATTCATATCTTATACTTAATAAAAATCCCAAAAATTATTCCTTTCGTGTATTATTATTATTTACTCCCTAGATTTCTTTTCATTACCTTTCGACCCCCATATATGATTTATTCGTCTATTTAGGATATTTTCCGAAGGTTTTAAAATCCGCTTGGGCCATATTAGAAGCTTATAATTATACCAATATTTTCCTAATACATTCCTAAGTAACTATAATTATTAGAATTATGGTTTGCATCAGAACCTTATACCATCTTTTAAATCAATCTAAAATTTATTTATAACCATTCAATGGCCCACATACTTATAATGACATGGCCTAAATATATGGCCTTAAAAATATCATACTAATTATTTCAAGATAGTATTCAAATGTCTCTAAAACTTTATCATGACCACGGTTTGTACAGAATTTTACCCAAATTCTTTTAATTTAATCTACTTCCAATTTTAACTTACAACCAATTTAATTACACATTATCACCTCAATAAACATGTATATATATATATATATATATATATATATATATAATATATATATATGTATATATATGGTTTGTGACTATATTAATGTGTCATATTGTTGTTCATAATATTTTCGGTTTAGAAGTGTGTATATATATATATATATATATGAGTTTATGTTTGAGTCTATAATTTGTCTAGAGTATAAAATGTTCGTATACCTTCTTACGATATACTAGTGGTATTTATTATATGTACCGATCTGTACATGCGATGTTACTTTTTGGAGTTTCATGTAATATCCGTTTGGAACTATATTTTTAATACCATAACGTTTTTGGTAATTGTTGCTCATAATTTAATTTAATATTCACTAATTTAAAGTAGTAATTATTCGGGATATTTCAGTCTACACCCCTTAAAAGAACTTCGTCCCGAAGTTGTCTAAATCGAATATGTATCTAACTACCTAACGAATGTCAAGGTTCAAATCCATCAAGTCCTATCAATTCTAAAGTTCCAACGTTCCATTCTACCACTAGTTTCCAAACTAAACCAACCACACATATGTATATGTCACAAGTCCCGAAGGACATTCATACATAATAGTTCAAGTGCTCTAGGCACATACATATCACCAATATATCTCAAGTGCTTAAAGCACATTCATGAAATCAACATACATCCACAACATAAACAAAATGGCTAATATGCCAAGGGCTATATCAATTCTACCATCTAGACCACTTCCCCGAAGTGTCTAGTAATTCCATTCCATTCTTTACCAAACATAACAATATATAAATCACAAACGCCACTAAGGACGTATCCATCCAATGTATAACATACACAAAACATCACCGCACATGTGAAAAATACCAAGTATGTCTCGCACGTACAACAAAACCACACAACAAAACAATCAAAGCCTAGTGCACACAAGTGCATGCCAAGAGGCTCTACCCCCCTTAAAAAGGGTTACGCCCCGTACCCCACAAGTATACAACAGCCGTTCAACAAGGAGCGCTGGATACTTGGCTCTCGTAGAGTTCTCCAACTCTCATGTGGCGTCTTCCGCCTTGGAGTGGATTCTCTTCATATCCGAGAGACGGGTATGATTCTAGTCCCTCGGGCTCTAAAACATATGAAGGGTGAGACACGCATTTTTTGTGTTTTCCCCCGAATTCATTCTAATGGGCCCACTCGCTCTGTAATGAGGTGCAGACTTATGAATATAGGGCTCAGTTTGCCCCCTTTTTCATTGTTGTCGACATATTGTAAACTACTTATTAGCAGCGAATTATTGCTAACCTCGTTCCAATATGACAGTGTTACCCACGGTCTTTTCATAATTTGGAAACGAAGGTATCATAATCGGCGTGGTAACATCGATTGTAGGCGTGCACGATTAGATCTTAGTCGTATATTCTATGGTTGGATTACTAGCGTACATGCGTGTATCTTCTCTCACTGATCTTCAGTTTGAGGTGCAATATGACATTGGCTATCGTTAGTACTTAGTGCTCTTTGCACTTGTCTCTGTAATACTGAGACGTACTAGCCTTTATGTCTACGGAGCTAATGCTTGTCATCCGTGTCTCCAGGTGGTCTTGTTCCGGGGTAATGTATTTGTTGTATTTCTTTGCTACTTACTTCATGTTGATGTATGTTATCTTCTCGTGTGTCCGGCTAGCAACAATGTTCGTATGGTTCATCGTGCTTTCTCCTAGGGGAATCCATTTGTTGTGCTTGTATTAGAGTTCTACCGCTTCAGCCTTCATTTATCTTCCTTCTATATGAGGTTTACTCGACTATTTTCGCCCATGTATTTCTTGCTAATGGTTGTTCGTGATGGTTGCTTCTATGCGTACCATATGCTAGTCAGTTCGACGGTTATTAGTTATCATAACATTTGTTTCTCGCTTAAGGCGTCCGCTAGTATACTAGCTCTGCCATCCTTTATTGCGTAGTCATGTGTTTGTGTTCACATTATTTGGTAGGTTCCTCTGGACATCAAGAATTTTCTTGATCCTTATGAGGTTTTCACATATTAGTCGTCCTTTTTATGGGTTTGCATGTCTATGTCATTAACGTTCACGACTTTGAAAGGTTTCCTTTGTCTTCACTGTGCATTAACCACTTCACTGTAGATTTACGACGCTGGTCATATTGTATTCAAGGTCCTTGGCTCCTCTAGCCCCGTTGGTTTGACTGAGGTTCTTCTCGTCCATATTCGAGATAGTTGACTGCACTGGTCTGGATTTGCATTACTGACCTTGGCACGGAGTTGACTACTTCTCGTGTTCCTTACACTACTTGTCTACATGCATGGGGTACCCTACTGATACATTACTACTTACCTGACTAACTCATAGGTGAGTCTGTCAGGCCCACATGCTCCTATCGGAGTGCGGTCATCCCACGTCTCATTTTTGTACACTCGTAGTGTCCGTCACACGGTTAGTGAAGTATTCTATTGTCAATCTCCCTTTTAATGGATATCCTTGGTGTCGTTTGGCGTAGATTAATTCATGTTATTAGTTATCTTGTCATAAGTGTTGTGCCCTATTGGCATGGATTGGAAAGGTGGTTAGAGGCGGTACTTCGCTCTCCTGCACTAGTGTGCTTCTAGTGGCGTGTTGGTTGTGATCCTCCTTTCTAAAGGTAGTACTCTGGGTGTTAATTGGTTACACATTCTATAACGATTCGTTTACGGCTGAATCAGTTTAGGTAAAACTCGTGTTAAAGTATGGTATCTTCAGTCTTCTATACATCACTTTCTATAATCTGCGGTTGAAGGTGTTCAGATTTTAAGTTAGTACTAGAGGTTAACAAAACTTTCTTTTCGATTGATCAACGGGTCGCCGATCCGCGGTATCGGTATTTGTTTAACTGTCACCGTATCCGGTTCATGTATTTAGTGTAAGATCTGGGTTATGGTCTTGTCATGTATCCTTGTACATAGCGTAAAAAGTTTTCTTGCCTTTGTCAGTTCGTTAGTCACGATCATACGGACACGATTTTGATCACTCGTTCTTTAGGTATTCTGTGGTAGGATTACCGTCGGGGCTTCTAGTTGGAAGTATGTGCTCCTCACAAAGAAATTTGCTCTTGTGGTTTTGGAGATAGCTTACCTTGTGTTGATATAAGATTCCTATTCTCCTAACTCTACCAAGTTTATAGGTAGGTTCTCACTTCACACACTCATCAGAGGTTTATTATAAAGATTTGGGCACTGCTCTTTCCTTACAGATAGCGGTGTAGTTATAGCTTAGAAAATTGGTTGAGGATACCTTCAATTGTATTTATAGGGGTGTATTACTCAATTGGTAATCAATTGATTACATGCACCATGTTACAGTTATCCCAAGCATTCTCATATAATCGACTATATTCCCAATATTTGTGGTGTCGTTCTAACCATTTATCCTTTATAGGATACCCTAGATAATCTTCCTATCAATTTACACAATACACACCTTACACCTATTTATACCTTTATACTTTATCTCTATGTTAGAACTAAAAATAGACACCTGTTCAATTGTTTATTCGTGACCACTTGTAGGGAGTTTCAGGAATTTTCCAACCCCGACGTGGTCAGCGTCGGTGTTAAATTATCCCTTCACTCTAATTTGTGTTTGGTTTTCCCTTGACCTGACCAGGGTCAAGTTCGACCTCCCACGTCAAATATCACACAACCTTAACTTTTTCCTATTCCAATTTTATCTTATCAAGACTTTCATTACGTACTGAATACTCCTTCTAAAGCTAATCTCCTTACTATCTAACCACCCATGGTCATATCGTTCACTCACAAACAACCCATCTCACTATTTGTGGAACTAGGTCCCATTGGTTATAACCGATTAGTTTATCGGGAAACTAATTCTCTTACTTGATCCCACATCGGTTTCACACCAAGTCATATATTACATTACTTGTATTATAGTTTATATTATATTGGGGGTTTAATTCTATTCGAATTTATACATCCCTATTACTCCTATTCACGTACTTGAGCCGTCAAAATAGACATGCGCTCGTACTTGTTCATGTGAATGGAGTAGGGCATGTGCCTCATAATAAGTCGAGTATCGGTTTGTTATTTGGATAAGAGTATATGGCTATATCTTCCCAACATGTAGCCCTACTGAATTTCTTTCGTACTCGTAAATTTCTAGGTTTATAACCTCCATAATGTACATGGGTAGCATTTAGTAATGCCCATAGTGCGGTATTTAGTTGAACCTTCCTACCATGTAGTATGCTTGCTTCAACTGTTTTCATAGTTCGGTCCTTCTCTAAGCTTCAGAACGTCTTGTTAGCTATGTTCGTTCTCTCCTTAACATAATCTAGGAATTCAGAGTTTTTACATGGTGATGTTATCTGTGATCTTTGGGATTGATTCGGGTGTTTATCTCGTGTTTATGGTCGATTGATGCGTCATCTATAATATGTAATAATTGGTGTTACTTGACAACGTACTCAGCTCAAACTATCGAGTTATAAGGGTTGTCAGTCTCCCCATGGATTGGGATTGGGTTAACACTCTAGGTGCCCGTCCCATCTCCTTTTTCGTATCTTGGGGTTTTCTAATTTATGCGTCCATTACTCGCCTAAGTACACTATGTGTAACTCAGTTTTAGATTTCCTTTGATGTTTGGTAGTCGATCCTCTTTGGTCTTTATTTTGTGTTTTAATTTCTTTGGTGATGGTAGTTTACTCATCATTGGTTAGGCTTTTTCGAGTAGGGTCGTGCCCGGTCTAATGACTCGGTGCACCTTGCCCGTATACTCCTGTCTTTCGTCGGAGGCTTAATAGGTGTGTGTTGAAAGAATGAGTAAAAGGTACTTAAAAAAATGTTTGAAGATGTGAAAAGGTTTTGGAAATGTGGAGGATTTTTCCAAGGTAAGTCAATCTAGCAGGCTTATGCATCGTGTATATTACGGTTTAGGTGAGTGTAATTCGTTTGTTTATTCTTTTTATGAAGTCAATATAAAGTTGTAGGATTACTTGTCCCGCACTGAGCGTTAGGCTCAGTGCCCGGGTATCCCAAAAATTTAGGTTTTTGCTCCTTCAGAGGAGGTTCTCATTAGGCTTCCTTTCGCCTCTGTTCGTGTATTCGTCCGTCTCACATTGTCAGGGTTATGTGACCTTTCCTCCTCTCTAGGTATTAACTTATTGTAGTCTCAGAGGGTTTGGTTCATATGCTCTCGCAGTTGTCCACCGTTGTAGGTCATCGTCGTCTTCCTGAATCAGTTTATTATGGCAGCACTTGTTGTAGCAAGTGCGCCATGTAGGTTGAATTATCATACAGTGCTTGTCAGTTGCGGTATAGATACGCTTCCATCTTCGCATATACACTAATTTTGCTGGCTCCTTTTTATTGCAGTTGGTATGGTGTTCCCTCACTGAGTAGGGTTCCCTTAAATTGCTATTGAGTTCGAGTAGTCCTTTTTTAATAATTTACCACTGTCGGGTTTATTTAGTCCTTGGTATTTTGCGTTTAAGTTCTGGTTCCGCGTTGTCGGTGTAATTCTTCATTGCGGCCAGATCAGGTCTTCCCGATTGGAGGAACCTTTAATCTTCCTGTGTTCTTCATTTTCCATTAGTTTCCCGGGATGAGGAGGGTGGGGATAGGCGTTCAAGAATTCCTGTTGTAAGTGGTTTACGAGTCATAGTTATAGCCATAGAAGATTGGTATAGTGGGAACGACAGTCCTCTCGTGACTTCGTACCCCTCATCTATACTTTGTTCGTCTAAATAGCGACGGTGGTTTACCTAATCGTGTGATTACACGTATATCTTTCGTCCTTCTGGTAGTACC
>CM041782.1:100345773-100592201 GCA_023374045.1 Limonium bicolor
CGAGCATAATGTATCGCACGAACTAACGTTGCATGTATACATGCAACTATATATTAAAAATGGATACTCGTATACCTAACCGGATTGGTTAATTTAATACTTAAGTATAAACGTGAATGTAAATTTATATGTTCGTGAATATTATGAGATACAATGGAATAAATCCTAACATTCGAGAACGTACAACTATATGTCATACTTTTGTATATACACTTATATATACATGCAAGCCTATTAAATAAATGATTATGAACATGAACGTACAAGTATGACAATGATATACGGTATAACGTGTGATAACAATATCACACGGATTAACAATGCATGCACTCATGCAATTATAAATTATATACTTATTTTGAATACGAATGTATAAATGTAATAATATGTATCAATACCGTTTATACCGGGACAAAAACCCGAGTGTAGGAAGTACGACGACAGATAAGTCGGGACGTTCTTATGTAACTGACTCACATGCTCAAGCCCGAATGTTAGTAATTACTACAGATGACGAGAATTACATAACTGTAACTTAACAACAACAGCTGAAATCCGGGGTTGAAAGGTCGGGATTATTAGTGTTGTTCGGATTTACCGAGTTTAAATAAGTCATGTGGATTGACTTATGTTATGTTTGATATTTAGACCGTATCATTGACGAAGGCGCTCGACGAGCTAGTGGTCTACTGCGCAACCTAGGTCATTGGTGAACGGTACGTAAAGGGGTCTGATCTGAGATGTCCTGAGGATTTCCTCGGGCTCAGATATGTGTGCTGTATAACGCGTGTGATGCATGTATGTATGTGAGTGGATGTGACTGTGATATGTGATGTTTTATTGTTTAATTTCCCGCACCATTTTAATTGTGCGCGAACGTCCTCCGGGATTAATACTACGTCGACTATAGATCGACTTATATAAAACTACATATGCGAGTTATGTGATTGTGGTTACCGTTCTCTGACATAATACGCTAAATATTATAAGTATGTAGTTATATCCTAAGTGGAATGCTTAGGAACGAGACACGGCATCGTCGGTCTCTAGAGCTTTGACTCGAACGTGAATACTACCTAGAATAATTCTAGGCATGCGTAAGACCCAGAGGGCAGCCAACAAATTAATTGATGTTCTCCATAATTAAAACTATAACTGACTATCTAACTGACGAAGTTAACAGTGGAGTGTGAATGAATGTGAAGATGTACCTTAATCTAGACAGTCAGTGGCTGCTGGTCGCGCGTAGAGATCTCTTGGGTTATCCCGTATCGGGTTTACCCTAGTTAATCCTGAACGAACCTAGATAGATCGTCAGGCGGAGTGTGCTACCGTTGGCACCAGGCCCTTGGCCACCTAAATGGACGCCTTTATAAAGGAAAAGTGAATAATTCCCAGAGTCTTCGGATCATCAGGGCAGTGAGCACCTTGTGTGTACGTGGGACTACTGTCCAAGTGAGATTATTTCGGGTTGTCCTAACTTGACATCCACTAACGTTTGTGATGTGATGTAACAAGGACCCGGGGGGTCGTGTGACTAACTAAATACCCTTGTAACGCCCCTATTTAACATAAATGTAGCGGAAAGTAAAATACTAAGGCGATTACAGATCATCGGGTTCCAAGCACCCGGCACCAAACCTCACCAATTACAACTTATAAATTATAAATGCTACGGTCTGAACTCGAGAAAACATAACATAAACCTAACAATAGAAAAATACACCAACGCTCCACAAATCCTAATTCCCACCCCAATCACTCATACTCTTCGTGGCCACCTGTATAACAACTCATACCTGCAAGATAAAACCAAGCAGCCCACCCCGGGAGGGGTGAGTCAGTTCCCTGGAATGGAACTGGTACAATCCTCATAACAGAAAATTAAAACATAATCTTTAAACAATATAGCAACTTGGAAAGAAACTCTTAAAAACCAAACAGAGGAACAAGGCACTTCGAAATCACCAAGTCAAAGCAACAAGCAAGGAATAGAGATAGTCAACAGAAAAGATAAAGTTAGTCAATTAAAACCACACCAGGAGTTAGTGAACATCCCATGCTTAAGTTAGATTAGGTTCCAGTTAAGAGTAGAAAGACCCAAGTAGTCACAAGGTCTAGGGAAGGAAAGAAGAAATCCAAGAACCAACAACTCAAGAGTGGAATGAAACCAATTGGAAGAGATGGCTCCGCTGCCAATTACGTCCCTTTTGGGACAGGGGATATACAGCCCCTCGCTGTTAACTACGTCCGATAGGACAGGGGATATACACCCCTCGCTGTTTACAACGTCCGATTGGACAGGGGATATACAGCCCCTCGCTGTTTACCGGTGAAGATGTGCGCACATCACAACAAGAACTCAGCTCATGGTTGAAATGATATCCAGAGTCGAAAGAAGAATTTACCAAGATTGACATTCCCATATTCCCACTAGATTAATAACTGCACAAGTGCAATGCCAAAACACTCAGTCCTACAGAGTGCAGAGGCGTAAACCCTCAGCAGTTAATATCTAATGAGGTAACCAGATAAGAAGAACCAATAATCATGTGAGTTGTACATTCAAGGCTCAGTTAGTCACATCAAGCTGAGTTACCACACAACAGTTTCCTTTCGAGATTCATTCAAGCTCAGTTAGCTTTCTCAAAACATTCTATAAAGTTCGTCACCAAAAGCATCTGAGTACGAGAAATCGTACCTGGTATATGTAGTAGCAGTAACCAAACTTGAAAATGCGAACTACTTCCACTAATCACCTATAATTAAAGTATTCCAAGCATTGATTAGTTAAGGCACTATAATGCTACATCTTCCATTCTTATTAGTCTATAGTTTTGTTTTACAGTTACTCTCTCCTAAGGTCTGGCTAGATCTCGTAATTAAATCTTTAATGTATACTTAACTTATTCCATTTACCTACTCCTGATTATAGGTTTAGTTTAATTAAACCCTTTGGTTACGCTTGGCTAACTTACTTTGATACCTATTTAAGGTTTAGGATATGTATTTCCCCCTAATAGTCCACCTAGATGTCACATTAACATTTAATATTTTTAATTGTCACGTATGAATTAGGTTTATCCCAATTTTTCCCTCTTATTATGTTTCCATAAGGTATGTTACTTCTTTTATTTACTTCTAATGTATTTATATATACACTTATATTTTCCTTAGGATTTATCCAAAACATTCTTTAAGAAATTCTTATTGTATTTAATTATATTTAATATCTTTTAGACATATCCACAACTGATATATGGTTTATAAAATAAAGTGTTTCCCTAGTTTTAATTAAGCATATTAACCTCCATAATAATAATATGTAGTTTAGTTTAATACCTTGATTTAATATAAGTTCTATTTCATTTCTCATATATTTATTATATATATATATATATATATATGTAACAATTTTTTACTTCACTTAAAGTTAATACCCAATATTTACAACATTCTGTTAGATGTTAACTTAGTCTTCTCATTTTTCCCAACCTAAAAAGTTATTAACAGATATACTTTAATTTTTGTTACATTAAAAACCTTATATTATAAGATACTTATGAAAACCTTAGCATTACAATTTTTAAACCATTTCCCTTGTCCAAAAATTCCCAAATTAATTATATAGTACTATAACATTTTAGACATATTATAAAATTTTTATTTCATAAAAATATCTTTTAAATTACCCAAATAATTCCATAATACTCGTAACTTGCAAAAATATAACTTATGTTTAAAAACTCAAAACCCATATTAATTTACATCAAAATAAACTAGATTTTATAAGGAATCTATGGTTAAAATTTCAAGTCAAAATACATTCGGGAAGGCCATTAAATAAATCTAGCAAGTTAGGACTTTATTCTGGAAAACATATTAACTTATTACAACTTAAACCCCCACGATCTAATCTCGGCCGTCCATTTATTAACGAGATCGGACGGCCACAGCTCGCGAGTTCTTCAGAAATCCCAATTCGCACCCGAGTACTAATCCGACGATATCTCACAATCTACAGAACGAAATTCGATGATTCTTGTTCCTATCGATTCGAAATTAAATTCCGGTTCTAATGGTACCGATTTCCCCAATTATCATGCAGAATTGAATAGTTTCGAATCTGGGTTCGAAGTTAGGGTTCATATTCCGGTTTCGATTTGAATTCAACAAATTCCTATTGTAATCCGTAATAGACTAAATTGGCATGTGGGTTTGACCGGTAATGAAGTTACGATTGGCATCAACGGAGCAATTTGATCAGAAACTTACCGGAATTGCATTAACGGGGAGAATCAAAATCGGAAGTTCTGGAACTCGTTATTTTATGTGCGGTTCGGGTATGCCTCTTCTCGAATCAACTCGCGCCAACTGAGAGGGATTTGATTCATGGAACCTATCACAATCCAAACTAGACATGTAACTCTAGATGTTAGTGGAAGAATCATTGAATTTGATGAACTAGGGAGAAAGTTACAGATCTCACAAGATCTGTGTTTACCTAGTTGGTTTCGGATAAACTGGGCAGAATACCACCGTGATCGAGTAGGCAACTTTAGACAGCTTTATCTCCCAAACCAGTGCGAATCAGCCTTGGCCATTAACATGAAAGTTGTAGAGGGATTAGAGATCTTCAAAACAAGCTGATAACATGAAATTTGGATGAGAAACGAAGAAGTTATGGCGAGACGAAGTTTACCTGATTCAGGAAAAACTGGAATTCTGGGTTACGAACTCGCAAGGAGGCAACTTTGGATCAACTCTCTCGGTCATTGTAGAAGGAGTTAGATGTGTGTGAGTAATGGTTGAAAGAGGAAAGACTAGAGAATCGAATGAAACAAACGGCATACCAATGGTGGATAGAGAAAGAGATATAGGCATCTAAAGATCGACCCATGACATGCCAAAACTTTAAGAAACTCAATCGATTTGGCTAACTCTGGTGCTGACTGGGCGCGACACGTGTCCCGAGGCGCGCGGTGAGTCTGCTGGCCCTGGACACGTCAGCAACCTCCATAATTTTGGCTCTAAACTTCAATTTATCATAACTTTGGCTAGGATGATCCGTTTTTAACGTTCTTTTTATCAATCTTCTTGGTTTTCCATAACCTTTTTATTGGTATAGTTTTCATGGCCTGATTTGACCATTCTAAAAAAGTCAATCCTAGCAAGGCTTTTGAAGCTTTAAGGTTTCTATGATTTTATTTTAACTTTTAAGCCTTAAATCAATGTTCAAAATATTTCTAAAATCTTTATAATATAATTGGAGTGTCTTGAAATTTTCCCAAGATTTATTGACTTATAAATCTCACTATTAAATTCATAATACCCTATAATAAATTAATATTTAATAGTATCATTTAGGGTTTACTAAAAGAAATCCCCTAAATTAATTTTAAATTAATTTATGGGGTATTTCAGTCTACCCCCCTTAAAAGGAACTTCGTCCCGAAGTTTAACACCAACTAATAGCTACTCACACCACATCAGGTGTGCTGTCAAGAATTACCAGAATGTTCATCCAATAACAATTCCAACCAAAATTCCATACCAATCCATACCAATTGTAATTTCTCCCACAATCTATTTCCACTCATTTCCATTTCCAAATTCCACGCATGATTACTCATCGTCAGACCAAAACCAAGATTTTTCATAGATAGAAATCAAGAATCACACAATGTATAAATCAAGTACATGCATACACCTCTCCATCATTCTACTAACAAAACAAACAGGGCATAATCTGGATGAGGTGACGTAGAAAGAGTATGCACTACCCCCCGAAAAAGAGCCAAGGTACGCCCTCGTACCACTATGAACAAGAACCCAGTAAAGGCAAGAATACAAGGAAATATCATGGGAATAGGTGTGGGTAATTCACTCTTATAGAGTCCTCAGTCTCCCAAGTAGCTTCCTCAACCCCATGATGCTCCCAAAGAACCTTCACTAGCTTGACTGATCTGCCTCTCGTTTCCCGGACCTTCGTGTCCAGGATCTGAATGGGAGTCTCCTCATATCTCAGTGTAGGTTCAATCTCTAATCTCTCTGGCTGTAGCACGTGAGAAGGGTCAGGTACATACTTCTTCAGCTGAGATACATGAAACACGTTATGTACCTTCCCCAACTCCACTGGTAGGTCTAGTCGATATGCTGCTGGGCCCACGCGCTCCGTAATCCTGTATGGACCAACATACTTAGGGCTTAGCTTTCCTCTCATCCCAAATATGAAGATGCCTCTCAGCGGACACACTCGTAGGAAAACCATATCACTGATATGAAATTCAAGCTCTCTGGTACGCTGATCCCCGTAAGATTTCTGCCTAGACTACGCCGCCCTCATGTGCTGCTGAATAACTCTGATGTCATCCTGCAGTCTCTGAATATACTCTAGACCAATCAAAACTGTCTCAACAGGGTCACTCCATGATAAAGGTGTCCGACACGGTCTACCATACAGAGCCTGAAATGGTGCCATGCCGATAGACGAGTGATAGGAGTTGTTGTAGGAGAACTCTACCAAGTGTAGACGCTCTACCCAACTCCCCTGATAGTCTAAGGCGACCGCTCTCAACATATCATTCTCCAGTGTCTGAATCGTCCTCTCGGTCTGCCCATCTGTTTGAGGGTGGAAGGCTGTGCTAAGTCGCAGCTGAGTACCAAAGGCCTCCTGCACCTGACGCCAAAATCTACTAAGGAAACGTGCATCACGATCGGAGACGATCGTCTTCGGTACCCCATGGTACCGGATGTGCTCTGTGGTGAACACCTCAGCTAGTTTGGGCACCTTCCATGTGTCCTTGATAGGTATGAACTTAGCTGTCTTAGTTAACCTATCGACTATCACCCAAATTGTGTTCAATCCACCTCTGGCTGGAGGGAGACCGACCCCAAAATCCATACTAATATCGTCAAACTTCTAGCACGGTACCGGTAACGACTGAATCTGGCCTCCTGGTTGCCGATGCTCGAACTTCACCTTCTGACAGGTGAGACATTGCAAGACGAAGTCTGCTACATCCCTCTTCATCCCGCTCCACCAGAATAACTTCTTTAAATCCTTGTACATCTTGGTGGCTCCAGGATGTACTGACAATGTAGAGGAATGAGCTTCAGAGAGAATCCTGGTCTAAAGTTCTATCACATCCTGAGGAACGCAGAGTCTGCCTCTGACTCGAAGGTGTCCCTCGCTGTCTAGCTCGTAGTCATACTTCAGACCATCAGTCAACCCATCTGCTAATTTCTGCCTGATACCCTATAGATACACATCACTGTCCTGAGCTGCATATACCTCCTCAGCTATCGTGGTCGTCTCTATGAGAGCAAGAAGTGAATGTGCTCTTCTGCTCAGAGCATCTGCCACGACATTCCCTTTACCCTCAGTGTACTGGAGGTCGATATCATAATCAGCTAGTAGCTCGATCCACCGTCGCTGTCTCAAGTTAAGCTCCTTCTGGGTCCAGATGTATTTCAAACTCTTATGATCTGTCATAATTCGGACCGTGGCTCCATACAGGTAGTGTCGCCAGATCTTCAAAGCAAAAACTATGGCGAGGAGCTCAAGGTCATGTGTGGGATAATTTTCTTCGTGCTTCTTCAGCTGTCGAGAAGCGTAAGCCACAACTCTGCCATTTTGCATCAATACTCCACCGATCCCCTTGCCTGAAGCATCACAGTAAACCTCGAATCCCTCATTTCCCTCGGGGATCACCAATACTAGAGTTGTGGTCAGAGCATCCTTCAGTGCCTGAAAGGAGACCTCACATGCCTCTGTCCATACAAACGGGCTATCCTTCTTCATCAGAGAGGTTAAGGGCTTGGCTAGCCTGGAGAAATCCTTCACAAAGCGTCTATAATAGCCAGCCAACCCAAGGAAGCTCCGAATCTCAGTCACCGAGCGAGGTCTGTGCCAGCTCTTCACCGCCTCAATTTTAGCTGGGTCCACTAAAACTCCCTTAGCTGAGATCACATGACCAAGAAATGATACCTTGTCCAGCCAGAATTCACTTGCTGAACTTGGCATAGAGTTGCCTCTCTCTCACAGTCTCCAAGACCGTTCTCAAATGCTGCTCATGTTCCTCCTTACTCTTGGAGAAGATCAAAATATCGTCTATGAATACGACCACTGACTTGTCTAGCTGGGCTTGGAAGACCCTCTGCATCAGATCCATGAATCTCGCTGGTTCGTTAGTCAGTCCAAACGCATCACTGTGAACTCGTAGTGGCCGTATCTGGTTCGGAACGCTGTCTTCTCTATATCGATTCAGCTACTGCTGTCTGATGTGTAACACCCCTACTACGCACATAACTTTACTTGGAATCGCAGCGGAAAATAAACAACTAAACGATTGGTGCTACAATGCCGTCAACCACCCACGTGGCTAACAAGGCTGAATAAATACAATTGTACCGGTCTGATGATCAGACTCCCGAGCATAGAACTAATAACCAATATATATACATCAACATAATACCGAGTATTTACATAAATCCTTCACTGTATACTCCACTGTAAACCATCATAAACAAGTATATAACACGCCACGGGAGCACAGGCGCAACCCGGGCAACATCCAAAAGTACTCCAAAAGTAAACTACTCTCTAGGATCTAGAGCCACTCTGCTTCTTCGATCCTCATCCTGCAATAAAAATTGGAGCCCCCGAGGGGGTCAGCACCTTTGCTGGTATGGCTTAACGCGCAGCCCATCGGCTACCGGGAATACGCGCAACCAATTGT
This sequence comes from Limonium bicolor, assembly GCA_023374045.1. Lineage (NCBI taxonomy): Eukaryota > Viridiplantae > Streptophyta > Magnoliopsida > Caryophyllales > Plumbaginaceae > Limonium > Limonium bicolor. The sequence goes on from CM041782.1 coordinate 100,354,515, forward strand.
CATGATGACATGGTATTTATTTTAAAACACACACACTACATATATAACATAACATGGGTATTGTACACATCATACACATCACAAACATACAATTCCTTTTAGGAAGAGAACCAACACAGTTAGTCCCCATTGAGAGCTTAGAGAATGTTGCCATGCTCATACTTAGCTCGTTACATAACTCGTTACCGTCCGGTTAGATTGAACGGTTAACTTAACACAAGGTGCCTCGGATATAGTGATCCAAGCACACCGAAACAAAACATAGTATGCCCCTGTGGCCCGACGTGAGTCAGTAAAATAGCCTTGGTTAAGCTAAAGGGAAGGTTAGAAACCAAATTGGAAACTTAACCATAACATACAGAGAGAATCGAACCGGTTATGACATCGACTCCCATACTCACACGCGTGGCCGGAACAGACCGGACTCCTCACTTCCCCCGTTAGCCCTTGTTAGTAGTTCATCATTGAACACAACAAACAATTCACAATCATAGGTCAAGTCTTGTTAGACTCACACAAGGGAAGAGAGAGTCATACTCAACAACATAATGATATTAACAACGGTAAACTCTTTACATGGTTTAATCTTACAAAGTCATAAACACACAGAAAAACAAACACACACAAGCCGGTGTAAACCGGTAGGCAACAGACTGCAAGAAAACCATACCTTGGTCCTTGCCTCGACTGATTTCCACCTTGAGAGAATCCTAAACACATTAGTAATGTCGGTTAATTATTTATTTAACTTCAAACTTACTAAGTATTTAACATGATTGTATGACATGTTTTAATGCCTATCTTACCCTAGGTTACCTTCATTATACACCCTAGGGTTAACTACATAAGTCACATTCTTTTCTGTTTTTTTTTTTACAAGTTTTAGGTCCGACCGGACTTGCCGACCGGACTTGTCCATGTCCGGTCGATTCCAGAGAGTTTCTCCCCTTCGGAAATTCAGCCCGACCGGACTTGCCAAGTCCGGTCCATGTCCGGTCGATTCCAGAGAGTTTCTCCCCTTCGGAAATTCAGCCCGACCGGACTTGCCAAGTCCGGTCCTATGTCCGGTCCATTCCAGAAACTAATTCTCGCAGGTAAACAGGTCCCGACCGAGCTTGCAAGTCCGGTCGGTCCAAATCTATGTTTTCCTTTTTTACATTCAACTCCAAACTTCACCCCTATAACCTAGTACTCCCTAAACTCATTTGGGCACTTCAAACACAACTTAAGACACCCTTAAACACTCATAAAACTCATTTTCTAATTCCTTAAGCCTTTACTTATTCCTTCACAAAATTCCTAACACTTACAATATTTTCTCCTAGTTTTTCAATGGTGTTTCATACCTAAGAACTACTATACCCAAAGCTTCCTCCTTATTTTAACATCATCTCCCAAGCATCATCTCTCACTAATTCCTTATATCCTTCTTGAAACTCTTTTCCTAGTACACTTCTCCTTATTTTACCAAAGTTTGCCTAGTATTTACCTAAGTCCCAAAGTGACTTTGGTACTTACTAAATCTCAAGATCATGTCTAAGTCCTTATTACACTCTAGAGTACTTCCTAGTTCATCAAAATTCCTTTAAAACATCATGAACTCCTTATTCATTTCCTACATTTTCTAACTCACCAAACCTTATGTAAACACTTAGAACTTCTTACTTCTTACCTAAATTTTGACATGGATTCCCCTAGAACATTACTAAGCCAAACACTTTGTTTTCTCCATTAAACACACAAGAACTAGAATCATCCAAAACACTCCCATACACAACTTCACCAAATTTACACTACATCACAATATAGTGCATAATTTAAATTGCATGGCACTTAGGCCCTTAAAATGCATGGCTCTTAGGCCCTTAAGTGCTTAAATCATAAACACTGAATTTCCACAATATATATGCCTTTAACCTGCAAATCACTCAACAACACACATGCCTTTACTAGTCTCTTGAGAACACTTTACTAGTCATTCACCATTTGCTCTTTAGGTAGTTTTAATAAGCATTATAGCTCATTTCTCCTAAGGCATTAAACAACATTAAGTTAGTAGATTTACCTCTTTTTCCAAAACACTTCCTTCTTGTTTCCTTACAAAACCGTATGGTATTTTGATTCCTTGTCAAGTTCTAGACAATACAAACATTATGAGTATTCAAGCTATAGGCTTCATCTCATTGTAAACCCTAATTTGACATTGTTTCAAAAACATTAATGTAGTTGTTTTACCTTGATCTTTGAAGAGAGTTTGATATATAACAAGAGAGGACTCCACCTAGTCCATGAAGAGTTGAAATGAAGCTAGAACAAAGTCACACAAAGAGCTATATCAATGTGTATTTTCGGTCAAGGTAAGAACATGGAGGAAACTGATTTTTTTTGAGATTCCTTACCTAGAAGCAAAGGAGATCAATATGTCAAAATACAAGCTCAAGCTCCTTCAATGGTGGAACACCTTGGCACCGAAATGGAGCTCTTGGAGTTTTGAGAAGATAGGAATGAAGAGCTTGATGAGAGGGAGAGATTGGTGGTCTTTGTTTTTGATTTGGACAAGTGAGCTAGATTTAACAAGTGGTCAAAGTGGAGTTTCCATGGTGGTAGTAGTATTACCGAGAGAGAACAAAGAAGGAAGGAAGAAGATGGTGTTTGGAAACCGTGGGAATGAAGAAAGAAATGAGAATGAAGATAGGATTTGCTTTAAGGAGATATTTATGCTTATAAAGTAAAAAGGTAAGTTAATTAGTTTTCTTTACTTACTTATTATTATCAACTAAGGAGTGGTGAGTCACACACTTAGAAAACCGGCCCCCTTTATTAGTGAGGGTGTTTTAGTCTTTGTTTGTCAATTTAATTACTTAATACAACATATGTTATAAACTAGCTTAAAAGTACTATTCACCTAAACAAGGCACTTAGAAGTGAAATTTTTGATTTCCCATTAATATAGCCACCCAAATGTGATACTATATAGTACACATATATATTTAAGAGTAATGATGGACATTTAGCCATTCAAAACTCATTTACAAGACAATTTTTCAAAAACGTGCTTTAAGACTTCTTAAAGCACATTTTGTGTTTTAACTTGTTTTCAAGCTTGGTTTTCTTTGGTAATTGGTTTAATATGTTCATTAGTATAAATGAGGTCTTGGTAAGCTCATTAGGTCTTACCAAGTTTATCCCAAGCTTAGAGCACATTTTAGCTCTTATTGACTTTAAAGCACATTTGTGTTTCCTTTTGTTTAAATTTGTTTACTAAGGTTTCTAAGACTCTTTTTAGTCTTATTACACCCTATTTAGGTGTTTAAACAACATAACTAGGTTTGGGGTATTTCAATCTACCCCCCTTAAAAGAACTTTGTCCCCAAAGTTCATACTTCCACATAACTTAAACATTAGAACATGAGAACACATATTAACAACACTTCTATATCACATTAACAACATCTTACATCATATCGGACACATGGTCCAAACAACAAAACATCACAACATCATTCAGACTCAGCGGTCTGTAACATTAACAACATGACAATACAACACAGATAATGTATTCAAATACATGTCATACACATAACCGAAACGGCTCTACCCCCCTTAAATAGGGGTACGCCCCGTACCCTATACATACAAATACTAAGAAGTAAACAACGACGGGTACTTCGCCTTCATCTTATCTTCCAGCTCCCAAGTGGCCTCCTCAACGTCCTGGTTAGACCAGAGAACCTTCACCAGTCTCACAGACTTATGGCGAGTGTCTCGAGTCTTAGTGTCCAGAATCCGTACCGGAGTCTCCACTGATCGCATGGTCGGCTCTAAAGTTAGCCTTTCAGGCTGAAGCACATGAGACGGATGAGACATATACTTCTTCAACTGGGACACATGAAATACATCATGTACCTTGCCCAGCTCGGCGGGTAAGTCAAGTCTATAAGCTACCGGGCCGATCCGCTCCGTCACAACATAAGGCCCCACATATTTTGGGCTCAACTTGCCTTTCTGGCCAAAACGAAACACTCCCTTCATGGGGGATACTCTCAAAAATACCTGATCGCCCACGGCGAACTCCAGGTCACGTCGGCGCACATCTGCGTACGACTTCTGTCTATCCTGAGCTGCTTTCATATTAGCCCTGATCTGGCGAACTTCTGCCTGAACTTGCTCAAGATACTCTGGTCCTATAATGACCGTCTCACTCGACTCATCCCAATAATGGCGTGCGGCATGGTCTACCGTACAATGCCTGGAAGGGAGACATCTTGATCGATGCATGATAACTGTTGTTGTAGCTAAACTCGATCAGATGTAACTTATCAATCCAGCTGGTCTGAAAGTCAAGTGCACATGCACGTAGCATATCCTCAAGTGTCTGTATGGTGCGCTCACTCTGACCATCGGTCTGTGGGTGAAACGCCGTACTCAATTTCAGTTCAGTACCCAATGCCTCTCGTGTAGACTTCCAATATCTGGATAAGAATCTGGTATCTCTGTCGATACAATCGTCTTTGGTACACCATGATGTCTTACAATTCTTTATCGAATAGTTCTGCCAATCTTGCCACTTTCCAGGTGTCCTTCATCGGAATGAATCGGGCCACCTTGGTCAGTCGGTCAACTACACCCAAATCATATTCAGACCTCCCCTTGTAGGCGGAAGCCCTACTACGAAGTCCATAGATATGTCATGGAACTTCCACTCCGGCACTGGCATTGGCTGCACCATACCACCAGGCCGTCGGTGCTCAAACTTGACCTTCTGACAAGTGAGACACCTCAACACATAGTCATTTACATCCTTTTTCATTCCAGCCCACCAGAAGTATCTTTTCATACCTTTATACATCTTTGAAGCTCCGGGGTGAATCGAAGTAGTAGAACAATGGGATTCACTCAATATGCGCTCCTTCAGCTCAGCGCTACTCCTGGGTATACACAACCGCCATTAAGCCTAATCAGGTCATCATCGTGGAGTCTGAAGTCGTACTTCTGACCCTCGAATGTGCCATCAATAAGCTTCTGTCTAATCTCCATCATGTACTGATCCGTCATCTGAGCACTCCGCACCTCTTCAACCAAGCCAGTATGAGAGACTAGCGAATGGAGAGAGTGTGCTCGGCGACTCAATGCGTCAGCTACCACATTTGCCTTACCCTCCTTGTACTGTAAATTGATGTCATAATCATTCAGAAATTCAACCCACCTTCTCTGCCTCATGTTCAACTCTTCTGAGTGAACAAGTACTTTAAACTCTTGTGGTCAGAATAGATCGTCACACTTACCCCATACAAGTGATGTCGCCATATCTTCAGTGCGAAGACAATGGCCCCCAATTCTAAGTCGTGGGTAGGGTAGTTCTCCTCATGCTTCTTCAGCTGTCGGGAGGCGTAAGCCACGACCTTCCCGTGTTGCATCAACACACAACCCATACCTCTGCCTGATGCGTCGCAATAGACCTCAAAACCATCTGGACCGTCTGGTAATGTCAGAACCGGTGCAGATGTCAGAGCATCCTTGAGACTCGAAAGAAAGCCTCTCACAGTCGACTGTCCACTCGAATGGTGCATCCTTCTTCATCAAGGAAGTCATCGGCTTCGAGACACTGGAGAAGTCCTTCACAAATCTCCTATAGTAACCTGCCAGACCGAGGAAGCTCCTGATGTCGGTAACTGTCTTCGGCCTAGGCCAGGTGCGCACTGCATCTATCTTTGCCGGATCAACAGCGATCCCGGCCTCAGAAATCACATGTCCAAGGAATGATACTTGGTTCAACCAAAATTCACACTTAGAAAATTTAGCATATAGCCGATTCTTTCTCAATGTTTGCAATACATCTCTCAGGTGGCTTTCATGCTCACCTCTCGATTTCGAATACACAAGTATGTCATCGATGAAGACTACCACTGATTTGTCCAACTGATCTTGGAACAAACGGTTCATTAAGTCCATGAACTTTGCTGGTGCATTTGACAAGCCAAACGGCATAACTGTGAACTCATAATGCCCATACCTAGTTCTGAAGCTGTCTTTTCTATATCACTGTCTCGGATGGCAATCTGGTGGTATCCGGAACGTAGGTCTATCTTGGAGAATACTGATGCTCCCCTCAGCTGATCAAATAGATCGTCGATGCGTGGTAAGGGGTAACGGTTCTTCACCGTAACAGCATTCAGCTCCCGATAATCAATACATAGGCGGAGGCTACCGTCCTTCTTCTTCACGAAGAGGACCGGCGCTCCCCATGGTGAAACACTAGGGCGGATAAAGCCCTTGTCGAGTAGGTCTCTCAGCTGCTCCTTGAGCTCTGTCATCTCTGCTGGAGCCATACGGTAAGGTGCTTTCGCAATGGGTCCGGTGCCCGGAACTAGATCAATCTCAAACTCAACCTCTCGTGCTGGCGGCATGCCCGGCAGTTCCTTAGGAAATACATCAGGAAACTCCGACACTACCGGCACATCTGGGCTAAACTCAGGGTCTCTCTCTATGTCCTGGACATAGCAGAGGTATACATCACTCCCTCGTCGTAACTCGTGATACATAGCCATGGCGGTGATGATCTGAGTCGAAGGCTCCCTGGGCCTCTGGCGGTAAGATATGGTAACCCCAGATGGACTCCGAAGAAGCAGTCGATGCTCGGCACACAGGATTCTGCCCTTGTGCCGCTCCAACCAGTTCATCCCGACAATCACATCAAAGCCTAGTCCGTCGAACTCTATCAAGTCGATCGGAAACTCTTCACCCCTGATTTGAACAATAGCACCTCGGTAGTAGCGGGTACATCTGATCCGCTCTTTCGACGGGAGAGTAACCACGAAGTCTGGCATCTCTTCACCGTCTAACCCCAGCCTCTTCGCAAATGATAGCGAAATGAATGTGTGTGAGGCTCCAGAGTCGAACAAGATCGATGCATCCACGCCATTCACTGGAAAGGTACCGGTGAGGATTGTGCCGCTCTTGCCGGCTTCTGCCTTATTGCAGACACTCAGTATACCTCCCGTTCCGAGTGCACAGCCTAATTCATTGGCAAACTAATAAGTATTGGGTAACAACACGGTTTATATGCTTCAAACAACTCCACTTTATTCATTAACACACTCTTTTTACAACATTCATTGACTTATACTGTCGCCATGATTCACACTTACAACATCCTTAATACATACTGTTTATCACATAATTATACAAGGCTTAAAACTGTCTGAAGGTCAATTCAAACGTCCGGGTTTCATGTGTGTGGCATTGATCACTGCCGACGGTGCGGTATTCAGTTTGATCTTTCTGATGCCATGGTATAGCATCCTTGATTGCCCACCCATGATTAGTACATCTCCCGATTTCAGCAGTAGCTTCTTTGCGAGGTCAGCACGCTTCTGCTCGCCATATACAAAACTGCGGTATCACCAATGGACCAAGACACCACGGGTACTCCCTTACTTAGAGACTCGGGTGACTCGTCCTTGTCTTGGTGTATACCTAACCGTCCACCTTTCTGGTAGAAGTTCAATGCATAGATCTGCTTTTACACTTGGAATTGATTCCGTTTCAACTTGTGAGCAATTCCCACGGCGTGGTTAACGACCGCATGGAACTCCTCTGGTATACTTGATACTGTTGCTCCATCTTCAGCTCGAACTTCTTGATATGACTTGGTGTAAGGGTTCCAGTCCTTACCCATGCACATCATCTTCAATTGCATCCTTGCTCCGTTCGGGTATTCGGGTGTGTAAAACCCTCCTGGTTTTGCTCCAAGTTCGTCGCATCGTCTGATGATATGGATTTGTGCCTCCGGTGTCAGGTATCCATTTAAGAGTATCATACCTAGCTGGATACCTGACATTGCTCCAATGGAAAGTCGGTGATGTTGATGGTGGTTTCTTCAGGGTTTGGTGTGGGTGGGATTGGATAACATATATTGAAAGTTCCTTTAAGTTTAGAGTACTCTAATTAGGTAAATCTCACACTATACTTTATTTATTTACTCACATGGTTGTTTATTTAAACTCACTCACACACACATGCATGAAATGCGGTATGCAGACACTTATTACATTCAACAGTTTAGGCGGTACCTGGTCTAGAAGAGGGCCCTGGCGCCTCAGACCGGTCCACCACATTCAGGGTGGCCTTGTTGGACCCCGACCCCTTCCCCTTCTGGGACTCCGTGTACCTCTGATCTGGGGGTGGCTGGTTCGCCGTCTTCTGGCCATCGGTGGTCGCAGTGGCCTTACCCTTCCATTGCCCCTTGGGCCTGAAGTTCCTACTGTTCGGGTTCTGCCAACATTCATGGTCACGGTGACCCATCTTCTTACAGTATCGGCACTGAACATCGTTACCCTTGCAGTCCTTGCCGGGGTGGTCTCCGTTGCACCACTTGCAGTAATAGTGGCGCTCCGGTCCAGAGCCCGTGCTAGCTGCTATCACAATACACAATCAATACTTGTTTCACAACTTATTAACATATACTCTAACTTATCACACAGGATTAGACAATTACCCTTAGGTGGGTAAGAACGTAGGGGCTTGGCCGCATACGCATAGGTGAGCTGCAGAGGCTCCTCAGCAGTGGTGGTCTGGGTCTGGCCCTTGCCACCCTGTTGCTGTCCTTTCTGGGACTGGGGGTATGATTCTTCTTCTTCTTCCCTCCCCACTGCCCTTGCGTGCCTTGGCCCTCGTTCTGAGCCTTGCGCTTGAGCGCACTCTCCTCGTCCCTCAGACGGACGGTGATCTCCACAATAGCAGCGGCATGATAGCACTCCTATATTTAGGGTGTCAGTTATGCCCCGCCAAATAAACTCACAACACATTAACACATTGTACACACTTATTCACATTACACTGTAGTTCCTTTACCTGCAAGGTGGTATATCCAGTAGGCCCCATGCCGTAGCGTAGGCGATAGTTCAGTCCGTTGTAGAAACGGTTCACAAGGATCCGGTCTGAGTAACCCAGATCCGGTAGCAGGTGGATAAGTCCGATGAAGGCTGAGTAGTACTCATCTACCGTCATCTTATCCCCTTGTCTCAGATTGTCCAACTCCAGGCGCTTGGCCTCTTGCACATGTATAGGGTAGTATTTGGCTCGCAGCAGAGCCGTGTACTCCCTCCACTGAAACGTCGGGTCAGCAACTCTACCCTCGCGCACAAGCTTCCACCAGTTTTGTGCCGAGCCCTTCAAGTAGTAAGCAGCAAGTCGTACCTTGACCTGCTCAGGTGGTGCTAGGGTTTCGAAGGCGGTCTCCATCTCGGAGATGTATGCCTCGAGCTTACGGGGATCGGTCTCCCCACTGAATGAGGGCGGCCTCAGATCAGCCAACGCCTTGACCCAATTGGTCTCTCGTGGCGGTGGTGGTGGTGGCTGAACTCCGGCTGTCGCCCTTGCTGTATAGCAGCAACTAAGTCGGGTACCAGCTGAGCTACGGCGGCTGCAACTGCCTCAGCCATGGTCTGTGCCGTAGTATCATCACCCTGGTCACCCATACCTCCAGTACCGCGCCCGCGGCCTCTACCTCGTGGTCTACCTGCCATCTGAATTCATATGAACATCTCATTAGCATTATGCTTGCACACTTATCGGTCCAACGATTGTAACGCTTCCCGATAATAAGGTATCTCCACACTTAGTTAGTGGTCAACCTTTCCAAATATGTTCACTTAGGTATCTGTAGTTAGGTTTCCTAACTCGGTATATCCCTAAGCTCGGTATTCTAGTCATCAGAGCGATACTTCGCTCTGATACCACTTTTTGTAACACCCCTACTACGCACATAACTATACTTGGAATCGCAGCGGAAAATAAACAACTAAACGGTAACTAAACGATTGGTGCTACAATGCCGTCAACCACCCACGTGGCTAACAAGGCTGAATAAATACAATTGTACCGGTCTGATGATCAGACTCCCGAGCATAGAACTAACAACCTATATATACATCAACATAATACCGAGTGTTTACAAAATCCTTCACTGTATACTCACTGTAACCATCATAACAAGTATATAACGCCACGGGAGCACAGGCGCAACCCGGGCAACATCCAAAAGTACTCCAAAAGTAAACTACTCTCTAGGATCTAGAGCCACTCTGCTTCTTCGATCCTCATCCTGCAATAAAAATATGGATCCCCCGAGGGGGTCAGCACCCTTGGCTGGCATGGTTAACGCGCAGCCCATCGACTACCGGAATGCGCGCAACTATTGTCATGATGACATGGTATTTATTTTAAACACACAACACATACATATATAACATAACATGGTATTGTACACATCATAACACACATCACAAACATACAATTCCTTTTAGGAAGAGAACCAACACAGTTAGTCCCCATTGAGAGCTTAGAGAATGTTGCCATGCTCATACTTAGCTCGTTACATAACTCGTTACCGTCCGGTTAGATTGAACGGTTAACTTAACACAAGGTGCCTCGGATATAGTGATCCAAGCACACCGAAACAAACACATAGTATGCCCCTGTGGCCCGACGTGAGTCAGTAAAATAGCCTTGGTTAAGCTAAAGGGAAGGTTAGAAACCAAATTGGAAACTTAACCATAACATACAGAGAGAATCGAACCGGTTATGACATCGACTCCCATACTCACACGCGTGGCCGGAACAGACCGGACTCCTCACTTCCCCCGTTAGCCCTTGTTAAGTTCATCATTGAACACAACAAACAATTCACAATAATAGGTCAAGTCTTGTTAGACACACACAAGGGAAGAGAGAGTCATACTCAACAACATAATGATATTTAACAACGGTAAACTCTTTACATGGTTTAATCTTACAAAGTCATAAACACACAGAAAAACAAACAACACACAAGCCGGTGTAAACCGGTAGGCAACAGACTGCAAGAAAACCATACCTTGGTCCTTGCCTCGACTGATTTCCACCTTGAGAGAATCCTAAACACATTAGTAACGTCGGTTAATTATTTATTTAACTTCAAACTTACTAAGTATTTAACATGATTGTATGACATGTTTTAATGCCTATCTTACCCTAGGTTACCTTCATTATACACCCTAGGGTTAACTACATAAGTCACATTCTTTTCTGTTTTTTTTTTTTTACAAGTTTTAGGTCCGACCGGACTTGTCCATGTCCGGTCGATTCCAGAGAGTTTCTCCCCTTCGGAAATTCAGCCCGACCGGACTTGCCAAGTCCGGTCCTATGTCCGGTCGATTCCAGTCAATCCGTATTTCCGACAAGTCCGGTCCCATCGGTCCATTCCAGAAGCCATTCTCGCAGGGTAAACAGGTCCCGACCGAGCTTGCAAGTCCGGTCGCAAGTCCGGTCGGCCCCAAATCTTTTTTTCCTTTTTACATTCAACTCCAAACTTCACCCCATATAACCTAGTACTCCCTAACCTCATTTGGGCACTTCAAACACAACTTAAGACATCCTTAAACACTCATAAAACTCATTTTCTAATTCCTTAAGCCTTTACTTATTCCTTCACAAAATTCCTAACACTTACAATTTTTCTCCTAGTTTTTCAAGTGGTGTTTCATACCTAAGATGACTACTATCCCAAAAGCTTTCTCCTTATTTTAACATCATCCCCAAGCATCATCTCTCACAACTAATTCCTTATATCCTCTTAAATTCTTTTCCAAGTTTACACTTCTCCTTATTACCAAAGTTTGCCTAGTATTTACCTAAGTCCCAAGTGGCTTTGGTACTTACTAAATTCAAGATCATGTCTAAGTCCTTATTACACTCTAGAACTTCCTAGTTCATCAAAATTCCTTTAAAACATCATGAACTCCTTATTCATTTCCTACATTTTCTAACTCACCAAACCTTATGTAAACTTAGAACTTCTTGCTTCTTACCTAAATTTTGACATGGATTCCCCTAGAACATTACTAAGCCAAACACTTTGTTTTCTCCATTAAACACACAAAAACATCTAGAACACTCATACACAACTTCACCCAAATTTACACTACATCACAATATAGTGCATAATTAAATTGCATGGCACTTAGGCCCTTAAAATGCATGGCTCTTAGGCCCTTAAGTGCTTAAATCATAAACACTGAATTTCCACAATATATATGCCTTTAACCTGCATACACTCAACACACATATGCCTTTTACTAGTCTCTTGAGAACACTTTACTAAGTCATTCACCATTTGCTCTTTAGGTAGTTTAATAAGCATTTATAGCTCATTTCTCCTAAGGCATTAAACAACATTAAGTTAGTAGATTTACCTCTTTTTCCAAAACACTTCCTTCTTGTTCCTTACAAAACCGTATGGTATTTTGATTCCTTGTCAAGTTCTAGACAATATACAACATATGAGTATTCAAGCTTAGCTTCATCTCATTGTAAACCCTAATTTGACATTGTTTCAAAAACTTAATGTAGTTATTTTACCTTGATCTTTGAAGGAGTTTGGATATATAACAAGAGGGACTCCACCTAGTCCATGAAGAGTTGAAATGAAGCTAGAACAAAGTCACACAAAGAGCTATATCAATGTGTATTTTCGGTCAAGGTAAGAACATGGAGGAAACTTGATTTTTGTTTGAGATTCCTTACCTAGAAGCAAAGGAGAGTAATATGTCAAAATACAAGCTCAAGCTCCTTCAATGGTGGAACACCTTGGCACCGAAATGGAGTCTAGGAGTTTTGAGAAGATAGGAATGAAGAGCTTGATGAGAGGAAGAGATTGGTGGTGTTTGTTTTGATTTGGACAAGTGAGCTAGATTTAACAAGTGGCAAAGATGGAGTTTCCATGGTGGTAGTAGTATTACCGAGAGAACAAGAAGAAGGAAGAAGATGGTGTTTGGACCGTGGAATGAAGAAAGAAATGAGAATGAAGATAGGATTTGCTTTAAGGAGATATTTATGCTTATAAAGTAAAAAGGTAAGTTAATTAGTTTTCTTTACTTACTTATTATTATCAACTAAGAGTGGTGAGTCACACACTTAGAAAACCGGCCCCCTTTATTAGTGTGAGGGTGTTTTAGTCTTTGTTTGTCAATTTAATTACTTAATACAACATATGTTATAAACTAGCTTTATAAAAACTATTCACCTAAACAAGGCACTTAGAAGTGAAATTTTTGATTTCCCATTAATATAGCCACCCAAATGTGATACTATATAGTACACATATATATTTAAGAGTAATGATGGACATTTAGCCATTCAAAACTCATTTACAAGACAATTTTCAAAAACGTGCTTTAAGACTTCTTAAAGCACATTTTGTGTTTTAACTTGTTTTCAAGCTTGGTTTTCTTTGGTAATTGATTTAAAAGTTCATTATATATAAATGAGGTCTTGGTAAGCTCATTAGGTCTTACCAAGTTTATCCCAAGCTTAGAGCACATTTTAGCTCTTATTGACTTTAAAGCACATTTGTGTTTCCTTTTGTTTAAATTTGTTTACTAAGGTTTCTAAGACTCTTTTTAGTCTTATTACACCCTATTTAGGTGTTTAAACAACATAACTAGGTTTGGGGTATTTCACGTAGACCATGAGAAACACTATCATGCGATACTGTCGGGACTTCTGCTGGATTAGAGATGGAGGAATCTTCGCTTTCATTCTGGACGGGCGTGATGGATTCACGCGTGACATTAGTGGGTATCCCATCTTCCTCGAAAAGAACAGGTGTTGGATCGGTTATGTGAGTGTCATTGTGGTGAACAGTAGCTCTGTAGACTTCAATATCTTGTTGAAAAGGAAATGTATCAACATGGAATTTAATATCACGACTGACTTCAATTTTCTGACTGATAAGACTCAAGACTTTCCAACCCTTTTTCCTTGGATCAATTCCCAAATAACACATGCTTCACCTCTCGGATGAAACTTTCCATTTTTGTGGTTAACAATAGTCTTATAACATAAGCATCCAAAAGGCTTAATCTCCTCATATTCTGGTCTCTGACCATGCAGGCTTTCAAACGGAGTTTGACCATTTAGAGCCTTTGAAGGCAACCGATTAATCAAAAGGTTGCATATTATGCACTCACCCCAATACAAAAGTGGCACATTTGACTGAAAAATATGGCTCTGGCAGTTTCAAGCAGATATTTATGTTTTCTTTCCACTATTGCATTTTGTTGAGGATTATATGCACATGTTGTTTGATGAATGATTCCTTCTGTGGCAAAAAACAACTTTCCCTCATTCGAGCTCCCAAGTTCCTTTGCATTATCTGTCCTTACTATTTTAACTGCAGCCTCAAACTGTCGTTCTACCATCTTGATAAAGTTGACAATAATATTCCAAGATTCACTCTTTTGTCGGATGAGATGAGCCCAAGTGGTCCGAGTATAGTCATCAACAATACACACAAAAAACTTATATCCATTATAAGTTTCCGTGCTAAAGGGTCCCCAAACATCTATATGCAACATTTTGAAAGCTCTTGTACTTTTGTGATTGGACTTACCAAAAGGAAGACGTTGGGCCCTAGCCTTGTAACAAATATCACAAGCAAATGTAGTAGGAACATCGGCTGATTTTATTAAACCCATTTGAACAAGTTTAGGATAAGGTACATGACCTAAACATATATGTATATGCTCAGCCTTTGGATTTATCCGTGTACTCAAACATCTATCTACTGCATTAAAATTTCGGCCTACTTCCTTGCAGCCCAAACTACTCTCGCAGCCCAGAATATTACCGCAGCCCAAATTCCTTCCTTCAGATCGGCCCCGTTCTTCTACCCATCGATCCGCCTCACTGGAGTCCAGAATATAGAGCCCGCTTTGATTGAGCCCAACACTTCTAGTCATCCCTGTTGTAGGGACCTGAAGAAAACACCGTTTGGAGTCAAAAACCATGGAACAAGTATGCTGCTCTGTCATCTTCTTCACCGAAATCAAGTTAAACATAAAATCCGGAACATACAACACATCCCTAAGCCAGATTTTCTTTCCGAGTTTGACATCTCCCACCATACTTACTGCTTGAGGTCTACCATCGGGTAGTACTACGGTGCGATTGCACTTGAGTTTCTTCCAGTTTTGAAACAAAACCCTAGCTCCCGACATGTGATCTGTGGCCCCCGAATCAATCACCCATCTTCCGCTTGTTTGATTGTGCAATTCTTTGCTCAAAAAACAATTTTCAGCACAGAAAGTGAGAGAATACTTACCAGAGAAGTTGCAGTAATCGTTCTCCTTCTTCGTCGCAGCGACTGTGCTTCGAATCAACTCAGAAATCTGCTGGAGTTGTTTCTGTGTGAGGCCTCCTTCATCCTGTTTTTCAACGTCACTGACTTCCTCCTGTTCTTTCGCAGTGTTGGCGTATGCTTTCTTCTTGCGAGCTAGGACGGCGTCTCTCCCATGGAGCTGGTAACACTCCGAAGCGAGATGGCCAGTTCGCTTGCAATGCGAGCATCGTCGTTTCTGGTAACAATCATCAGTGTTGTGGCCGGTCTTCTTGCAGAAAGAGCAGGTAAGTCTTCTCTTGTCTCCTTCAGTTTTTTCTAGGGTTCTTCGATGTTTCACCGTGACTGTAAAACGACGCGGCATCCTCTCTGATAAAATCTTTCTCTCTTTGATCCTCTTCTTGCACTATCAAAGAGAATGCTCTTTCTAATGTCGGAACATCTTGCATAGCCAAAATCTGGCCTCTGATTGCTAAATACTCTCGGTTCAAACCCATGAGGAATTGAACCAACTTGTCGTTCTCTCTGGCCTTCTTGATTGCTTTGTTCACCCCCATGTACACCCTGTACAGCTACACCGTTCCGGCGGTTGAGCCGAATCAATTTCTCCCCAAATCCTCTTGAGCTTGTTGTAATAAGCCACGACTGAATCTTCACCTTGTTTAGCCTCTGCTAATTGTCGCTTCAAGGTGTGAATTACCGCCAAGTTACTCTTCTCATATCTGCTACAAAGCGCATCCCAAATTTCTTTGGGATCTTCAAGATACCTCACGCCTTGCAAAACTGTTGGGTCGAGCGAGGTCTTCAACCAAGAAACCACCAGGGAGTTTGCTCTTTCCCAGGCTGCGGAACGCACTGCATCATTCTCTGATGGTTTTTCTATCTTGCCAGTAACAAAAGCGAACTTGTTCTTTGTTTTCAGGGCGGTCGTCATGTCCGTTTTCCAACCCAGAAAGCCAGTCCCGGTGAACTTTGGAACAAGATTCAACCCAGGATTTTCAGCGGCATGAACGTAGATCGGGTCATTGACGTCGATTACATTGTTGCTGCTGACATTACCGATTTCACCTGCTTTCTTCTTGCCTCCATCACCGTCGGCCATAGTTGAAGATGGTTAAAACAGAGAAATCTTTCCCTAAGCTCTGATACCATAATAGATTTAAGTAATGTTTGTGTTTGGTGTATGTGAAACCGAGACTTTGTATTAAGCGAATTGCTTGCTTTGTATTATGTAAAACTGAGATTACAAGCCTGTGGCTTACATGTATATATATACTTTGATATATACTAAAGATATACTAATCCTAACAGAAAATCTAGAAAGATAAATTAAGTAAGTAAAGAATAATACTTACTTAAGTGGAATAATAAAAGATATATGGGCCTAAGTAATTGGACCAGCATGTTTAGGCCCACTATTATCCCAATAATTCTCCCAGCTTGTATAGTACTTTCTTTAAATTCTATCTGCGGGATATATTCTTGGGGCATTCTTATTAATGGTTAATTGGAATTCTTCAGGAGTCATGGCTTTTGCCATCTGTGGTTGGATACTTGTTCCAATATCTTCAAATTCTTCACTTAATTCTATATAATGTTTATTTTCAAATATATTTCCATAGTTTGAATTTGTAAAAGCATATACTGCTGAATAATGTATAGTTATTGGATTTTTTCATTTTTCCATTAAGTTTTCTCTATCAATTTTATAATATAGGGCCAAGGTATCCTCAATTTGTTCCATCTTTTAAACTAATACAATATTTAGGATAACAAGTAAATTTTAATTTTTTGTATGCTAAATTTCCTCTTATTATCCCAAGGTTTCCATCTCTTTTATCTGTTAATCTAGTATCTTGTAACGCTAAGTTATTGGACAATCTTTCTCTAAACAATGATTTTACCATAATCTGTATTCCTGCGAGATATAAATCCAATCTTTTTCCTTTGATCGGGTTTCATATTCTGTAATCTTTTATCAATCCATTGTTTATTTAATAGGTTTAGAACTACATTTCCTTCTATTTGGTCTATTCCTATTTGTTGTTCAATCTCTACGTATATTATGATCTTTTGTCTTTTAACAATATTCTTAATTATTGTCCATGGATTATTTTCTATTGGTTTTAAATCAATTTCACTTCTTAGTATCTTGGATATTTTTTTATATCTAAGTTATAAGTTAATCCATATTCTCCTGTATCTCTCATATTCTTTTTTATTATCAACAATCTCACTTATTTCACTCATTCTGATGAACTATCACCCGTACTTGATTCTTCTGAAGATTCTGAACTATTAATATAATATATATTTTCTATTTCGGAATCATCTGTGCTTGGTTCTTTAGTTTCTTATAAAATTATTTCATTAACCTTTTTTCCTTTTGGTTTTTTGCATTCATGTGCATAATGTCCTTGTTCATTGCAATTCCAACATTTACAGTCTTTTCAAGGTTTTGTTTTGTATTTTCTAAATTTATATGGTTTTTTATAGTATGTTTTATTTTTCTTAAATTTCTTTATATATTTCGGTTTTCTTGCTTTTTTGAATTTTTTGCTACTTTTATATGGTCGATTGCTGCATCCCCATTGGTCTGGTCCTTCATATGTATTTGTTGGACACCATAATCTTGCTTTAACTTTATTAGATTGTTTATATAGTTTTCTTTGTGCACATATTTCTGCTATTCTTTCTCTTACAAAGCTTTCTATAGCTCCAAACGTATCTAGTATTGTTGTATTTATTCGTAGATAAAGCTCATAATCTCTGGTGAAATATTTACTCCATTGTTTTGGTAATTTTAAGAAATTTTATCTAGTAAAGATTGATTAAGTTCTGGTTCATTTTCTTCATAAATGATATAATAATATTTCTAAATTCGCAAGTATATTCGTATATATATTTCATATCACATATAGTCAGGTGTTCAATTTTATAGGTTGCTTCTTTTCTTTCTAAATCTATTAATTGATCTGATTTTGTATTCCAATCTTCTCCATAGAATTCTGTATATAATAGATTTTCTATAAGTTGTACTGCTAAATCGATATTTCCCATTGTGACAAAGCTTTGTTGTATTGTTGCTTTTGTAGTTGGTGACACTCCTGCCCCCAATTTTCTAAATTTCCGGAAAATGAATATGTTATATAGTTGAACATCCTATCTACTGTCCATCCTTCGCTTAACTTATTTAATAATGCATTTTTCATATTTTGACTCCATCCTTTAATTACCTTTTCTTTGTCGATTATACAGTATAAATTGAGTTTAATTCCTTCATTATTTATTGGTGTTTCTGAAAAGTATTTCGGTTTATATGGACTAGTATCTTCTATTTTTTCCTTTCTATAAGGATTATATTTATTTCTAGAATAGTATCTTTCATTATTATCGGTTTCGTATTTTATAAGTGGAGCTTTTATTCCACTAGTTTCTTCTTCCATATCATTCATATTTATCTCTTCAAACCTTTCCGAGAGCCTTTCTATATCTATATCTATACCTATATCTAGTTCTTCATCATTTATTCTGTAACACCCTCGAATAACCAAACATCAGTCTGAACAGTGCGCCAGACGATATCACAATAAGTTTAAGCAGCGGATTCACAGTTCCATCCGGGTGTCACAGACGCCAACCACCCACGTGGTTGACACACAACAATATCAATACCAAGCTACGGTCTGAATGACTGGAATTAAAACCTTAACCAAATCCAAGTACAAACAGGAAATACAACCCAAGTACCGAGAGTCTACAACATAAGTTCTTAATTAGACAACATAAACCGAAATATACATCCAGGGTTTAGTGTTACATAGTCACAACCCATTCATTAAAACATACTACTTAAATGTCTTGCCCAGATGGACTACCCCCATGGTAGTCACCCTGCCTACTCTCCGCCTTCGTCCAGATCCATACCTGTAAAAATAAAGGACTCAGCAAAACTATGCTGAGTATGAATATGTGTAGCCCGTATGTTGCCGGGCTACACGACTACTTGGTCGAATATTATTAATTCCAAATTACATGCTTTAATAAGCAGTAAAGCACACCACAAACATCGTGATATCATACACACTTAAGGGTAGCAACCATTAGCAACAACGACCAAGCATAACATACTAGCATCATAGCAACATCAATCACGCAACCAAGCACAACAAGCTGCTAGTATAGCAACAAAAATCATGTAGATAAATAAGCGTGTGCACAGGTATGTTATACCCATGACCCTCACTATAGGATCATTCGAACGTGGCGTGTTTCATTTCTTTTCTTTGTTCTCATAATGTGTTCTTTTCTTTCTCTTCCCTTGCACCAGGTCTGGGAATATAGTTTGGAACCCGTGACCATACCCTGTAGGTGCCAATCTTTCCTTGGTTCTTTAATGATTATTTGAGAGTTCTCTTATCACCACAATTTGGAGTACGTCTTGTCCATAGCCAATCCTCCATTCCTGGATATCTCTCTCTCTGTTGTTTTTAAATGTTACTAGCAACTGCCCCGGATACCAAGGGTCCGTCTCCCTATTCCTTTTCAATGTTACTAGCCTCTGCCCCGGATACAAAGGGTCCGTCTCCCTATGCCTTTTAATGTTCTGGTCTCTACCCCGGATACAAAGGATCCGTCTCCCTATTCCTTTTAATATCATTGGTCTCTACCCCGGATACAAAGGGTCCGTCTCCCTATTCCTTTTAATATCATTTGTCTCTACCCCGGATACAAAGGGTCCGTCTCCCTATTCCATTTAATATCATTGGTCTCTACCCCGGATACAAAGGGTCCGTCTCCCTATTCCTTCTAATGTTACGGGTCTCCACCCCGGATACAAAGGGTCCGTCTCCCTATGCCTTTTTATATTATTGGTCTCTACCCCGGATACAAAGGGTCTGTCTCCCTATTCATTTCCAACGGGTATTGGCTTATCATTATCATTGATAGTTCGACACCGTAGTGGGTGTCTTTAGAGGTCCTCTATAGTTAAGAGGAGTTTTCCCTAGATGTAGTTCCTTTGCTTTGTTTACGAGGTTCGTTGTGTTTCATCTCAAGGTTTCATCAACGAGAAGGGACTACACTACTGTGTGTGTGTGTGCAAGCAATATGCACAATAATAGCAAGCAGGTAAGAAAGGAAAATAAGCAATCCATTCACATGCTTTACACAAGCTCACAACAGACAAATAAGCACGGTAAAACAAACGTCCGTTTTCATGCATTAGTCTTGTGGTCATAATCAAACAAGGCACACAGCACACAAGCCGTGTAACACGGCAACATACGAACCACACATGTCCATACCTTATTCGGAAGTACGAGTTGTCTCACACACGGGGTCCCGGGTAGCGTTCGTTACGACCCTAACGTTGATTAAAACAGTGTGTCAGTTTATTATTTCATGCGATGACACTTTATATTGGGTGTTATTCCCTAGGTGTGTTGTTAAAGGCTTAGTTTATATCAACCCTTAGAACTTCCCATGTATTAATTTTAGGCTTATCTTACTCCTAGTACATTCACACCTTTTTTTACACGTTAACTAAGCCCTCTTTCCTTAGTTAATGTTTTAAAGAGTTTTAAGCGCTAATTATGTAACGAGTTTATATAAAATAGATATAACTCGTCTAATGTGTATTCCCTCCTTAGATAAATAGGTGAGCAATGTTTTAACCCTTGTATAATGATAATATAGACCATAGAATACCCCTAAACCCATTTATACAGCAGTCCAAAAGTTTCCAAGTTTGAAACACAAATATATTATCTAACGTCACCTTTAAGGTAATAATTGATGTTTAACCTTCTCCACATGTTTCGCTAACCTAGTTATGTTTATTAGCTATTATTTGGGTTCATTATTAAACTTGAATCCCACTTTAACACCCTTGTAACATAAATATAATATCAATGAAAACTGAAACCACAACCTAAATATTTCTTCTTGTCTCTTGTTACTCTTTAGTTCAACGGATGTTTCACTCCTTCCCACAGTATTACCCAACTAGGTATAGGTGTTAATGATGTTTTAAACTCAAAACTAAACCAAAGAGACACTCACATACCTACTGCTATTAGGCACACAAACAGAATCTATCTGTAGAACTGAAACCGAAATCCACCTTAATTCTTCCTCATTCCTTCTTTTGTCCTTAGTTACTTGATTCCTAGATTCCCAACTTACTTTTCCAACTTAGTTCATCTATTTACTAACGTTTTGAGCTCACACCTGATCCTCCATAATACTCCTACTACTTCAGTAACCCTGTTATACAGAAACCATGTTACAGAAACCGAAATACAAGATCTGTTTCATTTAACTCCATGTCTAAGTCCTAAACTGGTTTTTAGTTTCCCAAACTTATAGGCACTCAGGCTTGGTGTTATCCAAGTCTTAAACTCAAAATTAATCCAAAACAACACTGATAACAATTTTGGAAGTTCATTTGACCGAGAACAGACAGTGGGAGAAAACTGAAAACTGGTTATGTTTTTTGTTGGTTCAGTTCATGATTGTTTCTTTCCTGTAGTGTTTACCCACTAGTTCTTATGGGTGTTAACCTTGGTTTAAACTCAAGACTACACTCAGAAGCACCCACATAGCCTCTGTAATTGATTACCCAGAAACAGATACAAAAGGCAATCAGAAATTGAAACTGAAGCATTCTTGTCTTTGTTTTCTCCCTGCCCTTTAATCTGATTTTCATTTCTTTTTCCCCGAATGGCTTACCCAATTAGTTAAGTGTTTAATCTGGGTTTTATCTCCAAAACAAGCTCACATCAACTTACACAACACCTCTGAGGACCCTCTATACAGATCTGGGAAAATCCCAAAAACTGAAACAACAATCTGATATGTTTTTATTCCATCTTTCATTTCTGTTGTTTTGTTTCTATCATCTAATCTATCTTCTGTTTTCCCCAGCTGTTGAGTTGCTTGGTTATGTGTTTCAACTAACCTTTAGCTTCAAAAACAACCCAATGCAGCAAAGACTATGCCTCAGGAACTACTTACTCAGAACTGAGAAAAAAAATGTTGCAGAGTTGGAGTGTGAACTGATATACTCTCTTATATTGCTTTCATCCAGTTCTCTAACTAACTTACAATTTCCCCTGCCCTAATCATCCTCCTTGTTAAGTGCATTAATAAAGTTCTAGTCCCCAAACAAACCCAAGGCAACTAGTTACAACTGCTGAAATGTTCCAAAACTGAATCGGGAGAACTGAGAAACTGAAACCTGAATCTGCTACATTTTTTTTCTTTCTTTCCCCCTGTCTTTCTTTTCTGATCTTTAATTCATTTTCTGTTTTCCCAACTTGTTTGATTACTTAGTTGCGTGTTTTATTAGGACTTTAAACTCCAAGCGGATTCCAA
The DNA here is from genome assembly GCA_023374045.1 of Limonium bicolor. Classification (NCBI taxonomy): domain Eukaryota; kingdom Viridiplantae; phylum Streptophyta; class Magnoliopsida; order Caryophyllales; family Plumbaginaceae; genus Limonium; species Limonium bicolor. Next base: position 100,377,049 of record CM041782.1, read on the forward strand.
AACATGATTGTTATACCTTCTGTAACTTCAGTATACAGAAACCAAAACTGCAGAAAACTGAAATTGCTAAATTCGGTGCAGCTCCTCTTTAAGTTCTCTTTTTGTTCGTTAGTCATCTTATAATCTGTTCCAAAGTGTTTCCTACTTAGTTAAGTGGTTTAGTCATGTTTTAAACTCAACCACAGCCCCAACACTGCTGTTAAACCAACTGATTCGCCAGTACACAGCAACAAGGAAACTGCAACCTGAAAAACTAAAAGTAGAAAACTGAAATATAAGGTTGGATCTATTCCCCCACGTTATCTAGTTACTGAATTAAGTGTCTCAGTAAGTTTTCAACCCCAACACAAAAACCCAGAACACCTTTAGCATTCCAAGAACTTCGTTATATTGAACAGGTAGTTGTTGCAGGAACTGATAGAAATGCAAGAACCGACAACTGCAAAACTAATAACCTGATACGTGTTTTTATTTCTGTTGTTTCTTTTTTTGTTCAGAATTTGACTTCCAGTTTGTTTACACTCAGTTTCACGGTTTATCAAGCTTTTGCACCAGTCATTGAGCAGACACACTCTTTAAGATTACAACAGGGAAGGTAGTACACAGAAACGCAACAATCTCAGAACCCGATATCTACTCCTGAGATACTATTTCTTACCTCTGTTTAAATGTGCCAACCAATTTCCCCCCTTTTTTTTCAACTTCACTCACTGCTCACAGGCAAATGTCTACTTAGTGTCATGTTTAATATAGAACCATCTCATTCCTGAATCTCAGACACTCTAGATGACAGTGGGAAGATTTACATCTTAGAACAGAATCCATCCTATGGCCTTACCTTGAGCTGAAGTCCGAACTTGAGTGTTGAGAGTTGATGTCAGACCTTGCTTGAAAGAACATGTAGCATGTTTCATGCGGGACCAGGAGTGTTGCTGTTACGGACATGTCAAGGGAAGATTTAAGGAGTCAGTGTGACAGATTAAGAAAGGAAGACCCTAAAGATTTGAGTGTCAATCCACGAACTGAATAAACAACATGCAAATGAAGGTCTGTTGCAGTTATTTACCTTGCTAGCTTTTCTGGACTGTTCTGTTCCAGATGCACGAGAGTCTGGTCAACTGTTATTCCAAGGTGCGAGGAATAAGGATTGTTAGGAGATGGTTTCGGGAAGAAGAAACAAGGGAGTAGCGCACTCACCAGCACCTGTAGCTGCGAAGAGTTAGGGAGTCCTGTTCTGGACTTGCATAGAGCGTGGAGTGGGTGAAAGAAAATGAATGGATTGCGTGGGGTTGATGACCGGTAACATATACACATGCAAGGAAGATGGCACGATACTAGTGCAAGGGATGTGGGAATCTTGTGTCATACAGAGGGTGACTTGCATGCAGGGAACATCACATGGAAGTTAGTGAAAACTGACTTAGTGGGGAGTAATCTCTGAAGGCTGGTGGTTGGGTGATTGCACGCCTGAGAAGGAATCAGGGGCCGGGATATTCGAGGTTCAGGCCATAATGTTTAATAGTCTAAAGCTGTCATGTGAGTAGCTGGTGTAGTGCTTTGAATTAAACGGAGAGCACTGCTCTTGATTCCTGTCACATAACTAGGTTGCTTAACACATGGTGATAGATAATATAGGTGGGAATAAGTGTCTAAGGTGTGGGTTAATTCCATGTCTGATGTTCGAATTGAGGCGTGTACTGATCATAATAAGAATTCGATTTACTTGATAGGAGGAGGAAGAGTTCGAGAATACAGAGGGCATGTTTGTTTCTTTCCTTTTTTTTTCTAGTTACCATAGTAGATTCAATATTAGTTTTAAATCGTTGGTATTAGTTATTGAATTCGAGTGTAGCTCAACCAGTTAAAGCATTCGGGGAAGGTATGGGAGGTCTCGGGTTCGAACCTCACTGGGAGCGCCTTTGCTCCTTTTCTTTTTTTTTGTAGAAGCTATATACATGCTTACTTATATATGTAAGACTATATAATATATGTAGTTTTTTTTGTTACGAATTATGCGACGTTATTATTACTTATTACAACGTTACAATATCGTAACGTTACGTACATGTATTTTGTATTCGTACATATATAAGTACGTGACTATATTAGTATGTAACGTCGTCACGCTTTCGGACACGTACATACTAAATTTAATTGTTCATACATTGTTTTATGTCAGAATTATAATGCGTTTATGATTTTAGTGATTAATTGTTCAGGGGTGTTTCATATCTTTCCATAATTATTCTGTCTCACTGTCTTCTATTTTTAACTGTTTTATCCTTTTCATCAACTTTTAATTTTTTCTTTTGTTCTGATCGTCGTTGTTTGTCTTATTTTATTTTTTGTCTTATTTTATCTAGAAATTTTAAGTTTTTTCTAAATATTTAGGTTGTCTACTATTGGGTTTTGATGATTCAGTTTCTTCTCCAAATATATCTTTTGTATAAGATGGTGCGAAACTAACTTCTGATTCTTTAATTTTTTATTTTTTTAATATCAAACTTTCCTATTCTCTCATGAATTAATTGATTTATTATCTCTACTCTTCTTAACATTTTTTCCATAACTTCCAGTCTTTCTTGTATTTCTTCTAATCTTTTAAAGATTTCTATATTTTCCATTTTCCCTATTTTTTATGGGCTTCTAGTAATTCTAATTTCCTATTTATTTGTTTTTTCTTCTCTGATTACTATTAATCTATTCGAAATTTGCTTAAGAGTATTAATATCTTGCGTATGATTAATTAGTTGAATACAATTATTATAACGATTTTCTATTTCAATCTTTTTTACTATTAGTTCTTCTCTTTTATTCTGTATTTCCAGATTTCTATATATGTTCCTTTACGTTTCATTTAGTATATTAATTCTTCTAATTTATGTAGTTTAATTAAATCTATTTTAACAAATTTAAGTTCCTTGGAAATTGGGTTTAACCAACCTTTCATTTTAATCTGAAATATAAATAATTTCATCATTATTATTAAAATCATAAATATATTTCGTTCTTCCTCTAAATCTTCCTTACTATCAAAATAAACTACTATTTGATCATCCCATATATCTTTTGATATTTCTATTTTATCATCAAGGTATATAATTTATGTATCTCTAACAAAGTCTGACCTACGAATGTAATATTCATCTGTCTCCATAAGATGTTTTCTTATCTTTTTTATTTCTTCTTTTAATTCTATTATTCTTGTCTATTCTATTTTTATTTCATCATTTGTTTGATTATCTCTCATATTTTCTAATGTTTTAATTGTATATCTTATATTTTGTTCTTGATCCCTAGACAGTGTATAATTAACACGTCTATCGTATTCTTCGATGGTGATTATATGACTATATTTTGGAAAATATAATTGAGTTTCAAAATATTCGTCTTTAAATTTTTGCAAATAATATATTTCATTTGTTATACTTTCATATTCTTGAGATTTTCTCCACATTTCAAAGATATCATCATCTGGATGTTGATGTCTGTATCGAAATTGATATGCTAATTCTACGGTTAATCTTGTTGTCTCCTAGTTATATTTTGTAATATTTTTTCATTTTTTGTAATATTTCCTCTTCTAAAAGTGGGCTCTACTTGATATTTTGTATCACTAGCACTATACTACGCGTTTTTAATTGTCATTTTCTAGTAAAATACCCCTTAATATTCTTCTAGTATTGATCTGTGACCTTCTAATCTCTCGTTTGGCTCTGATACCAAGAGGACGGGGAGCTAAAAGGAGCAGTTAGCCGGTAACTAATAAAGGTGTGTTGTAGTATATATGTCGGTGTTGTGTTGTAGTCTTTAAGATATGAAGAATGTAAATTTGAGACTTTTTCCTACATTTGATAAATAAAACATATCTTCTCTTATATAAATATAAGTGTAACACCCCTCTCGATAAACACGTAATAATCCCTCACATAGCATAATTAAAAACGTCTTACAGCGGAAGTACAAACAATAATATTAATTCTCACTCGGTGTCACCTGCCATTACTCGCCCATGTGAGTAACGAAGCAGAAACTAAATCCAACAACAAATAAATAACACTATTAAACCGTTGTGACAACGAGATAAATCCTATACATCATACTAAGTCCATAACCATAACCGATGACAAGTGAGCGTATACCCAATCCCGATTATATACAACAATACCATCTTACCATCCAAAGTCTAGCACCGTTAAACAATTGAATTCCATGTGCGGTAAATAAAATAAAACCCTAACTACCCGGGGCCCGCACTTCGGCTTCAACGGTGATCAGCAACCTGCACAATGTTGTGAAGCTCAGCGATAAACGCTGAGTATGTCGGGTCTGGACCCTATTGGTCAATTAGTCATTTTAACCATCTTGATATTAGATTGACTTCATGCTTTACCAGTTTACAAACATAATTAATACTGTAATAATCATGCATAATCACGTAGTCATCCATCCAATGCATACAGTCAACAACATTTGCATAAACGAACATATCGAATAATTACAATAAAGTGTATAATCGCTTTGGCGAACAGTTTCCATACTTAATATTATTCGGCCTTCAAGGCCCCATCCAACCAAACCATGTTTAATTATTTACCAGTTGGGCGTCATGTTAGGACAACCCGTATTAACCTTACCAATGGACAGTAGTCCTCCCGTACACACGAAGGTGCTCATGTTGCCAGAGGTCCGGAGGCCCCTGGTCGTTCACTTTGCCTCGTAAGGCGTCCATATAAAGGTCGTAGCCGTGTACCAACAGCAGGTACCATCTGACCCATGATCCAATTAGGGCTCGTTGGGAAATTTCCTAGAGCGGAACCCGATCGGGTATCCCCTCAGTGATCACAAATGCGCAACCAGGTAGTTCGTAAACTACACTGGATTCCCCCTCATCACATACCAATTCTCTCATAGGATTAAGTGTCTTAATCATTTCCTAAGATATACTCTTAGTTTTATGGAGAATACATTTTATTAATTAGCTGCCCAATGGGTCTCACGCATGCCTAGAAGTAATCTAGGTCATATTCATGTTCGAGATCCATGCTCTAGAGACCGACAATGTCGTATCTCGTACCTAAGTGTTTTACTTAGGTTATCATATACTTAATTATAATACCAAGGGTTATATTAAGTAACCATCATGTCATCACATTAAACGCATATGTATGTTTATATAAGTCGGTCTATAGTCGACGTAGTGTTAGTCCCGTACGACGTTCGCATAATTAAATAATGCAGTATCACACTCATCACATACATGTATCCACACACATATCACACAAGTAATATAATCAAACAAATCCGAGCCCGAGGAATTCCTCAGGACTACCCGGATCAAACCCCTTTACATTACCGTACACCTTAGACCAAGGATGCGCAGTAGACCACTAAGCTCGTCAGGCGCCTTCGTCTGAAGTACAATCTAAACAGTAATAAAGCTATAAGTCAGTCTCCATGACTAACTAGATCTGGTATTTCCGAATAACATTGTAACCCCGACAGTTCATCCCGGATTTCAACTGTTAATTGTTACGGGTTTCTCTAAACCAGTCGGCTTCGTTACTTAGACTCGTAGTGTGTCATAATTCGACTGTTGAATTAAATTAATTATATTCATTTAATTTTTCATTCTTGAACTTGGCCATATAACCTATAGTTGCATGTATACATGCATTATTTATCATATGGTATTATTATCCCACCATCCATTATAATACATTGTATTATATAATCCATTAATCTTGTAATAAACTACATTTGAATTCAAAACTTATAACATATAGCTCATAAACTATATTTATGTAATAACCTTCACCAATATATTATATGGTTTCCAACCACAATATATATATATATATATCCATCCTTATATATATAATTCTCGCATTTATATATATGTACCAATATAGGTAAGTTTTATGAATTATAAAACTCTTATATTATATGTCACATTTTATCATCTTTTATATGATGATTATTCCTATTAATTGTATTATTTATACAACTTATATTAAGGTCATCATCTTAATATTATGTAACATTTTATGTTGTATATAATTACAACTCCTAAGGTTTATTCAATATACCTTGGTTTATAAATTTCTTTTATTTATTGTTTGTCACATTATTTAATGTGAATATCCTTACTTATATTAATTCCATTTAAACCACATTAATACCATATAATTGTTATAACATTTATAACATTGTAGACCATAGTCTAAAATTCATTTTCCAACCTTTATAAATTCGGTGCAGCACTATATTTTATTTTAATTTCATTTTGACCACATAACATTATGTAATGTTATACCATATACTAATATCATATAATATGATATTTTTATTTCATATAACTTATAACCTATAGTTTTTATACAAAACTATCTTTAATTGCCGAAAAGGCACAACCTTATAATTTAAATTCATTATCTTACCATATAATATAACATTTTTAACTTTATAAAAAGGTATAACCTAAGGTTATTTATATTTAATAACCAAACAGACCTTAAAATCTGTTCTAATCCATTTATTAACCCACCACTTTCCATAATACAATTTGACCCAATTTATAACATATAGTTTTATAATATCATTAAAACTATATATTATACACATATCTTATTAAATACTCTTATATTATCTAAAAATCACCAAATTCCACCAAAGGGTTATAAATATCATTCCTAACCCATAAACTCTCGGTATTTACATTTCCACCACATTTACTTATCCAAAGTGTAACAATGACATAATAACTATATATTATACTATATAGTTTATTTTAACTCCAAATTCAACCCAATAAATTCCTAAAAATTCCTAATAGCCCATGGGTGTTTAAAATATCTTTTACACCCCTAAGTTTCGGTAATCTTCATATATACCCCATATGTTATAAAAATGTTACAATTAAATACATAACTTATTATATAACCAAAATAAATTATTTAACTTATCTAATTTGGTCAAAACCTACCATATGGTCAAGGTTGACTCCTTAATATTGCCTTGACCATTACTTTCCCTTATTTACGGTTTCTACCCACAATTTTCCAGAAATTACCATTTAACCCCAAAACTTTATAAAATCTTATAATTTTATTTAAACTCATTTAACACCTAATTTTCGGCTATATTTATATTTAGCCCCCAAATTTAATTTAATTATAGTTTTAACCCCTATGCTTTACGGTAATACTATTTATTACCTAAAACTTAATTTAAACTAAATATACATAATTAAAATGGCTTAAAGTACATGGCCTTATTACAAACATTAGCTTATAAAATAAATTACACATAAATGCTCCAAAATGCCTTAAACTCTCGGCCTCATCATATATTTTCCAATAATTACCAATCTTCCACATAAAGTCTTAATTTGACAATTATGTTGCTTAATTACTTAGATAAATTTACTAACTCACTTCCTTAACCAGCTATGGTCAAAATATGACCATTTAACCTATGTTCACTCATGGTAATTAATTAGCATAAGCTTAAACATATATTAACATATCAATGATGAGATTTAAGTGTTTTATACCTTGTTTTAGCCAAGGTAACACCTTGTTTGGCCACGACAAGCTTGAGGAAATTCCCACAGCTTGTTAAACATGTTTTGAACAGCAAATTTAGATATGATTAACTCTAAGCATGAGATAATCATAGGAAGTGTTTTAATGCACAAATTCAAGGTAAAATTACCTTAGAAATGCAAGGACACCAAAGGCTGTTCTCGGCCTATTTTTACAGAAGCAAAAGAGTATCAAAAGGTCTCTTAAATCAAGGCTTAAAACCGTAATAACTCAAGCTAGAAGATGGCTAATCTTTACCTTGATTAAGATGCCAAAAATGGTGTTTTTGGCATGGATTTGGCTATTCCTTGAAGCTCTTGGTATACCAGCTGAACAAGCATGTAAAGAAGGAGAAAATAAGCCTAGGAAGTCATGGTTTACAACCGGAAATGAAGTATAAGAAGAAGATCATGCTTAAAGCATGTTTTATACCTTAAGAACAAACTATCTTTGCTTCCTTCCTCCTCTGAATTTTTCCACTGAAACACAGCTTGTATTCCAACCCCAACTTACACCAAATGGCTGGATGAAAATGGAAGTGGGTAAGCTCAATGGAAAGAGGAGAGAAAGATGAAGAGAATGAACATAAACTTGCCTTGGAAGCTTACCTAGATCAAGAGATCACACCAGCTGAACTTGGAGTCTCCTTACGGTCAAGGAAGTTGAAAGAGAGGGTATGGAGCTGAGTGTTACGGCTGGAGGAAGTAATGGGAGGAAAGAGAAAGAAAATAAGCTTATAAGGTAAGGTTTGATTACTTTATTGAATAGTCATTAGATGACTCATTAGTAGATATTTTATGTTAGCTAATGGATGAGGATGAAGCCTTAGTAAGGCGGCAATGGGTGGTCAAGTCAAGAGATGACCATTGACCATGGTTTAGTTTAGGAATTTAAATGTTATTTTGGGTACTATTCACCCAAAATCACCTATTTTGATTTTATTTTTAAACTTTGATTTAGACTTTATAATATAGTCTATCATGTCACAATAATGTTATAAAGAATGTAATATAGGTTTTAAAATGACAAAAAGTCAATATCTTAGAGCTCATACAAAAAACGTGCTTTAAGGTGTTTTAGTGCACATTTTGTGTCCCAAGGTGTTTCTAAGCTTGGTTTTCCTTGAGAACGGTTTTATTACATTCCTAACATGATTATTTAACTTAGAATCCAATTTGGAATCAAATGGAGGTCATAAGACCTTTAAGGTTCTTAGGCACCTTTTTGCCCTAAGTGACTTTTAAGCATGTTAATGCTTGTTACTGATGTTGGAGTGTTGTCCAATAATTTTAGTACGTTCATTTATGAGTTAATATGCTTAGGAAAATTTTTTAGGTCCAAGGGAGTTCATTTGGGCATATGTTTGCCCTAAATGGTCAAAGGGTGTAATTCTTGCTTTATGTTGACCATTGTTGTTTTTAAATTGATTTTAAGGCATGTTTATGCCTTAATTAGATTTATTAGATGTTTAATCAATGTTTTATAAGTTAGGGATATTTCAATAAGTATTTAGAAAACAAAAGATAAATGTAAAATATAAGCCAATTCATTATGATTATTAAATCAAACCGTTAAAAGCATATATATATTTTACACTTATCAGTTGTATAGTGTCCGGTCAATGAATTAACTAAGATTCTTGAGTCTATTTCATAATTAGGAAAAAGTTATTTGATGGATTTAGAAAGAGAAGGTTTGCAGAACAATTCGGGGTGCTTATTAGGATTTCAAAGTTTCAACCTTTATTTCTTATTTAGTTTATTTTATTATTTTATTATTTTACTAGTTGTTTATTAATTGAGTCCTTAATTAGATTAATTAATTCCTTCCAAAAAGTGACATTTCTTGTTTTCTAGTTTAGTTTAGCATTCTCGGTTAGATTTACAAATTGTCAGTTAATTGAACGAGGTCCCTGAGTTCAACAACCCACTTAATCACTATTTCTGTAAAACGATAGGTACACTGCCTCGGTGGTAGAGATATTGTCACAATATATTTTACTACTACAACATTCTCCCGTCAAAGATCTCAGTCAAAGACCTAGGAATTTTGAACTATTTTCTGGGAATTTTAGCTGAGAGATCCTCTCAAGGATTGCTCCTCCCATAAAAGTGCATCATGAATCTTCTCTCATGCACGAATCTACATAAGTCCAAGCGTGTTTCAACCCCAATGAATCACAACCTGAATCTAGATGACCCAACCTCTCCTTTGTTTGAACAAGTCATACAATACAAAAGTGTTATGGGTTCATCACAATATTTATTAATCACACAGCCAGATATAATGTACGCTGTAAACCGTGTTGGTCAGTAATACAAAATGCTAACGATATACATTGGAAGAGTTGTAAAGAGAATTTTATGTTACCTTAACCACACGCGCCATATGTGCTTGTTCTACTCCAGCTTTTCTGCTGTTTTTCTCACCATCTGGACCGATGTTGACTGGGCTGGTGCACCAAAAGACCGCAGATATACTACTAGGTTCTTCATCTTTCTCTAGGCTAACCTAGTTTCCCGGAGTTCGAAAAGGCAAGGGTTAGCTATGAAATCAACCGCTGAGGCCGAATCAAAGCCGCAACTATTGCTACGGCTAAAGGGATCTGGATTTTGCAACTATTTAAGGAACTAGGTATTTTTCTATAAAGAACCAATCTTGACGACAGACAACATCGCACTGTAACTTATATATATGTAAGAATCTCATCTTCCACAGTAGAATGAAACACGTCACGGTGGATTTCTTTTTCGTCCATGAACGTGTGCCCCAGGGTGGCCTTAAGGTGGCGCATGTAGCCTCTATCGATCAAGTTGCCGACATCCTGATGAAAGCTCTCTCCCTAACACACTTGAGAGGAATCACTCCAGTCTTCCTCTTCTATGCAGTCTGGAGTAAGGGAGGATGATGGAAACACAATAAGTTAGGCCCACTATTGTATTAAGCCCAATACATAGTCTTATTATAAACCATGTTATCTAGTCCAATCAGTCATCCCCAAGACCCGTGCTTCAAGAAATTCAAGGTTATGAATCTCCCTTTAGTGACGTCCTAGAAAATAGAGACTGCAGAGACTATAGATTAGAGAAGACACATCAACCAACAAAGCTCGAGCAATGCGTTATCATGTGTGATAAAAACATGGTTATTCGAGTTGTCCATATAAAGATTTATACAGATCGAGAAGGGCAGGAAGTCTGACAAAATCTCACGCAACATAGGAAAGAGGGAGAAGTGGGCATTCATTCTAGTTGTTCACGTTGCAATGTACCCCGATGATTTCCTTTGACGCCAAAGTAGGGCTCTAGTCGTAAAAGTTGTGGACAGAAAGGCTCACTCGCAACACCAGGCTCCGATGCAGATGAAGATGGAATAAAAAATCAACCGCAAAAGGTACAGAGGAAGGCGATGTTGTCATTAATCCAGTAACTATGGAAAACGAGAGTTGCAAGACCATGTTGCTATGAACAATCGACGGCGAACAATAACTGCTTGCTTAATCACAAATTGGCAATGTCAACTGTTGATGTTAGGGAGACTAGTGGGAGCTCACATATTCTCAAGAGTTGTCAACCGGTGTCTACGCTAGGGGAAGGGTATGGGTATAAATATTCCATTACGTTATTGAATGAAGGAGATTGTCATTAAGCTTGCTACTTGTAGGCTGGGGAATTTAGCCCAAGCTACTATTGGAATGTGCAGGATGGCTGTTGACCCAAGGTTAGGATTATATTTTTCCTTCCACATCATCAGTCTCATTATTGGACCTGTATGCCAGGTATGTGTACTGATCCTCTTTGCCCCAACGCTTACTTGAAAATTTTGGCCTTCAATTAGGGCCTGTGTCTCATGATCAAATCAAGATCACGCAACAGAGAAATGTGGACCTAAGAGAAAGGAAATTCCGAGGTTGAACCCCATTACTGAGGAGTTGACAGATACAAAAAGAATCAAAGCTCTAGTCATATAAATCTTCATGCTTTAAGCATCCAACTCGTAGAGGAGTCATAAAGGAGGAGCTTGAATGCCAGAGGCGGGGTTTCATTTACAGAGGAGAATATTGACATTATAAATGTAGAGGAACACCACTGTGCGGTGAAGAGCAATGAACCAGATGTTGAGAGACTTAGAAATAAGCAACAAATGTACATGATGCAAGTCCAAATCAGGCAAAAGATAAATGAAATCTTGATCAATGCAAGGCTTGAAGCTATGGCAGAGAAGAAAACGAAGCTAGCAATCGGAATGACAAAAGAGATAGGATGCAAGGTCACAAACAGAGATAAGACATTAAGATAGTATAAGCTAATGTACATGAAATCAAAGATGACCTACTAAAGAGGAAGACATTCAATAGAGGAGAGATAGTTGGTGGATCAACTCCAAACAAAGCTATTAATCAGTTCGTGTTTGTGTTTAAATGAAAATGCCAATAGAAACAAGCGTAAGAGAGTCAGATAAACAAGGTTGATGTCATGTTAGATGGTAAGATATTATTCGGTATAGTATGATCAAGGAAGTAAGGGTATTTTTGGAAAGAGGTGCTCTACCACTATTGTGGTTCAGTCTTTTGACACATATTATGCATACAAATAATCTGATCCATTTGACTGCTTCTTTTCAATATGAACATTCGACATGCAAATCAAACGAAACACAATTTTTCCCACTTCCATCAACGAGGTTGATCTACCTAGATTTATCCCCAAAATAATTAGGTTGACACCTGTAAACCCTCAATGATTCCATCCTATACAACTGAACGATGGTGAAAATCACATTGAGTGAACAAGTGATAATTGTGGGTAAGTTGGGTGAACAGTTGGTGACACTTGATAGGCTCACCTTAGCATGCTTATCTCCCAATCCACGGTCGCGAGAGAGATGGCCAATTCACTCTCTAATTCATCCATGCCTCTACCACTACTGATTATTATGTTATAAAGCTGCTACAACTTGACATACCAAACTTTCAGCTGGCTCCTCTAACAATTTTAATCTAACGAAAAGCAGTAATAACTCAGCAAATGACCATACACTCCAAACTATCGGCGCCTATGATAGATCAGCCCAAAACGCCTATTAGCGCCCTTCCCCATTACAATGTGACAACAGTGATAAAGCTAGATGTTCATCTTCTCCATCAGGTTGTTGTTTCGATTTTTGGATAAAGGGTACTTTGAGGTGTTTCGCATGGTGAAGTTTTGAGTGGAGAAAAAGTTGACGGAGGTAAGGCGTTAGGTGGGTAGGGGTAATGACACATTAGATAATGAGCTAGGCCATACCCACTCTACGTTACTTAAAGCTAGCCTAAGTGCAATTAAATAGCTAATCTCCATATTTATACATCGTTAAATATGCTCAATAATAGAAGTGAGTGCCACATTAAACCCTATTATATTCTTGTCTCAATCTACATCATTACTGCCTACCTGGTGCACCTACTTCTGCTCTCACCCCTCTAAAGCACCAGATTAATGTTTCCGTGAAAGTTTCAGCTAATATATGGCACTTGCGCTTTGGGAATCTATCATATAGAGTCACTAACCTTGCTATAAATAACTACAATCTCCCTATTTCTACAGGTTTTAGATCTATTCAGTTTTACAATAGTAGCTTAAAAGGAAAGATGCATGATCTTCCCTTCTTGACAGACATACTAGTTATAATGCACCTTTTGAATTGGTCTTCCTTAATGTTTGGGGACATACACCGGTTTTGACATGGTCATGATTATTTATGTATTATTGATGCATTCAGTAAGGTTATGTGGTTTATCTTGCCTACCAAATCATGGGTTCTGTGTATCTTTGATGAATTTCTCACGTATATGGTCTATCAGTTTCACAACACAATCAAGTCTATCTAGACTGACGGTGGTAGGGAATTTAAAGCTCTAAAATCTCTCTTGAAAGACAAAATTTCATAGAGAGTAACCTGTCCTCATGCGTACTCACAAAATGGCACTGCGGAAACAAGACATCGTCAAATTGTCGATAAGGATCTTGCTCTTCTCGGTCATTCTCTCTACCCTATAAATTTTGGGGTGAAGCGTTTGCCACTATTGTCTACCTTATCAATAGGACACCATCCTCTGTTATACCGTTTCACACACCCTATGAGAAGCTACATTGTGCTCCTGGTTGCTCTTGATTTCCCCATCTACGGCTATACAATATTCACAAAATTTCATATAGAACAACCGAGTGCATCTTCCTTGGCTATCGTTTGAATCATGCTGGATATTTATGCCTAAATCCCATAACTAATAGGATGTATAAATCGCAGGATGTCATCTTCCATGAGTTTAATTTCCCTTTTCACAAACTCACCACCTCACAGACACCATAATCTCCTTCTGATTCATCTACATTCACTACCATTCCCAATGTTCCATTACTACCCACACCACCAAAAAACTTACCACATATCATCGCCTCCTTCTCCCATTAATAGCCTAATACCCTTATCTAACTCCTATGCCCTATCCACTAGCAATCATTCCTCAACAACCTCCACTCCATCTTTCACCCATTCAACCCCTCTATTTCAACTGTCACACTCTCCTTATCCTCCACCGCTACATGCCATGGTTACCCGAGGAAGGAACAATGTTAGATTACCTCTCTTCAGAACCGATGGAACAATCCCTTGGCCTCATGCTCACTGTAACACCCCATCCAACAACAAACACATAACAACAATCTGCAGCGGAAACTATACTTCATCACATAACTTAACTCGTTGGTGTTACACGCCGTTAACCACCCACGTGGCTAACAAGGCTATTACAAAACATTGTACCAGTCTGATGGACTAGATTCCCGAGCGACTACACATTATTACCCTTTCCATTAACAACAAAACATACACATACCTTCCAACTGTACCGAGTATTACAACCTGATGCCGATGACAATTTCGGTCTTACTACACCTACTGTACATATACAACTTAAATGATTACCCATGTACGACGACTACCCCGTCCTACTCTCGAACGGCTTCCTGCTCTTTGCACCTGAAATAGGAAAAGAAGAGAAAGGGTGGCCCCCAAGGGGCTCAGCACCTTTGCTGGTATGGTAATCCCGCAGCCCACATGCTACCGGGCCACGCACAACTAATTGTCGTCTTAGCATGCGGTTGATTATATTTAAATCATGCATGCAACTGTAAACACAAACACATAACATTTCGCGAGGGGCTCAACAAACAGATAACACCTCCTCATTTGATAAGTCACTCATGGTATTCATTACCCCTAGAGTGTTTCTCCTCTAATGGAGCTACTTCCTTAATAGACGACAACTACCCATTAATCGGGTTATCCTTAAACGCCTCTTATTACAAACTGGGATTCATATCCATGATCCACATACTCCACACTTTACAACATATAACATACACTACATAACAACACCTTTCACGTTACAACGTGCACATAACAACATCGCAATAGAGATTGCATTACAACAACAACACATAACATAACGGGAGCGGTTCTCCTAGGAACCGACCGAAACATTGTTAATTCACTGGTGAGCCTAGAGAATGTTGCCAGTCTCATGATAAGCTCGTTACATAACTCGTTACCGTCTCGTTAAATGAATGGATAACTTAACACAAGGTGTCTCGGATATAGTGATCCAAGCACACCGAACAAACATAACATAGTATGCCCCTGTGGCCCGACGTGAGTCAGTAAAATAGCCTTGGTTAAGCTAAAGGGAAGGTTGGAAACCAAATTTGAAAACAACCATAACATACAGAGAGGATCGAACCTGATATGACAACGACCCCCATACTCACACGCGTGGCCGGAACAGACCGGATTCCTCACTTCCCCCGTTAGCACTTGTTAGAAGTTCAACGTTGAACTTAATAAATAATCACAAACATTGGGTTAAGTCTTGTTAGACACACACAAGGGAAGAGAGAGTCATACATTCACACACAGACATCACAAACATAACTACATGACTAACTCACGCATAGCCGTGGTTAGAACGTTCCTTAGGTCGGAAACGTTATCACCGGATACCGTTCTCTTACGTTTACCTAATAGTGGTTAACTAGCCCTTCAAGCGCATTCGAGATTACCGGTATCGGCACGTAAACACACAACAACAATAACGACTGTAAACTCGTTTCATGATTTATCTTATAACGTGGCAAACATACAGAAAAACACATTGACATACAAGCCGGTGTAATCCGGTAGGACACAGGTTGCAAGAAAACCATACCTGTCACGGAGTCCACTTTATCATGTCCACTTATGTTCCTCGAGCAATTCTCGAACAACTGATAACATTACATGTATTTTTATTAACATCGGGGTAACATGATTGTTTAAAGTCTAATGCTTATAACTTTTCCCCGTTAACTTAGTTACATAACTTCACTTTTAAACTTGTTTTACTTTTTACATTTTAATACAACCTTTCCCCCACTAAATTGTCATTATAACTCACTTAACATGTCCTTAACATTCTTATAACATCATTACTTAGTAATCACCATTTTTAGGCAACTTTTCCCACCTTAAAACAAAGTTTTTGGTCCATACAGTGGCCTGTCCGAACTTGTGTCCGGACTTCGGAAGTTCGGACATGGGTCGAGGAAAATTAAATGAAGAAGCATGTACGTCCGAACTTGTGTCCGGACTTCCCAAGGTCAGACACAAGTCGAGACTCTGAAAATTTTTACGCAACAGGCCTGTCCGAACATCCATGTCCGGACGGATGTTCGGACAAGGCAAAACACTCATTTTCTAAGCCTTTAAGCACTTAACCAATTTCACCAAACTTCTCCTAAAGCCTCATAATGTTTCCTAACATCATTTGGTACACTCACACCCTCATACAACATCCATAAAACATTTTCTATCTCCTTAATCACTTACTCATTTCATACCGAAATTCCTAACACTGAAATACCCCGTATTTAAAAATAGTGATTAATTAGGCTAATAAGTAATTTAGAAGCTAATTAAGTGTAAATAATTATTAGGAACAAATCCCGAAGAAAACGGATCCTTAAAATGGATTAAAATCACCAACGAACCCCAAAGCGCGTTTTTCGAGGTAACCGGGAAACGTGTCTTTAAACGGTCAAATAGACTCGTAACAGTTTTGGTCAACTAAATAATCATTAATAAATATCAGTGAGGCTTTAGGACCAATAAAATCAATAAAACATTAAAACGAGAGAGATAGTAAAAAACTGTCAAAAACGACAAGTTGTGGGGTAAAATTTAATTAACACAAACCTATGTGTCCAATATTGCAAATAAATTGCAAAACCCACAAGTGAGTTCGGGGGGGTCCGATTTTTGCCCCCTCACACCTCTCTTTACTCTCTTTACTCACAAACAAACAAATAATAAAAAACACTCACTTTATTACTTTATTTCCCTCACTCACAATCTCTCTCCTACCCATTCTCTCACTCACGTATTCCCTCCTCCCTCACTCTCTCTTTTCCTCTCTTCAACCTCCAGCGACATTCATGGAGAAATAAGAAAAACAACACAAAACTCACCTCTCTCCTTTGTACCCCCCTCCACACTTCTCCAAAAATTATAAAAACACCACCATTGGTGCCTCTCTCCAAGAGCTACACTTCCATCTTTCCAAATCCAAAAACAAGCATTTCGATTTTTGTGGGTATATCCCATTTGAAGTTTCAACACCACCATTGGAGCCACCTTGGTCTCCTTGTCTTCTAAGGTAAAAACATCTCCAAAAACTCCATCTTTTCTAGCCTAAATGGAAAAACGCAATTGCACTAAACCCTTGTTGTTCCCTGTTGTTCTAGCGATTTTGGCTGTGGGTGGAGTTGGAAACTTTGTTCTTGAGCCACTCCAAGCTCCATTTGAACCCTTGCAAGGTAATATAAATCCTAAACCCTAAAACTTGTATTAAGACCTAGAAATGGATAGGGTTAGTTTTGTATTAAATAGTATATTGAAATGTATTTGTATGGTTGTAGTAGTAGAGAACTTGAGTTAAAACCGGTGGAAAGAAGGAAGGAAGGAGAAAGAAGGAGAAGGAAATCTAGAAAGAATCAAGGTAATAATGCTCACCCTTGTATAGCCTTGTATATGTAGAATGTAACAGATTTTTAGAGGTAAAATGTGTATTGTAAAATGATAATGCATTAGTATAATGTAAGAGAAATAAATTTTGAAACCTTTGAAACATTGTAAAAACTGTTATAAAACAGATTGGGAATTGAGTGTTGAGTGCAGGGAATTTTTGGTGTTTGATATTTGTATATGGGAGCGTATAGTTTTGGTTATTGTAACAGGTGAGATAAGTGTTAAATATGAACTAGACCATGTGGTGAGTGTATAGAAATACAAGAGAGACTATGGCAAAATTTACCTAGGATTAGAACACTTAGTGAATTTAAAACTAGGTGAACTAATGTGAGTTGTAACAGATTTTGTTTGAGGAAGATAGAAGATAAGTTGAGAGAGTTAGATAATGTATTATAATGCGTTGAGAGTGCTAGAAATGGCATTAGAAGAGGGAACTAATGTTGGAGAGAGTTAGAACTAAAATCTGTAGCATAATGTAACTAGAGGAAATAACTAGTGCAAGTGTTGAGGAAACTTGGAAATTATGTGAGTGAATGAGTAGAATGTGTAAGGAGTTAATGATGAACTAGGTGTATTAGGAGGTTTAATTAGTGTTATAACATGTGGGAATGAGTGTAGGAACAATGGGGAAGTAATGGGTAAAGAGAGGATTGAAAACAGAAATAAAATGCAAATACTGGGCTGACCGGACTTGCGACCGGACTTGCAAGTCCGGTCGGCAGATTTACAAAGACGGGAAAGCTACTGGAATCGACCGGACTTGCGACCGGACATGCAAGTCCGGTCGAGCAGAAAATTTTCCCCTCGATGCTACTGGAATCGACCGGACTTGCGACCGGACATGCAAGTCCGGTCGAGGAAAATTTCCCCAGGTATGCTACTGGAATCGACCGGACTTGCGACCGGACATGCAAGTCCGGTCGGACCAAAAATTTTCCCGAAGAAACCTACTGGAATGGACCGGACTTGCCCAAGGTCGGTCGCAAGTCCGGTCCTGACAAAAAAAAAAAAAAAAAAATTATTTTAATTTAAATAAATTGTATATATATATGTATATATGTATACCCATACATATATGTAATATGTGAAGCATGCAAACCTTAAGTAAGGAGATGGAAACTTAAGTAAAGGGAAAATAAGTAAGTAAAGTATAAGTGTAAGAAATGTGGACATAGTAAGTAGGTTAAGTAGATAGTTAAATTAATCATTTAATTGTATGTAATATAGGACTTGATTTGTGACACCGGAAGGACGTTTGGAATACGTACAACGGTGAACGGTATGAATTCCTCATGCCCCGAATGCTATCATGGCTACTCTGATTTGTGTGTTGTGTGCTAATTGATCACCAATAAAGATAAATGCACGAATCGGAGTTAATATGCTTACTTGTGAATATGTAGTGTTGTATGATGTTGTATATTTTCTTTAATCTTAGTTTGTATACTTCATGAAATATGGATGATATGAATGTGTGTATGTATGTGTATTGTACTGTGACCGATTGTTTATGATGGACTTCTAACTTGTTCCTAACAAGCTAACTCCTAACTTAAATTGGTAATTAAATTGGAATGAGTAGAAGTCCGATATAGTTTCGGCCACGCGTGAGGATGCGGAGTCACGAGAGGTTGGCTCCAATTCCTGACTCTTAAACTGGTCCGCGGCCCAAATCCCTTAAGTGGGTAGCATCCCGGATTAGTGAGTCAAGTAAATCCCGGATGTGGGACGGTGTAGTCCCCAAGGCCGGAGGTCCCGACGACTTGACTTGAGTATAAGTAAGTAAGTAAGAATGAGTAAGTAAAGTAAAAGGAAGTAAGTAATTGTAAGTAAGAAGAAGTAAGTAATGAGTAAAAGAGTAATATGCATTCCGATTAACCCGGATGCACAATTTGGCTAACCTTGTGAAGGTAAGTATTGTGAACTCTATTGTATTGTTGCCTTGAAGTGAATGATGTATTGTAATGTATGTATGTTGTATGTAAAGCATGTATGTATGAGTAATGAACAAGCATGTTTAGCGGTCGCCAATTAGTCGGCGTACCCTTGCTAGCAATCGGTATATGCGGAGTTTATGCGCAGCGTGCTGACCCCTCGGGGACCATTTTTACTAGCAGGTACTGAGATGAAGATGAAGACTACTTATTTCTTTTATCTTCTTTTTGATAAACATGAATTTGATGGTGTACTAAGTAGTACATGGCTTAGATTTTGAATAGCCGGTGTACCATGGGGTACACCTTTTTGGATATTGATAAGGAGATTGGTATAGATGAGCATAGGATAGAGCTCATTCTTTTGGGTAAACTTGGAAGGTTGTAATGAATACTTCGAATACTCGGTAATCCTTTGGTAGTGAATGTATTTGTAATTGGTAAGTTTGTTTTAGTAGCTCGGTATCTATTGGCCATCAGACCGTCACTGTAAGTATTAGTAGCCTTGCTAGCCGTATGGGCGGTTAGCGGCATTGTTTCACCCGCCGTAGTAAGTAAGTAGTATTCTTCCGCTGCGAACTCATTGAATTAACAGGACGATTAGACGGTAAGCATAGGATTAACGGTTGGGGTGTTACAAAAAGTGGTATCAGAGCGTAGTTACGCTCTGATGTCCTAAAGTACCGAGCATAGGAGATTACCGAGTTAGGATTTCAACCGTCTTAAGACGGATACTTAGAAACCTAACTAGGAACTACCGTTGTTAACAACGGATACCCTTGACGTTCTTGGAACGATACCTTGTTTTAATTCCAAGACCTTTGAGTCATTCTTGCGGAGCCTAATGAAACTGTTAAACATTCAGATGTCAGGACGAGGCCGAGGCCGACCTAGAGGCGAAGCCTCAGATGGAACCGGCGCGCAGACGATAGCTGAGATCGTCGCCGCCACGGTAGCACAGATGCTACAAGTTATACAAGCTGTACAACAACTCAGCAAACCAACTCAAACGGGACCAACCCCTCCCCCTCCACCCAGAGAAGCTAACTGGGTAAAGCTGTAGCGGAACTCCGCCCTCCTTGCTTTAGGGGCGAGAGTGATCCGGCTAAGCTAGAAGCGTACATCTCCGAAATGGAGACCGCTTTTGAGACACTCGAAGCTCCTGCTGGAGTTCGAGTCAGAGTAGCCGCCTACTACTTGAAGGATGCGGCATGGATTGGTGGAAGCTGGTCAAGCAAGAGCATGTCAGCGACCCCACCTTCGATTGGGATTCCTTCGCATCTCTCCTCCGATCCAAGTACTATCCGGCATGTCAAACAAGAAGAGGCTTGAACTTGACGCCTTAAATGACAGACAAGATGTCTGTGGATGAGTACTACCGCACCTTCACCTCCATTCTCCGTCTCCTCCCCGATCTTGGATACACCGGCCAGGTGTTGGTCGATCGCTTCTATGGCGGTCTGAGCCATCGCCTTCGGTACGGTATGGGCTATACCAGATTTACCTCCCTTCAGGTAAATATCGGTTGACCCTTAGTATCATTCAATTCATTTCAATTCCTTGAATTCCTTGAATCTTTTCCTTATTCTTTCTTAAACATCATCCCGGCTAATACCTGAAATTCAGGAGTGTTATCACGCGGCCTCGCGTTGAGATCACTTGCCAGTTAGGGATGAAAAACCGCGCTGAAGCGCAAGGCTAACAACAAAAACACCAGCACCGAGGAGCAGAACCAGGGTAAAAGCTGGAAGAAGAAGAAAGGGAACTTCTTTTCTCAGAAGAAGTCCCCAAGTGAGAGCAGTGCCCATGCTGAGCAGGGCAAACCAGCTGAGATCCTTCAGCTTGGTTATTCTGCACCGGTGGCAGCTAAGCCACTGAGATCACACCCTCCTAAGGGTAAATTCTACTTCCAATTCGTATTCGTATAAGTATCATTTCTAGTATACCCACGCACACATGTGCTAACCCTCTAACCTCAGGTTCTAGCTCCGGAGCCGCCAAAACCTTCTCCGACGGCCGCACCTATGTGTGCAGTGCAAGAACCAGGACCACCCTGGTAAGGATTGCTACGGGAGAGATCAAGTGCTACAACTGTCAGAAGTGGGGCACACAGCTAATCGATGCCCGGAGAATGGAAGCCCAAAGGAAACTTCCAGAACTATAAGCAGAGAGGGCAAGGAGGTGGCATCTGGCGATGCACCGGCCCAGCAGGCACCTCAGGGACAGGGATCCCGGGGCCCTCAGAGGGGCACCTCAGAGGCAGCCTGTTCTGCATGTGATTGACCGCGATGGGCCCGGTTCGAAATCCGGCCAAGGTAATCACCTAAACCTTTAATCCTTGAAATAGCATGCCTAGTAGTAGAGTAATTGTATGATTGAATGCATGAGTAAATGAATGAAGTGTATATGAGCATGAAATGAAGTAGTTGAAACTAGTACTCACCGTAGATGAAATTTGTAACCATAGGAACTTTAGTATCTGTTACCCAATACCGGTAACCTTGAATCAAGAGAGATCGACATCACCAACAACGACTACACCAACAAACAGTGTCAGGTCATCCGCCCAGGTATGATCTTATTAAGGGGATACCTGACACCCGAAGCGCAAATCTCAATTATTCGACGATGCAACGAGCTAGGAACGGGTCAAGGTGGATTTTACACACCCGAATTCCCCGGTGGAGCGAAGATGAAGCTGAAGATGATGTGCTTGGGAAAGGACTGGAATCCTTATACCAAGACATACCAGGAGACACGAACACAAGACGGAGCGACGCCACCGACAATACCACCAGAGTTTCAGACCCTCATCACTCAAGCAGTAGAACTTGCACACAATGTGAACCTGAACCAATCCCCGCACTTGAAGCGGACCTTTGTATCGTCAACTTCTATGAAAAAGAAGGACGACTTGGGTTACACCAAGACAAGGACGAGACAGCGGAATCTCTTGAACAAGGAGTGCCCGTAGTGTCTTGGTCCATTGGTGATGACGCCGTATTCCTGTATAGCGAGCAGAAGCGTGTGGACCTCGCAGAGAAATTGGTATTGAGATCAGGAGATGTCCTAATCATGGGTGGAAACTCACGGATGCTGTATCACGGGATCAACAAGATCAAGTTGAATACGGCACCGCCGGCAATAATCAATGCCACACACATGAAACCAGGACGCCTGAACCTTACCTTTAGAAATATTAAATTCCTAGTATCATGTAATCTATTAGTAACGTGTATTAGAGACACGACATGTATGATGGTTGGTTTATCAATAAAGCAGTGTTGATTTAATTCCACTTGTGTCCACCATCAATACTTATCCAATTGTGAATCCAATAGGTTGTGGACTCGGTACCGAAGGTAACCTGAGCATCCTCACCGAAGCACAAGCCGGCAGAAGCGGCACCATTCTAACGGGAACCTTCCCAGTAAATGGCATTGATGCCAATGTGTATTCGACTCCGGCGCCTCTCACACCTTCGTATCACCATCTTTGTGAAGAGGTTGAAGCTAGATGCGGATGAGATACCGAACTTCATGGTTACTCTCCCATCGAAGGAGCGAGTAAAGTGTACCAAATACTACCAATCAGCCACCATCGAAATTAAAAAGGAGGCGTTTCCCATTTCCTTCATCGAATTCAATGGATTGGGATTCGACCTTCATTGGAATGAATTGGTTGGAGCGGCACAAGGGTAGAATCCTCTGCGCCGAGCATCGACTGCTGCTCAAGAGTCCTTCTGGGGTTACCGTATCTTACCGCCAGAGACCGAGAGAGCCTTCGACCACCCTTATATCTGCTATGGCTATGTACCGGGAGCTCAGAAAGGGCCAAGAAGTGTACTTTGTTATGTACAAGACCTGGAAGAGATCCAGAGTTCAGTGATGAGTACCGATTGTATCTGAGTATCCCGATGTATTCCCTAAGGAGCTACCCGGCATGCCACCACCGAGAGCAGTTGAATTCGAAATTGATCTTTGCCAGGTACCGGTCCCATTGCTAGGGCACCGTACCGCATGGCACCTGCTGAAATGACCGAACTGAAAGAACAATTGAGAGATCTTCTAGACAAAGGGTTTATACGCCCGAGCGTATCACCCTGGGGAGCACCGGTCCTCTTCGTGAAGAAGAAGGACGGTAGTCTCCGCCTTTGTATTGACTACCGCGAGCTGAATGCGGTCACAGTCAAAAACAAATACCCATTGCCACGCATCGACGACCTATTTGACCAGTTGAAAGGAGCATCGGTCTTTTCCAAGATTGACCTCCGTTCTGGGTATCATCAGATTGCAATCAAAGAGCAAGACATCGAGAAAACGGCATTCCGTACCAGATATGGCCACTACGAATTCACAGTGATGCCATTCGGTTTGTCAAACGCACCGGCAAAATTCATGGACCTCATGAATCGTTTATTCAGTGAGCAGTTGGACACTTCGGTTGTGGTCTTCATCGACGACATCCTTGTATATTCTAAGTCACCAGAGGAACATGAAATTCACTTGAGGAAAGTGCTTGAGACACTGCGCGAGAACCAGCTGTATGCGAAGTTCTCCAAATGCGAGTTTGGCTTGATCAGGTATCATTCCTTGGACATGTCATCTCGAGCGCAGGTATCTCAGTTGACCCTTCTAAGATAGAAGCTGTACGATCATGGCCTAGACCTAAGACTGTTACCGACATTCGGAGCTTTCTTGGTCTAGCCGGTTACTACCGGAGATTCGTAAAGGACTTCTCAAAGTCGCTAAGCCCATGACTACATTGATGAAAAAGGATGCACCGTTTGTATGGACAGACGAGTGCGAAGTATCATTCAGAGCCTTAAGACTCATTGACCTCAGCGCCCATCCTTACTCTTCCAGAGGGCACAGAGGGATTTGAGGTATACTGTGATGCATCAGGCAAAGGAATGGGATGCGTACTCATGCAGCATGGCAAGGTTGTTGCTTATGCCTCCCGCCAGCTGAAGAAACATGAGGAGAATTACCCGACTCACGACTTAGAGTTAGGAGCCATTGTCTTCGCCTTGAAGATATGGCGACACTATCTCTATGGGGTAAGCATCACCATCTACTCCGATCATAAGAGCTTACAGTATGTATTCACTCAGAAAGAACTCAACTTGAGACAGAGAAGATGGATGGAGTTTCTCTCAGACTACGACATCAATCTGCAGTACAAGGAAGGGAAGGCTAATGTGGTAGCCGACGCCCTGAGCCGTCGAGCACACTCGCTCCATTCGCTACTCGCTTCTTCTAGCTTGGTTGACGAGGTGCGAGATGCTCAGTTGAGCGACCCTTACCTAACCGAAATCAGACAAAAGATCGAAAATGGTACATTTGAAAGAAAAAGTATGACTTCAAGCTACATGAAGATGGTTTGATTCGGTTGAATGGCAGGCTATGCGTCCCCCGAAGCAATGCAGAGCTAAGGGATCGCATCCTGCGAGAGTCACATAGTTCTACATTATCAGTCCATCCGGGAGCCTCCAAGATGTACAAAGACATGAAGAGGTACTTCTGGTGGTCTGGAATGAAGTCAGATGTGACAGAATTTGTGCTAAGATGCTTAACATGCCAGAAGGTGAAATTTGAACATCGTAGACCGGGCGGAATGGTACAATCGATGCCAGTTCCGGAGTGGAAATTTCATGATATCTCCATGGATTTTGTTGTAGGACTCCCACCTGCTAGGGGAGGACTCAACATGATCTGGGTTGTAGTAGATCGCCTTACCAAGGTGGCCAGATTCATACCGATGAAGGACACCTGGAAGGTAGTAAAGCTAGCTGAGCTTTTTGATAAGGAGATTATCAGACACCACGGAGTCCCTAAGACCATAGTATCTGACCGCGACACCAGATTTCTTTCGAGATACTGGAGAGCTACAAGGGAAGCGTTGGGTACAGAATTGAAGTTGAGTACCGCCTTCCATCCTCAGACCGACGGTCAGACAGAAAGGACCATCCAGACACTGGAGGACATGCTTCGGGCATGTGCCTTGGACTTTCAGGGGAGTTGGTTAGATAAGCTTCATCTTATCGAGTTCTCGTATAATAATAGTTATCACGCCTCGATTAAGATGTCGCCTTTCCAAGCTCTATACGGTAGACCTTGCCGTACACCCTTGTGTTGGGATGAGTCAAGTGAAGCGGTCATCATAGGACCGGAATACCTTGAGCAAGTACAAGCCGAAGTGCAATTGAGCTAATGAAGGCAGCCCAAGATAGACAGAAATCCTATGCGGATGTGAGACGACGCGACCTTGAGTTCGCCGTGGGCGACCAAGTGTTCTTGCGCGTTTCACCTATGAAGGGTGTCTTCCGTTTTGGTCAGAAGGGCAAGCTAAGCCCAAGTTTGTAGGGCCGTACACTATCACCGAAAGAGTTGGTTCAGTAGCCTACAGGTTAGCATTACCTGAGGACTTGGGACGTGTCCATGATGTATTTCATGTGTCACAACTCAAGAAGTATATGGCTGATCCTTCTCATGTCTTAGAGCCCGAGAGACTTTCCATTGAGCCGAACATGAGATATGTGAAACCCCAGTGAGAATCTTGGATAGGAAGACCAGAGACACTCGCCATAAGTCGATACGAATGGTGAAGGTCCTATGGTCTAACCATGATGTCGAAGAAGCGACATGGGAGTTGGAAGATGCCATGAAGGCTAAGTATCCACAGTTATTCGTAGACTAGTTAGTCTAGTATGTAATATACGGGTACGGGTCGTACCCCTTTTAAGGGGGGTAGAGCCCTTTTGCTTTTGCATTGCTTCGGGGTAAGCATTGCATTTTGTATGGCACATGTAGTGCAAGTGAACTTGGTATGGATGTGTATGTATGTAATGTGTAGTGAATGATGTGTATGTGTAATGTATGGTGTAATGTGTATTGTGAATGGTAATGATGTATTTTGTATTGTGGTATGGTATGAATGAGAATGATGCATGTGTATGTGAATTGTGAATTGTGTACTGTACTTGAATTGTGATGCTTACAATGTGAATGAAGTAAACACCTCATAGGTGTAGTAAGACACATTAGGACAATTGGTTTGCCTAATGAGTAGAATAAAAACTATTAACCTTGAGCAACTTTGAGGGCAAAGTTTCTTAAGGGGGGTAGATTGAAATACCCCGTATTTAAAAATAGTGATTAATTAGGCTAATAAGTAATTTAGAAGCTTAATTAAGTAAATAATTATTAGGGAACAAATCCCGAAGAAAACGGATCCTTAAAATGGATTAAAATCACTAACGAACCTTAAAGCGCGTTTTTCGAGGTAACCGGGAAAACGTGTCTTTAAGCGGGTCAAATAGACTCGTAACAATTTTGGTCAACTAAATAATCATTAATAAATATTAGTGAGCTTTAGGACCAATAAAATCAATAAAACGAGAGATTAGTAAAAACTGTCAAAAACAAGTTGTGGGGTAGAAATAATAACACAAACTATGTGTCCAATATTGCAAATAAATTGCAAAACCCACAAGTGAGTTCGTGGGTGTCCGATTTTTGCCCCCTCACACTCTCTTACTCTCTTTTACTCACAAACAAACAATAATAAAACACACTCACTTTATTACTTTATTCCCTCACTCACATTCTCTCTCTCTCACCCATTCTCCTCACTCACGTATTCCCTCCTCCCTCACTCTCTCTTTTCCTCTCTTCTTCAACCTCCAGCGACATTCATGGAGAAATAGAAAACAACACAAAACTCACCTTCTCTCCTTTGTAACTCCCTCCACACTTCTCCAAAAATTATAAAAACACCACCATTGTGTTCCTCTCTCCAAGAGCTACACTTCCATCTTTCCAAAATCCAAAAACAAGCATTTTCGATTTTGTGGGTATATCCCATTTGAAGTTTCAACACCACCATTGGAGCCACCTTGGTCTCCTTGTTCTTCTAAGGTAAAAACATCTCCAAAACTCCATCTTTTTCTAGCCTAAATGGCAAAACGAAATTTATAACTAAACCCTTGTTGTTCCTTGTTGTTCTAGCCGATTTTGGCTTGTGGTGGAGTTGGAAACTTTGTTCTTGAGCCACTCCAAGCTCCATTTGAACCCTTGCAAGGTAATATAAATCCTAAACCCTAAAACTTGTATTAAGACCTAGAAATGGATAGGGTTAGTTTTAGTGTATTATAGTATATTGAAATGTATTTGTATGGTTGTAGTAGTAGAGAACTTGAGTTAAAACCGGTGGAAAGAAGGAAGGAAGGAGAAAGAAGGAGAAGGAAATCTAGAAGGAATCAAGGTAATAATGCTCACCCTTGTATAGCCTTGTATATGTAGAGTAACAGATTTTTAGAGTAAAAATGTGTATTGTAAATGATAATGTTAGTAGTATAATGTGTAAGAGAAATAAATATTTTGAAACCTTTGAAACATTGTAAAACTGTTATAAAACAGATTGGGAATTGAGTGTTGAGTGCAGGAATTTTGTGTGTTTTTATAGTTGTATATTGGGAGCTTGTATAGTTTTGGTTATTGTAACAGGTGAGATAAGTGTTAAATATGAACTAGACATGTGGTGAGTGTATAGAAATACAGAGACTATGGCAAAATTTACCTAGGATTAGAACACTTAGTGAATTTAAAACTAGGTGAACTAATGTGAGTTGTAACAGATTTTGTTTGAGGAAGATAGAAGATAAGTTGAGAGAGTTAGATGATGTATTATAATGCGTTGAGAGTGCTAGAAATGGCATTAGAAGAGGGAACTAATGTTGGAGAGAGTTAGAACTAAAATCTGTAGCATAATGTAACTAGAGGAAATAACTAGTGCAAGTGTTGAGGAAACTTGGAAATTATGTGAGTGAATGAGTGTAGAATGTGTAAGGAGTTAATGGATGAACTAAGGTGTATTAGGAGGTTTAATTAGTGTTATAACATGTGGGAATGAGTGTAGGAACAATGGGGAAGTAATGGGTAAAGAGAGGATTGAAAACAGAAATTAAAATGCAAATACTGGGCTGGACCGGACTTGCGACCGGACTTGCAAGTCCGGTCGTGCCCAGATTTACAAAGACGGGAAAGCTACTGGAATCGACCGGACTTGCGACCGGACATGCAAGTCCGGTCGAGCAGAAAATTTTCCCGTCAGAATGCTACTGGAATCGACCGGACTTGCGACCGGACATGCAAGTCCGGTCGAGCAGAAAAATTTCCCCTCGGTATGCTACTGGAATCGACCGGACTTGCGACCGGACATGCAAGTCCGGTCGGACCAAAAATTTTCCCGAAGAAACCTACTGGAATGGACCGGCTTGCCCAAGGTCGGGTCGCAAGTCGCGGTCCTGACAAAAAAAAAAAAAAATTATTTTTAATTGAAATAATAATTGTATATATATATATGTATCCCCATACATGTATATGTATATATGTGCAAGCATGCAAACCTTAAGTAAGGAGATGGAAACTTAAATAAAGGGAAAATAAGTAAGTAAAGTATAAGTGTAAGAAATGTGGGGACATAGTAAGTAGGAGTTAAGTAAGGATAGTTAAATTAATCATTCAATTGTATGCACATATTAGGACTCGATTTGTGACACCGGAAGGACGTTTGGAAGTACGTACAACGGTGAACGGTATGAATTCCTCATGCCCCGAATGCTATCATGGCTACTCTGATTTGTGTGTTGTGTGCTAATTGATCACCAATAAAGATAAATGCACGAATCGGAGTTAATATGCTTACTTGTGAATATGTAGTGTTGCATGATGTTGTATATTTTCTTTAAATCTTAGTTTGTATACTTCATGAAATATATGGATGATATGAATGTGTGTATGTATGATGTATTGTACTGTGACCGAATATGTTTATGAATGGACTTCTAACTTATTCCTAACAAGCTAACTCCTAACTTAAATTGGCAACTAAATTGGAGTGAGTAGAAGTCCGATATAGTTTCGGCCACGCGTGAGGATGCGGAGTCACGAGAGGTTGGCTCCAATTCCTGACTCTTAAACTGGTCCGCGGCCCAAATCCCTTAAGTGGGTAGCATCCCGGATTAGTGAGTCAAGTAAATCCCGGATGTGGGACGGTGTAGTCCCCAAGGCCGGAGGTCCCGACGACTTGACTTGAGTATAAGTAAGTAAGTAAGAATGAGTAAGTAAAGTAAAAAGGAAGTAAGTAATTGTAAGTAAGAAGAAGTAAGTAATGAGTAAAAGAGTAATACGCATTCCGATTAACCCGGGTGCACAATTTGGCTAACCCTGCGAAGGTAAGTATTGTGAACTCTATTGTATTGTTGTCTTGAAGTGAATGATGTATTGCAATGTATGTATGGTTGTATGTAAAGCATGTATGTATGAGTAATGAACAAGCATGTTTAGCGGTCGCCAATTAGTCGGCGTACCCTTGCTAGCAATCGGTATATGCGGAGTTCATGCGCAGCGTAAGCTGACCCCCTCGGGGGACCATTTTTACTACACGCAGGTACTCGAGATTGATGAAGATGTGAAGATCTACTTCCATTTCTTTTATCTTCTTTTTGGGATGTAAACATTGAATTTATGATGGGTGTACTAAGTAGTACATGGCTGTAGTTTTGAATAGCCGGTGTACCATGGGGTACACCTTTTTGGATATTGATAGAATGGAGCATTGGTATAGATGAGCATAGGATAGGAGCTCATTCTTTTGGGTAAACTTGGAAGGTTGTATTGAATACATTTTGAATACTCGGTAATCCTTTGGTAGCGAACGTATTTGTAATTGGTAAGTTTGTTTTGGTAGCTCGGTATCTATTGGCCATCAGACCGTCACTGTAAGTATTAGTAGCCTTGCTAGCCGTATGGGCGGTTAGCGGCATTGTCTCACCCGCCGTAGTAAGTAAGTAGTATTCTTCCGCTGCGAACTCATTGAATTAACAGGACGATTAGACGGTAAGCATAGGATTAACGGTTGGGGTGTTACAAACACTTATGATATTCTCCTTAGGTCTCTAAGTGGTGTTCCATACCTATGATAACCACTATGCCAATAATGTTTCCTCATCACTACAACATCTTCTCCCAAGCATCTTTTGCATTCTAAATCCTCTAGAACATTGCCAAAGCCCTTTTTACATCTTTAAACACCATAATGCATGCTTCTTCCACTAGTTGAACACTTAACCATTCTCAACACTTCCAAACTCACCAAAACTCTTTTTAAACACTTAGAACTTCTTATACATTATCTAAATTTTGACATGGGTTCTTCTAGCACATTGCTATACCAAAGCACATAGCTTTCACCATTAGACATTCAAGAACACCTAAAATCCATCAAGAGTATTCTCACACACAAACACTTAGGTTTTCACCCTTTTACAACCAAAAACACTTAATCACTTAATACACTTTACTTACACACAAACATATTGTTTTTCCTCCTTTAACCATCCAAGACACTCATCTTCAAAAAGAATGTTCTTTACACACATCTAAATCCTTAAACTACACTACATCACAATATAGTGCATAAACTTAAATTGCTTGGCACTTAGGCCCTTAAATAACATGGCTCTTAGGCCCTTAAGATGCATAAATCATAAACACTGAATTTCCCACATTGTATTTGCCTTTGACCTGCAAATACACTCAACAATACATATGCCTTTTACTAATCCCTTGAGAGCATTCTTCTAAGTCATTTTCCCTTGGCTCCTTAAATCATTTTCATAAGCAATATAAGCTCATTTCTCCTAAGACTTTAAACCATATTAGGTTAGCACATTTACCTCTTTTGCCCACAAACTTCTTCCTTGTTCCCTTGACTAAATTGGCAAGGCTTTTGGTTGCTTGTCAACTTCTAAACATTGTACAAATAATAGAATGAGTATTCAAGCATTATGCTTCATCTCATTGCAAACCCTAGTTACATATATTATCTTAACATATTAAGGTAATTGTTTTACCTTTGAATGGAAAGAGAGCTTGAATGAGTATAAAGAGAGGACTCCTCCTAGCCCTTGGAAGATTCAAATGAAGCTAAAACAAGCAAGGTAAAAACACCATTGTGAGGTGAATTTTCGGACAACACAAAACATGAAGGAAACATCATTTTTCTTTGAGTTTCCTTACCTTGAAGCAAAGGAGAACAATAATATGTGAAAAGGTGAGCTCAAGCTCCTCCCATGGTGATTCCTCTTGGCACCGAAATGGAGCTCTTGGGATTTTGAAAGGATAGAATTGCAGAGCTTGGTGAGAGGAAGAGAATGGTGGTCTTAGAATTTAATTTGGCCAAATGAGCTAGGAGATACAAGTGGTCAAAGATGGAAAATAATGGTGGTGTTGGTGTTGCTGTAGCAACCCATGAATGGAGAGCAAGAAGAGATAGAAGGGAGGTTGAAGACGTGTGGAATGAGAGAAATGAGATTGGTTTTGCTTTTTGAAGATATTTATACCTTAAAGCAAATAGTAACCATTAGTCATCACTTATTACTTAATAAACTTACATGTGTGGTGACTCACCATAACAAAAACCAGCCCCCATTAGTAGTCTAGGTGTATGATAGTCTTTGCTGACCAATTTAATTACTTATAACAACATATGTTACAAACTAGCTTATTTTAGTTACTATTCACTAAAACAAGGCACATAGTTGTGAAATTTTTGATTTCCCATTGATATAGACTTCCAAATGTGATACTATATAGTACACATGTTAACTAAAGAGTAATTATGGACATTTAGCCATACAAAACTCATTTACAAGACAATTTTTCAAAAACGTGCTTTAAGACTCCTTAAAGCACATTTTGTGTTTTAACCTGTTTTCAAGCTTGGTTTTCTTTGGTAATTGATTTAATATGTTCATTAACATATTTATAAGGTATAGGTATGACCATTAGGTCTTATACAAATTTATCCCAAGCTTAGAGCACATTTTGCTCTTATTGACTTTAAGGTATTTTCTTGTGTTTTATTTGGTTTAACTGTCTACCAAAGTTTCCTAAGGACTTAATTTGCCTTGTTAAATCATAATTGACTATTATTTAGTCTTGGTAGGTTCTTTGGGTCCTAACCAAGTTCACTCCAAGCTTAAAGCATGTTTTTGCTCAAACTGTATCTTAGTGCTTTATTGCATTTTACTATGGTTTAAATTGTTCACTAATGTTTCTAAGGCACTTTTTAGCCTTTACATACCATAGTTTAGTATTTAAACAATATATCAGGGTTTGGGGTATTTCAATCTACCCCCCTTAAAAGAACTTCGTCCTCGAAGTTCACACTTCCCACACATCATTTGATTAGAATACGGGGATTACTTATAGAAATAAAACTTCCATAACCAAACACACTTTACATCACAACCTCGGACTTAATGGTCCGGGTAACACATTCACATCCATACCTAACATAACATATTCACATGATAACCTCGGACTCAATGGTCCGGGTATCTTAACAATATTTACACATACATAACAACCCTTAGACTCTCTGGTCTTGAGTAACATAACAACATTTAGACACATAGGTCTTGATAGCATAACAGCCTTTAGACACATAGGTCTATGTAACACAACACATTTAGACTCATAGGTCTTAATAGCATACACTTTTAGAACTCAAGGTCAAAATAACATTATTACACATACCACACAACATGTTATAGCATGTATAACAATCAAAAATATCTTTGATATACACTGTGATCCCGCAGAACCCGGTCGCGATGGACACCTTCCGTCCCCGTGCCTTTGGGAGATCAAAACAATCACTTAAGTTTGAAATTTTTCCTTGTGAGGTTAAGTAAGAGAACTTTAATTATGTAAAGTATCTATCGACGTTTTATAAGTACCAATTGAAAATCCTTTTGAAAACACACACAACTCCAAGTCCAACTTAAGCTCTTTGCTTCTTTTCTTAGCGTGGTTATTTGTGACCACTTATAGGGAGCTTCAAGAGTCATCCAACCCTGATGTGATCAGCATCAGTGTTGAACTATCCTTTCACCCCAATTTGTGTTCGGCTTCCCTTGATCGCATGCAAATCAAGTTCCACCTCCCACTTCATTTTCAAGCATCAATTAAATCACTCATTTCCAATTTTCTATCTTTTTAATCATTCTAATCATGATCATACATCTCCAAGGGATAGAACTCCGTCTATCAGTTATCTCCATTCACTTTAATCCTGTTGCCTATGGAATCTTATTCTCATTAGGTTTTATATCGGTATCATAACCTTCATGAATCACTATATAGTATATATATACATATATATTTTATCAAAATACAACACACAGTTTCACATTTATACACTGTCGGGGTTTTTGTTCCCCCGGGAGTTTCTCTACTCCCCACACTTGTACCATCACACACAACTGTTAATAAATCAACACACTTATCACAATGGTATTCGCATCTTCTGTGCGCAATTACCACAATTAAACCATGAATGAATGCGTATGTTTACGTAACACACACACCAATCATCAAAACAATTTATTTTGTGCTATGCACAACCTAAGTCACGTACACTTGTATGGTAATACACACTAAGTGGTTTTGCGCTCTACCCCCCCTTAAAAGGGATTACACCCACGTAATCAATCACTAAACATTGGCTTAAAATGTTCTACCGTCGTGAAGTGTTTTAACTTCCACGCGGTCTATTACACAATGGATTCTGATTAGAGGATCTTAACCATATTGGCGGTTTAGTTCCTAAACCAAGAATTCTCATTGGAGTTTGTTTAAACTCTTAGTTGGTTTCGATTCTGGCCTGTTAGGCTTCTAGGCATTAATAATTAGCCATTCACTCATGTTCACCATGTACATTCCACTTGAATCACTGGCTCACTAGTCCAATAACTGTAGAGCTTAATTGCCTCATTTGTTATTCTTACTGTATTGTATATCCCCAATATCACCTTTATGTTGGTAATAATGGTTTCTCAACCGACGCGTGGTATCTCTTACCGTTAGCGAATTCGGTGAGTTATAAACTTTCTATTCACTTCCATAACAATTTACTGTGTATACAGCTATGTATTTCACAATGATTGACTTGTTCCCTTCCGACTTACTGTCGGTTGAGATTGAGCTACTACCTAGTGTGTAGTGCTCTCTCAGCTATTTACAACATTTGGGGTATATTCCATACCGATATTTGGCAGTTAGTGCTTCTGTAGTCACTTACTGTTAATCATGCCTCCACATTTGGTTTTGTACAAGTACTCTTTTATTGGTGCGGCCTTGCATTTCCTATGCATCGGCCATTATAACATTATTCCTCCACAATTAACATGCTTCCGATTCCTAGCTATCCCACTTGATCATTACTGCGCAAGTGCAATACCAAAACACTTAGTCATACAGAGTGCAGAGGCGTAAACTCTTGACAGTAAATCCCTTATGCGATTCGCCATGGAATTCACACTGAGTTCCTCATCACACCGTACCTACCACTGGCTTACTGCCTAGTTTGTTTGGTATCACTTACTGTGCATCTCCACTGAGTTTAACTCATAACTGGTCTTATCTGCCACATTATTATTCAACAACACTTATACAACGGTCGCTTACTGCGCACCGTGCTTATTGTATAACACTAACTTACATGGTATTTACTGTCACATTAACTTCCACACATATACTTACATTATTCACATTATGGTTCATCACTCATTTGGATGACTACTGAATGCTCCTTGAGCATTGATCATTCGAGTCACAAGCCGGCATTATTCAGCTCGGTGCTTCACTTTATACACACATGCCACTAAACTAACTACTCTCTTATAATAATAATATTGTCCATCCTTAACATATTTCTTGGGCTTGGTTCACATAACTACCGCTCCAGCGGTTTCACAGCATCGAGAGGTATCCCCACTCTTAGTGCAGTGGTTCGTTCTCCACTCTATTCACTTATAACATAAACTTCTGCAATCAATCTAATTTACATAACACATTTTATTTGTGGCCTATAAGCCTTATTTGCCTTGAGCTGCGCTCATTGTAGGCTGTCCACACACATGTACTTCTCTGTACAACTTTACATGGTTTGGATGTTATATTGAGCTCCATGACAAGGTCGTTGCATTCCATCTCCTTTCATGGAATGCCCCTTAGGATTGTCAGTCCGTCTCCTGACAACTTATGTCTAAACTGGGTGTTAGTTTCAACCCTTGTGTTTCTGTCATGTCATTTTGTGCCATTATCGTAGATGTAAATACCCTTCAAGGATTGCTCCTGGGTGTTGCTAAGTTATTCCATTACATCAGATCAGGTTCGCACTTATTGGTATACTCAGTTAGCCACGCTGTTTGCGTTCTTAACTGGCTTATTACCTTCTTCTATGAAGATCAACATTTCCTGGTAGTGTAGGTACTCATTCTGGGAGTTTCATCCCGTTCGTTGCACATTAATGTGTCCACATTAAGCATTTGCCTCGTCATGTGCAGGCTGGGTCACCATTCCAGTTATCGTGTTTATCCCTGGGATCCTTAGGACATATACGATGTCTTTTCATTACAGTTAGTGCACTTCGCACCTCCTGACTCTTAAACGTTTCCTTAAAAATGAATCACTGATTCCTTTAGTCTAGTTATCCTAACTGAGTTCCTTAACTTCAACCATTCATGGTAATCCTTAGTTCTTGTTTGACTTACACTGCTGACCGTAGTACGGAGTCGACTACTTCCCGTGTTTCGGACTCTACTCGTATACATATGTGGGGTACCATACTGATACTTACTACTTACCCAACTAACCCATAAACAGGTCTGTCAGGCCCACAAGCTCCTATCGGAGTGCGGTCGTCCCACATTACAGTTGGTACTCGTAGTGTCCGTCACACGCCTAGGTGAAGTATTCTGTTGTCAACTCCCCTTATATTGTCCTGTGACAATATGCACTCTGTGCTTCCCGAGCTTAATCGAGGGAAAGTTTATCCATTGTTGTATCTTTGTCAACTGCCCTTGGTTTTACTGGTTTGGTTTAGAAGAAGGTTAGAAAGAAGTGTTGGTTTGAAAGAAAATCTGGTTTTGAAAGAAAAGAGTTGAAACAAATCCGATTTGAAAGAAAAATCCCTATGGTATTACAATGCCTTCTTGCCTTATCCAAGTCTAGCTTCTTGCTGACTGGTTTATTCCCACATACATTGGTTAGGCTGTTAAGCCCTTCCACGGTTATGATGATCTCACTTAACTTCATGGTACTTTACTAAGATTGTAGTGGTTAAAATTCCCGAAAAGCCCTGTTATAGTAGCACTTGCCATGGAAGTGCGCCATGCTAACGGACTATCGGTTCAACAATACCGGTTGTGGTATGTTTTTACCCGCACTTTCATCAGTGGCCTTGTTGGCCCTCACTTGATCCTACATTCTGACAATTAACCTCTGGGCGACTTCTCATGTATTAACATGATAATTATTAACTGGGGTGTCTCCCATTCTGGAAGACCCCTTTTTGTATTGTTTCAATTCGTAGCCCGTTTCACGCATTGTCGTGATTACTGAGACTTGTCTCTTGTTTGGGCACTACGTTGTGGTTCCTTATCGGTTGGTATACCGTTGGTGTATCACTTCAAAACTGTGGTTCCGTAGACATGGTCTCGGGTTCCATTAATCCATTTCTTTGCTGTTGCACAATTGGTGCGTTGCAAGCTGGTTATTCTCGACTGCTCGCATGTCGACCCAGGGTTGCCGTAATTCTATTCTTCTTACACAGATTCTTATCTTCGCTATTTAATGCGGGTTAAACATTGTTCAGATAGAAACCGTCTCCGGGATTCCCACCTTCGGGATCTACCGTATGACAGGTTCTCCATACCTTTAGCGGTATTTAATAACAGCCAGTCGGGTATTCCCGAGTACGAGCAGGACTTCCATCTCTCTGGCGTTGTTTCCCAAGTATAAAACAGGATTGTGGGGGCGGGAAGGAATAGTAGGTTTCCAGTATTCGCTGGTAGTTCCTAACTAGTGTATCTCTCACGCTATCACTCAACCCTTAACCAAAAGTACTAAAATCCTAACTCGGTACTTCCTAAGCTCGGTAATT
This sequence comes from Limonium bicolor, assembly GCA_023374045.1. Taxonomy (NCBI): domain Eukaryota; kingdom Viridiplantae; phylum Streptophyta; class Magnoliopsida; order Caryophyllales; family Plumbaginaceae; genus Limonium; species Limonium bicolor. Next base: position 100,414,688 of record CM041782.1, read on the forward strand.
CAGTCATCAGAGCGATACTTCGCTCTGATACCACTTTTTGTAACACCCCATCCAACAACAAACACATAACAACAATCTGCAGCGGAAACTATACTTCATCACATAACTTAACTCGTTGGTGTTACACGCCGTTAACCACCCACGTGGCTAACAAGGCTATTACATAAACATTGTACCGGTCTGATGGACTAGATTCCCGAGCGACTACACATTATTATCCCTTTCCATTAACAACAAAACATACACATACCTTCCAACTGTACTGAGTATTACAACCTGATGCCGATGACAATTTCGGTCTTACTACACCTATTGTACATATACAACTTAAATGATTACCCATGTACGACGACTACCCCGTCCTACTCTCGAACGGCTTCCTGCTCTTTGCACCTGAAATAGGAAAAGAAGAGAAAGGGTGGCCCCCAAGGGGCTCAGCACCTTTGCTGGTATGGTAATCCCGCAGCCCACATGCTACCGGGCCACGCACAACTAATTGTCGTCTTAGCATGCGGTTGATTATATTTAAATCATGCATGCAACTGTAAACACACAACACATAACATTTCGCCTCGAGGGGCTCAACAAACAGATAACACCTCCTCATTTGATAAGTCACTCATGGTATTCATTACCCCTAGAGTGTTTCTCCTCTAATGGAGCTACTTCCTTAATAGACGACAACTACCCATTAATCGGGTTATCCTTAAACGCCTCTTATTACAAACTGGGATTCATATCCATGATCCACATACTCCACACTTTACAACATATAACATACACTACATAACAACACCTTTCACGTTACAACGTGCACATAACATCGCAATAGAGATTGCATTACAACAACAACACATAACATAACGGGAGCGGTTCTCCTAGGAACCAACCCAAACATTGTTATTTCACTGGTGAGCCTAGAGAATGTTGCCAGTCTCATGATAAGCTCGTTACATAACTCGTTACCGTCTCGTTAAATGAACGGATAACTTAACACAAGGTGTCTCGGATATAGTGATCCAAGCACACCGAACAAACATAACATAGTATGCCCCTGTGGCCCGACGTGAGTCAGTAAAATAGCCTTGGTTAAGCTAAAGGGAAGGTTGGAAACCAAATTGGAAAACAACCATAACATACAGAGAGGATCGAACCTGATATGACAACGACCCCCATACTCACACGTGTGGCCGGAACAGACCGGACTCCTCACTTCCCCCGTTAGCACTTGTTAGAAGTTCAACGTTGAACTTAATAAATAATCACAAACATTGGGTTAAGTCTTGTTAGACACACACAAGGGAAGAGAGAGTCATACCACACACAGACATCACACACAAACATTACATGACTAACTCACGCATAGCCGTGGTTAGAACGTTCCTTAGGTCAGAAACGTTATCACCGGATACTGTTCTCTTACGTTTACCTAATAGTGGTTAACTAGCCCTTCAAGCGCATTCGGATTACCGGTATCGGCACGTAAACACACAACAACAATAACGACTGTAAACTCGTTTCATGATTTATCTTATAACGTGGCAAACATACAGAAAAACACATTGGCATACAAGCCGATGTAATCCGGTAGGACACAGGTTGCAAGAAAACCATACCTGTCACCGGAGTCCACTTTATCATGTCCACTTATGTTCCTCGAGCAATTCTCGAACAACTGATAACATTACATGTATTTTTATTAACATCGGGGTAACATGATTGTTTAAAGTCTAATGCTTATAACTTTTCCCCGTTAACTTAGTTGCATAACTTCACTTTTAAACTTGTTTTACTTTTTACATTTTAATACAACCTTTCCCCCACTAAATTGTCATTATAACTCACTTAACATGTCCTTAACATTCTTATAACATCATTACTTAGTAATCACCATTTTTAGGCAACTTTTCCCACCTTAAAACAAAGTTTTGGTCCATACAGTGGCCTGTCCGAACTTGTGTCCGGACTTCGGAAGTTCGGACATGGGTCGAGGAAAATTAAATGAAGAAGCATGTACGTCCGAACTTGTGTCCGGACTTCCCAAGGTCAGACACAAGTCGAGACTCTGAAAATTTTTACGCAACAGGCCTGTCCGAACATCCATGTCCGGACGGATGTTCGGACAAGGCAAAACACTCATTTTCTAAGCCTTTAAGCACTTAACCAATTTCACCAAACTTCTCCTAAAGCCTCATAATGTTTCCTAACATCATTTGGTACACTCACACCCTCATACAACATCCATAAAACTCATTTTCTATCTCCTTAATCACTTACTCATTTCATACCGAAATTCCTAACACTTATGATATTCTCCTTAGGTCTCTAAGTGGTGTTCCATACCTATGATAACCACTATGCCAATAATGTTTCCTCATCACTACAACATCTTCTCCCAAGCATCTTTTGCATTCTAAATCCTCTAGAACATTGCCAAAGCCCTTTTTACATCTTTAAACACCATAATGCATGCTTCTTCCACTAGTTGAACACTTAACCATTCTCAACACTTCCAAACTCACCAAAACTCTTTTTAAACACTTAGAACTTCTTATACATTATCTAAATTTTGACATGGGTTCTTCTAGCACATTGCTATACCAAAGCACATAGCTTTCACCATTAGACATTCAAGAACACCTAAAATCCATCAAGAGTATTCTCACACAAAAACACTTAGGTTTTCACCCTTTTACAACCAAAAACACTTAATCACTTAATACACTTTACTTACACACAAACATATTGTTTTTCCTCCTTTAACCATCCAAGACACTCATCTTCAAAAAGAATGTTCTTTACACACATCTAAATCCTTAAACTACACTACATCACAATATAGTGCATAAACTTAAATTGCTTGGCACTTAGGCCCTTAAATAACATGGCTCTTAGGCCCTTAAGATGCATAAATCATAAACACTGAATTTCCCACATTGTATTTGCCTTTGACCTGCAAATACACTCAACAATACATATGCCTTTTACTAAGCCCTTGAGAGCATTCTTCTAAGTCATTTTCCCTTGGCTCCTTAAATCATTTTCATAAGCAATATAAGATCATTTCTCCTAAGACTTTAAACCATATTAGGTTAGCACATTTACCTCTTTTGCCCACAAACTTCTTCCTTGTTCCCTTGACTAAATTGGCAAGGCTTTTGGTTGCTTGTCAACTTCTAAACATTGTACAAATAATAGAATGAGTATTCAAGCAATATGCTTCATCTCATTGCAAACCCTAGTTACATATATTATCTTAACATATTAAGGTAATTGTTTTACCTTTGAATGGAAAGAGAGCTTGAATGAGTATCAAGAGAGGACTCCTCCTAGCCCTTGGAAGATTCAAATGAAGCTAAAACAAGCAAGGTAAAAACACCATTGTGAGGTGAATTTTCGGACAACACAAAACATGAAGGAAACATCATTTTTCTTTGAGTTTCCTTACCTTTAAGCAAAGGAGAACAATAATATGTGAAAAGGTGAGCTCAAGCTCCTCCCATGGTGATTCCTCTTGGCACCGAAATGGAGCTCTTGGGATTTTGAAAGGATAGAATTGAAGAGCTTGATGAGAGGAAGAGAATGGTGGTCTTAGAATTTAATTTGGCCAAATGAGCTAGGAGATACAAGTGGTCAAAGATGGAAAATAATGGTGGTGTTGGTGTTGCTGTAGCAACCCGTGAATGGAGAGCAAGAAGAGATAGAAGGGAGGTTGAAGACGTGTGGAATGAGAGAAATGAGATTGGTTTTGCTTTTTGAAGATATTTATACCTTAAAGCAAATAGTAACCATTAGTCATCACTTATTACTTAATAAACTTACATGTGTGGTGACTCACCATAACAAAAACCGGCCCCCATTAGTAGTCTAGGGGTATGATAGTCTTTTCTGACCAATTTAATTACTTATAACAACATATGTTACAAACTAGCTTATTTTAGTTACTATTCACTAAAACAAGGCACATAGTTGTGAAATTTTTGATTTCCCATTGATATAGACTTCCAAAAGTGATACTATATAGTACACATGTTAACTAAAGAGTAATGATGGACATTTAGCCATACAAAACTCATTTACAAGACAATTTTTCAAAAACGTGCTTTAAGACTCCTTAAAGCACATTTTGTTTTTTAACCTGTTTTCAAGCTTGGTTTTCTTTGGTAATTGATTTAATATGTTCATTAACATATTTATAAGGTATAGGTATGACCATTAGGTCTTATACAAATTTATCCCAAGCTTAGAGCACATTTTGCTCTTATTGACTTTAAGGTATTTTCTTGTGTTTTATTTGGTTTAACTGTCTACCAAAGTTTCCTAAGGACTTAATTTGCCTTGTTAAATCATAATTGACTATTATTTAGTCTTGGTAGGTTCTTTGGGTCCTAACCAAGTTCACTCCAAGCTTAAAGCATGTTTTTGCTCAAACTGTATCTTAGTGCTTTATTGCATTTTACTATGGTTTAAATTGTTCACTAATGTTTCTAAGGCACTTTTTAGCCTTTACATACCATAGTTTAGTATTTAAACAATATATCAGGGTTTGGGGTATTTCACTCACGCTTCAACTCACACTCAAACCAACCTTATACCCAATGAACCATCCTTTTAAGAATCTCACAAACACCCCAAATGGAGACAAGATATGTTGAATGAATTCAAAGCGTTGCAGCTGACCAACGCTTAGACACTTGTTCCACCGCCTCCTCATGCTCATATTTTGGCTTCAAATGGGTTCTCAAATCCAAAAAAAATATGATGACACTTTAGAGTGAAGGAAAGCAAGACTAGTTGCTAAAGGCTACACTCAAACACTTGATGTGGACTTTAACGAGACCTTCAGCCCTATTATCAAGCCCACAACAGTAAGATTGATTCATTCTCTTGTTGTTACTCACTCATGGCTTATAGAGAAAATCAATATTCATAATGCATTCTTGCAAGGTGATATATCTGAGGATACTATACTACTCAACCCCCTAGCTTTACGCATCTACTTTTACCTCACCATGTTTGCTAGCTATCCAAATCATAATATGGTATCAAGCCGGCACCAAGGGCATGGTTTTCCAAATTGAGTGATTGCCTTATTGCAATGGGTTTTCGTGGCTCAATTGCTGATCACTCCCTGTTCATTTATCACTTTGGGTGTGAAATTCTCTATGCCTAGGTGTATGTGGATGACATTATCCTCACTGACACCACCTCCACTGTTCTCTTTCAATTTGTCACAAAATTATCAAACTCCTTTTCTGTCAATCGCTTGGACCACTTAACTATTTTTTGGGCGTGGAAGTTCTTCGAACCAGAGATGGCTTATTTCTCAATAAGCAACAATACATAAACAACATTCTTGCTAGAACCAAATTACTCCACCCGTGACTTGTTGGCACTCCTATAGCCTCCACCTCTATCCTTTCTGACAATACTTCTCCATTCTTCTTGATGTTACCAACGTTTACAGCTTGATGGGCGGCTTGCAATACTTGTCTTTAACCCGGCCCAACATCAGCTTTACCGTCAATCGCTTGTGTCAATATATGCACAAGCTTAAAGACATCCACTGGAAAGCATTAAAGAGGCTGTTGGGATATCTGAATGGGACTAAATCAGTGTCCTTTATTGCTACTCGCTCGCCATACCAACTTGCCGCATTTGCCAATACTGACTGGACAAAAGACTCGACTGGCCGGCGTTCCACAATCGATTTATGTATCTATTGGGCTCTAGTCTCATCTTTTGGCACCCCAAAAGCAGCCAACTGTTGCTCGTTCTACCACCGAGGCGGAATATAGGTCCCTGGCCCATGCGACATGCGAGCTCCTGTAAATTCAATAGATTCTTGTTGAATTGGGAATTCAGCTCATCGCCTGGTGCGACAATCTTGGTGCCATGTAGCTCACCGCTAATCCAGTGTTCCACTCTGGGGTGAAATATATCATGTGGACTAAAACGAATCAATCACTTACTGTCTCCTTCATTCATACCAGCGACCAAACTGTCGATATTTTCACCAAGTCCCTGACTCAGGGACCGCTTTCACCAACTTCCTTCAAAACTCCGCTTCACTTCGCTTCGAACGCGGGAGAGTAACGAGACATAAGTTAGTGGGCTAGGCCCAACCCATTCTAAGTCACTTAAAGCTAGCCAAGTGTAATTAAATAGCTCATGCACCAGTAAAGGTACATTTCAAGACAGATCCTCAATAATAGAAGTGAGTGACTCATTATTCCTGTCTTAATCTGCGTAAGTGGTGGGGGCTATGTTCATCGGCCAAGTAGTGGTTGACGGCAGGCAGAGCACATCGCTTTCACACTTGAGATGATATGAATCTTACTAGTTAGATTACCCAAAATGCAAGAGTTGTTGTCAGAAGTAACATTACACAGAGAGACAACGGGGAGCAATATGCAAGAACAAGGCTAGCTGTCCATGCTTCATAACAACAATCCTAAGTATTAACCAGCTGTGTTGTCGCCCAAACACGAGAAGACAAATATTTGCTGATGGTACAATAAGAGTTGTGCTTATCACTGATCAACAGGTACTACTCAGAGATCCGTCCACATTCTTTTTACAATGACAATTTGTGCCGCAACATTCACAGCAAGTTTCTGGAACCACTGGCCAACTTTTCCATTTTATGTAACTGAAAGCAGCAAAATGCAATGGACGGCTCAGTCTCTAGATTCTAATGACAATTCTCTAAGGATCCACATGTTTTGTTTGATAACATGATTCATGAGTTATATGTTGTATGTACAGTTTGAATAAATGGTCTTGAACCATAATAGTGTTTCACTCATCATCTTGATCGCTTCCTCCAACTTGCTGTTCATGGGGTTCATGGTTAGCAACATAGTTATTACCATCTGGACCAACGATCTTGAACCTGCTCAAAGGACCCAAAAACAAAAAACAAACTCCTCAACCAAAAACTCCTAAAAAAACATTGCTAAAAGTTTGGTTGGCATTAATCACAAAACCGCTCTAGAACTGATTTTCCTTCCTTGTACTTCTGGCCCTTATCATGTGCAAATTCCTGGAACAGCAGGATCGAAACAAAAACCCAAGATCATAAACAGCTTAGAAGCTCTGCAAGGCATAACTTTGTAGTATATCAACTAAAATCCTGTTTGTGATTATAAAGCTTACATATGTCCATCCCACAATAGAATTACATCCAACACAGAATATGTCAGCAACAGTGTGCAATCCAGTCATCATTATCCTGTCTTCACTCTCCCCAGCAGTCACATTCACGCTGTCATACAACAAGCACAAAGCTTCTATTTCTTAAAATGTCAAAGGTAATTGGGCAACCACAAGACGCACCAAAGGTAAGGTAGCTTCTCAAATCTATTAAGACAGCAGTGACAATTTCGAATGAATCAGAAATGGAAGGAAAGTCAGAACTGTCTCTCCAAACTTTAGAATATCATACATTCGTAGAAACAAGACGCAAGGCCGAAACGTATGCTAATCCCAGGCAATGATCAACTGATGTTTAAGTTCATTTTAAAAAAACCCTTTCTTCAGAAACATATTCGGACAATTTAATGCCCAAAAAGTCTTTCGCAATAAAATCTCAGGATACCCAGAATCAAGAATTACTTACACCTTATTGAAGAGGTAAGCCTTTCCATTCCTGCTGTGGAAGGACTGAATAAACAACAGATACAGAACAGTAGTCAGAAACCATCCTTCTATCATGTATGTACCCCTCAACATCAGCTAATAGGAGAAATTATAGAGCATATGACCCATATCAAATGGGTGGCAAGGATCTAAACTATTAGAAAAGAGCATCTTCCTAGTACAGCATGCAAATCTTGCGTGATTAAGTTGATAATATGCAAGTTTATCCCCACCATAGATGAGATCTATGGTTAAACATCGTGCCCATCACGCATCCACAGCATCACCAAACATTCAGCTTCCTACTTTTCCTAAACGAACATTGAGAAATGTGTCTTGTTTTTAGCAAATAACAAATTGGGTTCCCAGTAAAACACCACAATCGTTCTCTGTAAGAATACTAACTCACTCTTTCACATGATCAGAAGAAGATAGTTACTGTCTCTCTCCCGAACCAAAAATAAAGAAGATGATCGTTGACGGAAAATGAGAGCATATTAACTGACGATCATCAGTTGAAACCTCAAGAACTTTGTGAAGTCTCATATTTGAGAACGGTCGGAGGTATGAAGAACCTGGAAAGTGAGCATCTATGTCATTTTTCTTAAGTAAATTGGTCGTAGCGACCAATAGGATGCCCATTGATGAATGACCCTACTGAAATATGGCAGACAGCTACAAGTTGTCTTCACAATTATAGCTTTAAAATTCAACAAAAGCTTCTACTTTCTATTCACGAACATAATTGCTTAGGTCAATATTATGACAATGTAGCACGTGAACCGAAAATCTGGAAGAAAAGCCACAAACAACCATCCAAATCTTGTTGAACCCGTTACAGAAAATCAGCAGGAAACTTCACCGACAAATGAAGACGAAAAAAATTCCCGACGACGCAGAAACAAATTAGAGCGTCGAAACAGCAAGGGAAAAAGGATCGATAAAGAAAATAATGAGAGGAGAAAAGATGTGGGGACCTTGGAAACGATATCGTCAGCCAGAGCAAGATGCGCTCGGCAATGCTTGCAACTGTAGAACCTCCCTTCCAAATTCACCAAGAACAATCGCCCCATTTTCCCTCTTTTGCTAATCGGATCAGAATACTGAAATTGGGAAAAAAAGCAGGGTGAGACGATTCCCAAGATATCGAGTCTGTAGAAGAATAGACCTTTTTCCGAACACCGATTTTTTTTTTAAATTTGTTTGCGGAGGACGATCAACCTAGGTAAGAATGACTTACACGTAAAGAACTCGAGTCAGAGAAAAGAAAACGGAAAGAAAGAGTGCAGATAAAGGGGGAAAGAGAGGGAGAGGAAGGAGTTGAATATCACCACCAGTGTGCTTGAAGTTGGACTGCCAGAGAGACGAAGATGCAAGTTTAATGCAATGTGAAGCAGACTAGCAGAGCATTCACGTCACTTTAGAACTTCGCAGCCCACTCAGAGCTATTGGATTTTTAGGATAATAAATGCGGCTCATCATATAATATAAAATGGCATCGAGATATAGAAAACTTTGTAGGAGGCGATTGTGTTGGGTAATGATATTCTCTTTCCTCACTAGTTTTGATTTATCAGTTTTTTCTATTTTTAGAAAAATAAAAGAGAATTGGATTATCCCAAAACTTCTTCTAGGGAATGAGATTACCGCTCCCCGATACAGGTTGAGCGATGATACATGACTATTGACCTATGACTAATAACCATTAACCGGCCCGAAGAATATTGATCAGCAATTAATGATCGTTGACCGACAGCCAGCAGACATTGACCATTGACCGATAGTCGTTGACCGGTTATATACTTCATTTCTCCCAACTCAAATAAACAACCGGGTAAATCAAAGGGAATTCTTTTCCATTCCTTTTCATCCCCTTTCCTAATTTCATTCTATTTCCCTCGCTCGAAACAAACACCCCCTAAGTTGCTAATTCGGCTTGATGGGCTGGGTTGAAACTCACCCATATCCAACCCAATTAAAATTCTATTGATTAATAGCTTATTAAAAAATAATCGGGTTACAATTTCAACTCATACCCAACCCATATAAAAGAATTGAATCCAAACCCATCACGTTTAAATACAAATAATCTTGTTTTTTGCAGAATGATCAGTTGTACATAAAAGCATGCTCATGACAGTCATTTATTTCTAATCATTGTGTATCATTTTTTATTGAATTTGTAAATAATCTTAACCGATATTCATTACTTGTGTAGGTGAAATGATGTGAACGGTGGAGTTTGTGTGGCTGCACGAATGAAGGACATATATTTATTGAATTTGTAAATAATCTTAACCGATATGAATGGTGGATATCGATGACCTAAAGAATGCATTTGGATTTGAAAAAATATATTATTTGTGTGGGTATTTTTGTTTACTATTATACTGTTAATTATAAAATTAATACATTTTAAGTAACATATTTATCAATTTATTTATTTTTAATTAAATTAAATAAACAAACGGGATTGAATTTGGGTTAGAACTTTTAACCCATGTTCACCCTAATATTTAATAGGAAACTCATACCCGATCTAAAAATTAAATGGATCAATAATCTTAACACATACTCGTTATTTATGGGTCGAATTTGGATCGGATTTTCGGGTTGGGTAAAATTACCACCCCTAGTTAGTTACGTCTTCCATTGGTATACAATGGGGTTGCTATTCAACTTTGCACAATTGTACGTGCATCCTAATGTATAGTATTTATTTGTTGTATTCGCACATATCATGAAACAGGGAGTTGGTTATTTGCAGTTCATTAGTTATTTAAATTAAGTTAAAACATTAAAAAAAGTATTACAAAAAATTTTAAGCTTGTAATTAAATTATAAATTGTTACCATTATTTACATATGCCTAAACAAAAATACGGAACAATGGTTTAAAAATTGAAGAAAAAAAACAACTGACTACCGGTTATTGGGACACATACAACCACTAGGCGTGCAAGAGTTGACGGGCGGTTAGAAAGCCCTTAACCGGTTGTTTACCTCTATTTTAAGGTTTTCAAACATTATTTTCTGTTTTAATTTAAAGGCCCTCTCTTCAGCTAACATAGTCGATAAAACAAAGCAACAAAAACACAAGACCAATATTGTACATGTATTAATTAGTAAGAGAAGTTATCTTTGATATTATTGTACCTTTTACATTTTAAGTGGATACTAGTAGCTTATATATTAGTTGGAGTTTTCATGTTTTTTGATAGAGAAAGTAAATTATCAGTGTTTACATTATGTGTTTGAAAAGTTATGTTTAACACCCATTCTTAGATAATATGGATTTGATACAATGTATTTCATTTGCCATCTAATTTCCCTAGAGCTAACAATCTAAACTCTAACCTAACTAAATAATTACCACATTATAAGAGTGTATAATGAAAAACAAAAAGATACCTTAAAGCTTGAGGAATGGTTATACCCAAGAAATCTGAAACCGTCAAAGCCTCAAAGGTTAATATTAGGTTTGACATTTAAGGTTTGAGTTCCAACCCTAAATCACATACCCTAAAAACATGTCCAAAAAATTGACACATTATAAGTACATATAATGAATCATAGCAAATATACCCTAGAGGTTGAGGGATGATCATACCCTAGAATCACTAACACTAGCTAGAAATATTGCTTCATAATATCATAAACATATATAGCATCGCTTCTTCACAACTAATGAAAGCACTACTCATGAGTCGCTCAACGACCATAAGTCTGATATTTCAACTTTAGAAGGTTTGTGTATATATGTTACATTCACAGTAATGGGAAGGATAATGAGGTAACACAGGTTCAAAACCACTTATTTCGGCAGTTTTTGAACTGCCTAAATGAGGGGTGCAGAAATAGGGGTGAGACCCTACGTTAAAACAATCACCGAAATAGGTGCCTGTCAAAACAAAAACATAAACCCACCTATTTCGACAGTTCCTTGCTAACAACTGCTAAAATAGGTGGTTGTTCTTTTCTTTTCATTTTTTTACGGTTTCTAGCCTCGTCTTCAATATGTTGTGTTGTTTCCAGCCCTGTGTTTGGTTTTTTTGTCACACCTTGCAAAGCAGACGAGAAGTATTATAACCAGTGTTGCTTCCATAATCCAAAAAGCCAGGCAAGAGTATAAGCTTTGGAGTAGAATTTTGGAGTAGTAATGGTGTTCCCCACAACCAAATAATCACCAGACATAAGAAGATACAAGTTCGAGTATATTACCGATTCCGGAATTAACTGTCTTCAGCCCGTCTTCAATCTGGTAAGCAAGATGCAGCAGTTTCAATGATATATTACTGTAGAGGCGCAAACACACAAGAAGAGAATGAAGAGAGGCGCATAACAAATAATCACCAAACAGAAGAAGATAAGTTTGAGTATATTACCGGTTCTATAATGAATTGTCTTCAGCCCGTCTTCAATCTAGTAAGTGAGATGATGTAGTTCCAGTGACATATCACTGTAGAGGCGCAGACACATAAGAAGAGAATGAACAGAGGTGTAAACACAAGAAGAGAGGCGGAGGCGCAGAGCATGTATGTTTGCCATTTAGGATTGTGAAATTACCGTGAGCGAAGAGAATGAAGAGAGGAGTAGGCACAGAGGATGTATGTTCGTCAGTTAGGGGTGTGAAAGTACTGTGAGCAAAGCGAATGAAGAGAGGTGAAAGGGCAGATCATGTATATGTTAGCCAGTTAGGACGGTTCCTAATAACAATCGCCGAAATAAACTAATTTTTTTTTAAAAGGGGGAAAAATATCTATCGTGACGGTTCTATTACAACCGCCAAAATATACTAGTTTTTTTTTTTAAAAAAAAAGGGAAAACTTCGGTCTCGACAGCTGTTAGTAGAACCATCAAGATAGGTGTTTTCCCATTTTTTAAACTATTTTGGCAGTTGTTGCTAAGAACTGTCGAAAATAGATGCTTTTTTTTAAAAAAAAAACAAGAATTCTCAAGGCTCTATTTCCTTGATTCTTTTTATAACCGCAAACATAGGGTGTTGAAATAGAAATTTTTTGTACGTACTAGTGTAATTTTGATGCTAATTAAGAGTGATTTAGGAATCTTTCTTAAATTTTCTATCAAATCAAAGGCTTACAAATTTGTTGGTTATCGTGGTTAAATGGTGACAAAGTTTCTACTAAGAAACTCAAATTTTGGTTTCAATATGAGGAAAGTAGAGTTTGGTGAGCTAAAAGTAGGTAAGGTGACATTCTACATGGAAGAAGTTGAAATGATATATATATATATATATCTAGTTTATATTTGAGAGAATGGGTTTCTCCTTTAGTTAGGTGGGATAAAGATCTTACAAGTAGGGTTAGATATAGTAGTGAGTTTGTACGTACTAGTGTAATTTTGATGCTAATTAAGAGTGATTTAGGAATCTTTCTTAAATTTTCTAGCAAATCAAAGGCTTACAAATTTGTTGGTTATCGTGGTTAAATGGTGACAAAGTTTCTACTAAGAAACTCAAATTTTGGTTTCGATATGAGGAAAGTAGAGTTTGGTGAGCTAAAAGTAGGTAAGGTGACATTCTGCATGGAAGAAGTTGAAATGATATATATATATATCTAGTTTATATTTGAGAGAATGGGTTTCTCCTTTAGTTAGGTGGGATAAAGATCTTACAAGTAGGGTTAGATATAGTAGTGAGTTTGAACAGGGTGTGGCCACTAGGTTCCCTGTCAAAATGTTACAATTAAATTAGAGATGACCAAACTTTGGGGTTATGTGGCTGACACCTCCCAGGTAGTAGGTAGGAAGAATAACAAGAACAGGAGTGCACCAAAGTGGTTAGATAACCACATTCAGTAAAACAAATTAAGGGGATTAGTGGGGATATTTTCCAGTAAATGATAGATAGTAGTTAAATTCAATAGTGGCATCATTTTCTAGGGCAAATTTTATTGTACAACCGGTTGTACGGTGAACATCGTACAACAGTTCATTTTAAATTCAAACGTTGTTCAAGTTTTTGTATTGATTGTTCATATTTATGTAAAAGTTTCATGTGTTATTGTGAAAGTTGTTCAACTTTATATGATGATTGTTCAAATTAATTGTGAAAAATGTTCGAGGATGTATATAAACATCGTACAACCGGTTGTATGATAGTCGGATTGATTTTCTAGTAGTGGGTACTTAATTTAGTTATTTAAGTAATTAGGAAATATTTCAGCAACTGCACTTTCTAGTTCCTATTTATATGAGATTGTAAATCTTGATTAGTTATCTGAATACAACGTTAATTTGTCTTACCTCTATCTCATTCCTAACTCTCTTCTCTCTGGTAACTCTCTTCCCTGGAGACTAACAACGGTTTCATTGGTGCTTTCACCCGTACGACCTCAAGCATGGACAGGACAACTACCTGTTTTGTGCACTTGAAGATACTCATTAATGGACGGGACAACTACCTGTTTTTGTGCACTTAAAGATACTCATTAGAAAACTAACGACACCGTCACCCAACTCTTCGAGTAGGTCAAGCAAATATCAGCCTTGCAGCAGTTTATTGACTGATCAGCTCTCGGCGTTCCAATCCACCCTATCTTTGTAGCTCGGGGAGATCCTTCACCGGCTTCAACTCACCGTAAATTGCCAGCAGCTCGTGGCGTTGTCGTCTTCTCTCCAGCCGCACACACCCAAGCTGAAAATTCCATTCTTTTAACGACGATAATGTCTTGGGATGGTTGTATCAGATCGAGTGTTTTTTCTCATTCCACTAGACACCGATGGCGCAACGTCTCGACATCGCCTCGCTGTATCTCATCGGTCTCGCCCCCATCTGGTTCACCGTCCAGCATCAGGCTCATCTATTCTTGACGTGGGAACATTTTAAGCGCGCCTTAGAAGTACGGTTTGGGCCCTCTACCTTCAAAAGCATCGAAGGCTCCCTATACAATCTATGCCAGACCACCACAGTCGAGCGGTACATTGAAGAGTTTGAGGCCTTGTAGACACGCTTTCCCCACTTGATGATGACTAGCGCCTCCATTGTTTTGTCTCAGGTCTCCAAGATGATATCCAGCGTGAAGTCCTCCTTCTCACTCCCACCTCACTCAACACCTCCATTGGTCTCGCCCGATCCATTGAAGGGAAGTTGGTGCATCATCCACAGGTTTTCCCCCGCTTCCATCCCACTCGGCCACCACCTGCACTTCCGCCGGCTCCAAATCTCGCAGTTGGCATCCTTGTCTTGCCGTCTCCACCACCAAAAACCTCAGTCACCACTGCCACGACCTTGGCCGCCAACCGTCTTCCTTTTAAACGCTTGACACCTGCCGAGGCACTCGCCTGTCGCGAGAAAGGTCTCTATTACAACTGCGACAAGAAGTTCATTCCCAAACATCACTATAAGCAGCGGCAGTTTATGTGCCTGATTGCTGTAACACCCCAACCATAACCTTCACACTTAATCAATAATCGCAGCGGAAATCATAACTTAACCATATACCAAAAGGGGCGGTGTTACACGCCGTTAGCCACCCACATGGCTAACAAGGCTGTTACATACAATGTATCGGTCTGATTACGAGAATTCCGAGCATAGTTACAACCTTCCAAAAATCACCTATCCAAAAAGAATCACAATATACCGAGTGTAACTGTACAAAAATCACCAACTATTCCTACATCCACCAAAATATACGACCTCGAGTGTACAGGCACTACTCGGGTTCAACATCCAAAAATAATCAAAAGTATCAACAACCTAGGATCTAAAGCCATTCTGCTTCCTCGATCCTCATCCTACAAATAAACATAGCCCCCAAAGGGGGTCAGCAACCTTTTGCTGGCATGGTTAACGTGCAGCCCGCTGACTACCGGGATACACGCAACTATTTGTCATGATAACATGGCGTTGATTTTAACATACAACAGGCATATACTTAACAAGAATTATTGCAGTACAATAACAACACATACATAATGAAAACAATTCACTTTAGGAACCAACCAACATAGTTAGTCAACTTGTAAGCCTAGAGAATGACTTCATCCTCATGTTAAGCTTAACACATATCGCATTACTGTTTTGTTAGTCAAATGAACAACTTAACTCAAAAGATGAGACGGGTATAGTGACCCGAGCACATCAACACATAATTTCCCCCTAGCCCGAGTGGAGGTCAGGTAGGCAAGCTTTGGCTAAGCTAGTGGGAGGTTGAAGTCCAAAAAGGAAAACAACCCTAACATAAGGAGAGAGCCGAATCTGATTCAGATATCGACCCCCATACATACACGCGCGACCGGAACGACCGGATTCCTCACTCCCCGGTTAGCACTTGTTAGAAGTCCCACAGTGGGAACTTAACACAATTTCTCACAAGTAAGTGTTTAAGTCCAGTTAGACATACAAGGGAAGCAAGACATAAATCAGCAACACAAACCACAACCAAACACACATAGCCGGGGTTAGAACGTTCCTTAGGTCGGGAACGTTATTACCGTATACCGTTCTCTTACGTTCCTAGCTTGGTCAATTGATGGTTAGCACGCATTCGAGGATACCGGTATCGGTACGCACACGTTACATTAATAATAAGAACTGTAAACTCGTTTCATGATTTAATCTTACAAGGTCATAAACACACAAAAAACAAACAACACATAAGCCAGTGTAAACCGGTAGGCAACAGACTGCAAGAAAACCATACCTTGGTCCTTGCTGTGATTGGTTTCCACCGTTGGAGAGTCCTATACACATTTAGTAACGTCGGTTAATTAATGTACTAGACCTTCACTAATTTGCTACGTTGCATTATCTAATTTATCTTACTTTCGCATTTTGTTATGACTTTCCACCCTTTTAGTTGTCATTATAACCCACCTAACATGTCCTAAACAACTCCCGCAAACGGAAGTCAAAACGGGGCTCAAACGAGCAAATTAAGACCAAAACAGTGACATGTCCGAACTTGTGTCCGGACATCAACGTTCGGACACAAGCCGAGACTTAGAAGATGAAAACAGGCGATTGTCCGAACTTGTGTCCGGACATCAAAGGTCGGACACAAGTCGAAGCGAAATCCGAGAAAATTTTTCAAGCGTCCGAACTTGTGTCCGGACATCAAAGATCGGACACAAGTCGAGGCAAAATCTGAGAAAATTCTTGCAGGCGTCCGGACTTCAAAGGTCGGACGGAAGTCCGGACACACTTAAAACTCCGAAAAATTTTTACGCAACGAGGCATGTCCGAACTTCCAAGTCCGGACGGAAGTTCGGACGTACCTGGAAACCCATTTTACAGTGGCGATTTCAACACAGAAATGCACCCAAACCATATACAATTTTTGGCATGATCTCCCCCTGGTTATTACATGTTTCCCCCACTTTATTTAGCCCACCAAAACACTTTGACATCAACTCATTCCAAAACACTAATTTGTACACAAATCCCATCATTTTGACAACAACACCACAATGCACATAACCCTTAAAATTTGGCTCTTAACAACGTCAAACTAAACACTGAATTTCCTCATATTATTAGCAACACCTGCATTACACTCAACATTTATTTGCACCAAAACCCAAACACATTCATAGCTCACACATTAGTTAAAGGCAAGTTAATTACCTTGGGTTTTCTTTCCAAACTTTCCCCTTCTCTTTACTTCTTGTTCCACAACCGGTTATCAACGGGATTTATTGCTACACTAATTACCATGCCAAGATAACCACAATGAGTATTTAGGGTTTATGAACACCATTTCATTAACCCTAGAATTTATAAATTACTTGCAACACATTGAAGGAAATTACCTTCTTCTTCAAAGTGAAGTGTTTGGCAATGGACTTAGGGCTAGCTCCAACACCTCTTGAAGATTTAACAAGCTTGAATGAAGAGAAACAATGGTGCTTAGCACACATTAAAATCGGTCACCCTAAAAATGGGGGAATGAATAGATTTTTGAGTTATTTCTTACCTTAGAACAACAAGAAGATGATTGGCTTCAAGAATATGAAGTTATCTCTTCAAAATGTAGTACACCCATGGAGATGAAGTATGGAGTTTTGAGATTCTAAAAGGTGCAAAATGATCCCCAAGATGAGAGGAGTATTTTGATGTAAAAATTACTTGATTTGGAGCTAGGATGAAGAAGTTACAAGGAGGTGAAGTTGGGTTGTTTCCTTGGCTTGCAAATCGCCATGGTTGGGCACAAGAACACAGAGAGA
The DNA here is from genome assembly GCA_023374045.1 of Limonium bicolor. Taxonomy (NCBI): domain Eukaryota; kingdom Viridiplantae; phylum Streptophyta; class Magnoliopsida; order Caryophyllales; family Plumbaginaceae; genus Limonium; species Limonium bicolor. Next base: position 100,432,516 of record CM041782.1, read on the forward strand.
GAGAGAGAGCTGGGAGAGGGGAAATCGGTGAGACAGAGAGAATGAGGGAGAGAGAGGGAATAAAGTGAGTTGTTGTTTTATATTTTAGTAAATAAGGTGGAATTAATAGGATGGAGAGGGGGGGCTGCTTCACGTGAGACACAAGAGAGGGGGAAGAAAGTCTGATTTTTATTTTTACAATGTGAGAGAGAGTGGCACTCGGTCATTGGCAGATAACACCCGCTAATTCCCGAACTGTCAGTTTTAACAGTCCTGGTCCGGTTTCCGGGGATTACTCCTGAAACAACGCTTCCATAACAACACACAAACATTCTTTACATCACATCGGACTCAAGGTCCCGGTAACATAATATCACTTAGACTCAAAGGTCTATAACATAACAACATAGACATGTATTCCAATACATGCCGTACATACATAACCGAAATGGCTCTACCCCCCTTAAATAGGGGTACGCCCCGTACCCTATACATACAAATACTAAGAAGTAAACAGCGACGGGTACTTCGCCCTCATCTTCTCCTCCAGCTCCCAAGTGGCCTCCTCGACTTCCTGGTTAGACCAGAGAACCTTCACCAATCTCACAGACTTATGGCGAGTGTCTCGAGTCTTGGTGTCCAGGATCCGTACGGGAGTCTCCACTGATCGCATGGTCGGCTCTAGTGTTAGCCTTTCGGGCTGAAGTACATGAGACGGATGAGACATATATTTCTTCAACTGGGACACATGAAATACATCATGTACCTTGCCCAGCTCAGCAGGTAAATCAAGCCTGTAGGCTACCGGGCCTATCCGCTCCGTCACGACATAAGGCCCTACATATTTCGGGCTCAACTTGCCTTTCTGGCCAAAACGAAATACTCCCTTCATGAGGGATACTCTAAGAAATACCTGATCGCCCACGGCGAACTCCAGGTCACGTCTGCGCACATCGGCGTATGATTTCTGTCTATCCTGAGTTGCTTTCATGTTAGCCCGGATTTGACGTACTTCTGCTTGTACTTGCTCTAAATACTCAGGTCCTATAATGACCGTCTCACTCGACTCATCCCAGCATAATGGCGTGCGGCATGGTCTACCGTACAAAGCCTAGAAGGGAGACATCTTGATCGATGCATGGTAACTGTTGTCGTAGCTAAACTCGATCAGATGTAACTTATCAATCCAGCTGGTCTGAAAGTCAAGTGCACATGCACGTAACATATCCTCAAGCGTCTGTATAGTGCGCTCACTCTGGCCATCTGTCTGTAGGTGGAACGCCGTACTCAACTTCAGTTCGGTACCAAGTGCTTCCCGTGTACTTCTCCAGTACCTCGAGAGGAATCTGGTATCCCTATCAGACACTATAGTCTTCGGTACCCCATGATGCCGTACAATCTCACGGTCGAAGAGCTCTGCTAGCTTCGCCACCTTCCAAGTGTCCTTCATCGGAATGAATCGGGCCACCTTGGTCAGTCGGTCTACAACGACCCATATCATATTCAAGCCTCCCCGAGTAGGCGGAAGCCCAACAACGAAGTCCATGGAAATATCATGGAACTTCCACTCAGGCACTGGCATTGGCTGCACCATACCACCAGGCCTTCGGTGCTCAAACTTGACCTTCTGGCAAGTGAGACACCTCACAACATAGTCATTCACATCCTTTTTCATTTTCCGTCCACCAAAAGTATCGTTTCATATCCTTATACATCTTTGAAGCTCCAGGGTGGATCGAAGTGGTAGAACAGTGTGATTCACTCAGTATGCGCTCCTTCAGCTCAACGCTACTTTGTGGAATACAAAGTCGGCCATTCAGCCTGATCAAGTCATCATCATGAAGTCGGAAATCATACTTTTGACCTTCGAATGTGCCGTCAATAAGCTTCTATCTGATCTCTTGCATGTACTGATCTGACATCTGAGCACTCCGCACCTCATCAACCAAGCTAGAGTGAGAGATTAGCGAATGGAGAGAGTGTGCTCGGCGACTCAATGCATCAGCTACAATGTTTTCTTTACCTTCCTTGTACTGAAGGTTGATATCGTAATCAGTAAGGAATTCAACCCATCTTCTTTGCCCCATGTTCAACTCCTTCTGAGTGAACAGGTATTTCAAACTCTTGTGATCTGAATAAATCGTCACATTCACTCCATACAAATGGTGTCGCCATATCTTCAAGGCGAAGACAATGGCACCCAATTCTAAATCGTGTGTAGGATAATTTTCTTCATGTCGCTTCAACTGTCAGGAGGCGTAGGCCATGACCTTCCCGTGTTGCATCAAAACACAACCCATTCCTTTTCCTGACGCATCACAGTACACCTCAAAACCATCAGTACCCTCTGGTATAGTCAGAACTGGTGCAGAAGTCAAAGCATCTTTGAGACTCTGGAATGAGCTCTCACAGTCAACTGTCCACTCAAACGGTGCATCCTTCTTCATTAAGGATGTCACTGGTTTCGAAACGCTAGAAAAATTCTTCACAAACCTCCGATAATAACCTGCCAGACCGAGGAAGCTCCGGATGTCGGTAATTGTCTTCGGTCTAGGCCAGGTGCGCACAACATCAATCTTGGCCAGATCCACAGCGATCCCGGCCTCAGAAATAACATGACCAAGAAAAGAGACTTGGTCCAACCAAAATTCACACTTCGAGAACTTCGCATAAAGCTGGTTCTCTCTCAATGTCTGCAATACACTCCTCAGGTGATTTTCATGCTCAACCTTGGACTTAGAATAAATAAGAATATCATCGATGAAAACAACTACTGACTTGTCCAACTGTTCTCGAAACAACCGGTTCATCAAGTCCATAAACTTTGCCGGTGCATTAGATAAACCAAACGGCATGACCGTGAATTCATAGTGTCCATATCTGGTTCGGAATGCGGTCTTCTCAATATCACTGTCCCTGATAGCAATCTGATGGTAACCCGATCGCAGATCGATCTTAGAGAACACAGATGCACCTCTCAGCTGATCAAACAAATCATCGATACGTGGCAATGGGTAACGGTTCTTCACCGTCACAACATTCAGCTCTCTGTAATCGATGCAGAGGCGGAGACTGCCATCCTTTTTCTTCACAAAAAGGACTGGTGCTCCCCATGGTGAAACGCTAGGGCGGATAAATCCCTTGTCGAGTAGGTCTCTCAGCTGCTCTTTGAGCTCTGTCATCTCAGCTGGAGCCATACGGTAGGGCGCCTTCGCTATCGGTCCGGTGCCCGGCACCAAGTCAATCTCAAACTCAACTGCTCGTGTAGGCGGCATGCCTGGGAGCTCCTTAGGAAAGACATCAGGAAACTCCGACACAACCGGCACATCTGGGCTAAACTCAGGGTCTCTCTCTATGTCCTGGACATAGCAGAGGTATACATCATTCTTTCTTCTGATCTCGTGATACATGGCCATGGCGGAGATGATCTGTGTCGAAGGCTCCCTGGGCCTCTGACGGTATGAAATGGTAACCCCAGACGGACTCCGAAGAAGTAGACGATGCTCGGCACATATGATTCGGCCCTTGTGCCGCTCCAACCAGTTCATCTCCACAATCACATCAAATCTAAGTCCCTCGAACTCTATCATGTCGATCGGGAACTCTTCATTCTTAATTCGAACGGTGGCATCTCGGTAATAACGGGTGCATCTGATCCGCTCCTTAGACGGGAGAGTGACTAGGAAGTCAGACATCTCCTCCGCGTCTAACCCCAGTCTCCTCGCAAATGAGAGTGAGACAAATGTATGTGAGGCTCCAGAGTCGAACAGGATCGACGCATCCACGCCATTCACTGGGAAGGTACCGGTGAGGATAGTGCCGCTCCTGCCGGCCTCTGCCTCTGTACACACACTCAGTGTACCTTCCGTTCCGAGTGCAGCGCCTCATTTATTTCATAAACTTGATAAGTATATTGGTAACAACACGGGTGAAATGCTTAAGAAATCAACACTTCTTTATTCATGAACTTTTCCTTACACCATGATGGTATTACATTTGGCTACATCGCTTAATACTTAGCATACTTAATGCATCACATACTCAACATACAACTGATTTCACACTTTACATGATTACACATAACTTCAGAATTGCCTAAAGGTTAAATTCAAACGTCCGGGTTTCATGTGCGTGGCATTGATTATTGTTGGAGGCGCCGTATTTAGTTTGATCTTCTTGATACCATGATACAGCATCCTCGACTGCCCACCCATGATTAACACATCTCCAGACTCCAATACTAACTTCCTTGCGAGGTCCGCACGCTTCTGCTCGCCATACATAAATACTGCGGTATCACCAATGGACCAAGACACCACGGGTACTCCCTTACTTAGAGACTCAGGTGTTTCATCCTTATCTTGGTGTAAACCCAATCTTCCACCCTTTTGGTAGAAATTGACAATACACAAATCTGCCTTGATACTCGGAAGTGATTCCGATTCAGCTTGCTGAGCGGTTCCCACGGTGTGGTTAACAACCGCGAGGAACTCCTCAGGTATACTCGGTATGGTACCTCCATCTTCAGCTCGTGTGTCCTGATATGTTTTGGTGTAGGGGTTCCAATCCTTACCCATGCATATCATCTTTAGATTCATTTTCACCCCACTTGGGTATTCGGGTGTGTAGAAACCTCCAGGTGCTGCTCTGAGCTCGTTGCATCGTCGAATGATATGGATTTGTGCTTCGGGTGTCAGGTATCCTTTTAATAATATCATACCTGGCTGGATAACCTGACACTGTTCTGTCGGATAGTCGGCGATGTCGATGGTGGTTTCTTCAGGGGTTGGTGTGGGAGGGATTGGATAACAAATATTGAAAGTTCCTAAGGTTTAGAATTACCTAATTTAGGTGACTTTTCCATCTATACTTAACTCATCACTTATGCGGTTACAAATTCAGACTCACTAACACACATGCATGCAATGCGGTATGCAATCGCTTATTTCACTTAACAGTTTAGGTGGTACCTGGTCTAGAAGAGGATCCTGGTGCCTCGGACCGGTCCACCACATTCAGTGAAATACCCCTAACCTTTAAAATATAATTAAATGACCTATTAATGATCTAAGATGATTATTAAACATCTAAATATTATTGGGGAACAATCTAAAAGATCTCAACAAGGCAAAACACGCCTTAAGATCGGTAAAGCCGAAAATGTGCCTTAAGACACCATAAAGATTGTGTGACCTCAAATAGGATCCAAAGTGGATTCCTAAGTATTATAATGAAGTAAGGAACACAAAAAAACCGTTCTCAAGGAGAACTAAGCTCAGGAACACCCTGTGACACAAAAATGTGCACTAAAACACCTTAAAGCACGTTTTTGTGAGATTGCCTTTTAAATTGATTTTTTAATGGGCTTAAAAATTATAATTACCTTTAAATATGATATTTTATCATATTATATCATATTAGGAATTTAATTCCAGAAATTTACGAATTTTTACAAATTTAATATTAAAATATTAATAAAACCCTAAAGTGGGGCCCGTTCGAGTCAATATTGACCAAGTATGGTCAATGGTCAATTAATTGACCCAATTGACCAAGGATTTCGACAGGCAAGGAGGAGAGGAGTCAGCATAATCATTGTTAGACAAATTAGCTACCTAATACCAAATTTGCAATAGTAAAAGTTACTTTTATTACTTTTCCAATTCAATTAAGCCTTTCCAATCATTCTTCTTCACTCACCTTGCTTCCCAGCCGATTCCAGCAGCCCCTCACCTCTCTTTGCTTCTCCATTTTCGTGGTTACACAGCCAAACTCAGAGGAGAACAGCAATCACCATTGGTAAGCTTATTAAGCTCTTAAATGTTCATTTTCTTCACAATTTCTTCCTCTTTCCATGGAGCAAAGCATCAACCACTTCCATCAATGTTCTTAGGTTGTTATGGAGGTTAAATGGAGGGTGTATCTCGGCATTAACAAGGGAAGAAGGTGGAGAAAGCTAATCTTGTTCTTAAGGTATAAAAATGTGCTCTAAGCACATATCTTTTGATTCCCTTCAAATTCGGCTGTGAAACTTTGTTTCTAAGCTTATAATCTTCATCTTAACATACTTATCCAGTTGGTACATCAAGAGCTTCGAAGTATAACCAGATCCAAGCCAAAAACACCATTTTAGGCATTTTAAACAAGGTAAAGATTAGCTATCTTCTAATCTGAGTTATACCAGTTTAAAGCTTGGTTTTAGTAGCTCTTTTAACACTCTTTGCCTACTGTAAATACAGGCCGAGATTAACCTTGTATACCTTGGTGTTCTAAGGTAAATTTTACCTTGAAAATTGACATTAAACACTTCTTATGGTTAGATCTTGCTTGGAGACTAATCATGCCTTAATTGCTGTTTGAAAACATGTAAACTAAGCTGTGGAAAATAGATCTCCATACAGCCGTGGCCAACAAGGCATATACAAGGATAAATCAAGGTATAAACACCTTAAACTTATGATTTTTATAAATTTTAAGCATATATATATATATGGCCGAGAGTGAAGTTACATATATAGGTCATATTGACCTAAAAATGGAAAAAAATGGCTAAGATAAATTAAGCTAGTCATTTAAGAGGTTTAATTAACATAATGGTCAAATTATGGCATTATGTGGAAAAATAATTAAACTAAGGTGAGGCCGAATATATATGCTATATTTTGAGACATTTATTGTGTAATTTATTTTGCAAGTTCAAGGTTGTAATAAGGCCATGTCATTAGGCCATTTTAATTTAAGTTTATAAGCTTATTTAGTTTTATTTATGCTTATAATTAAAATTGGGGCCAATTCGTAATTACTAGGAATTTAGAAGGCCGTGGGCTTAATTTAGAGCAATTTAGGGTTTTTAAATGAATTTAATAAAAATATAACATTTTATAAGTTTTGGGGTCAAAATTGTAAAAATAGAAAAGTATAGGTTATTGTTAGTAATTACCGAAAAATTGGTTCCCATTTGGTATTAGGAGTCAAAGTTGACTATATAGGAGACTTTGACCAAGTTTAGAAAACTTAAGAAATTAAAATACTACCTTATAATAAGATACTTATTAAATTGTAAAAGATTTATAAGACTTGGGGTAGTAATGTAATTACCGAGACTTAAGGGTACTAAATGGAATTTAGTAAAGTCCTTAAGTTATTAGAAATTTTTAGAAGTTTATTTGGTTAAATTTGGAGTTCATATGAATTATATAAGTATATATATGGTATTTTATAACATTGTTACAAATGGGTAATAAATGTATAGAAACCGAGATTTAGAGGAAAAATAAGGTTAAGAATAATGTTTATAACCTTTTGGTATAGTTTGGTAAATTTTGGAGTTATATATAAGGTTTTATTAAGAAATGTGTATAATATATAGTTTTAATGGAATTAGAAAACTATGTATTAGAAATTGAGAGTGAATTGTGGTTTTATAGAAGTTTAGTGGTTATAAGTAAAGCCGAAAATATTAAGGGCCATTTGGTATTTTATAAACAAAATATGACTATAGGTTATAATTGTTTTAAATGACTTAAATGTCATAAGATATGTTATGTAACAATAATGTAACATTATATTAATTAAGTGGTGGATTTTGTAAATATTTAAGAACATAGGTGCTGTTCGGAAATATTAACATTTTTAAATGGAATTTGTAATATGGTTTTTAATGTTATAAGAGTTATAACATTTATAATATAAGAGATATTCATTAAAGAATGGATATAGATTATAAGACTTACCATATAAAATAAGTTCCATAACACACATATATAAATAAATATATGTAATGGTGTTGAAAATGTGATTTGGTTCAATAATTATAAATTATCGTAATTAAAATGATAATAGATAAGGAGAAAAGAATTATAAACATTAGATATCGAAATTCTGATGTTAGAAGTATGCAGGGAATAATAAGGATTTTAAATAGTTAAAAGTATAGTTACAAATGAATTATACCACATGAAAAAAAAAAGAGAGAAAAGAAAAGAGACAAACCTTAGAAAAATAAATACTAAGGTGAGATGTATAGTGCATGACAAAGAACCATACATGCATAAAGAAACAAACTATACGATCTACAAATATACATTAGTTTACATGCGATGACAAAGTCCAACAATAAGTCTATTAATATACAAGATAAGACTACGCATGTAATGTAACACTTTTCCAATCTCGAGTTAAGCCGAAAACCCGACAAACGTTGACAGTTAATGACGGGGGATTAACCGGGAGGTATTAGTGACGGTACGGAGTACCGTAGAGTTATGATTGTTATACGGGATGCTAATCAGTAGCGTTATGTATTGTCTAGACTGTTAGAGACGACACGGAGCATAGGATCTTGCTGATTCATACTCCACCGTAATACAATCCGGGTGAACGGTATGTTATTTATGTGGCTTGATTGTCTCTGAGGATTTCCTCAGTTCAGACATTGTGTGAAAATCTGTGTTAAGATTGAATGTCTGCTTGTGTGAATTAATATGCCTGAGTTGTATATTAATGCTGCTTATAATTATTACTGTTGCACGATAACAGTACTGTTCGTATATATGAACATATTATAAAACGGACTAGCGGCAATGATGCTATCTTATATGTGTAATATAAGGAACGTAAGAAAAACGTTGTAGCATTAAGACAATAAGATACAATATTATATGAGACTTATATACGGAGCATTGGCCTCTTTAACGCCGCTCTCGTATCTAACACTGGATCCTGAGTCGACATACTCAGGATTGGACTAACGACCTTAGTCTGTTGTGTTAGGAAAAATAATAACGCGATGCGATGGTATAGATAAGTTATCAAGAGGATGTGGCTCTTGCTGTGAAATGTGATCCATTAACGATACTAGGATACCGTGTGGTAACCGTAAGTATCAGGATAAATTTCCAACGAACTACAGATTGTTCGTAGGACGGAGACTCTACCGCTGGAGTGGCTACTGCCGTGGGTGACCCGCCAAAGAGATGGGTAACTTAGAGACACGTCGTTCTAATGAGACGTTGTCATTAGACATGACTGAACAATTACGAACGATTATATTAACTCGTACATTAGGCGAACATTATTTGGGCGTGCATGCCAAAGACGAGAGTTCATACTCGTTTATAATTCTCGTTGTTTCGCCTTGTTGTTCATTGGTTATGCTGTGTGGTTATGTGTGGTATGTTGGTGGTGTTGATTGAATAAGTCGTTGTACTCATAAGTGTGTTGTGAATTGGATTAATTAAATAAACTGTACTTATATCTGTGTTGTGAACTGGATGAGTCGAGTCACTGTGCTCGTGTGTGGATTTTGTGGACTATTCGTCGAACGAGTCGACGTACTCAACTATGACTTTCAGGTGTTGTTGGAGTGGAATCTCTGTATTCATATAAGCGCGGTAACGCTCTCAGTGATTTATTACGATGCGATGTGTGAAGCCGGGGGCTTGCTTGTTGTTTGAGTTACTGCAATATATATTGTTGCTTTACAGTTTTAACATTAAACTATTTGCATGAAAATGAAATGCATGCTCTCGACCAAATAACTGAATGGTCCGAGGGTGCACGACAGTCAGGTAATAACATACTCAGCAGGGGCTGATTCCATACCACAAACTACCATTTTTGCAGGTATGCATCTTCCGGTGTCGGCAAAGAGAGTGACGCGCTGGGTAGTTTGGTTACAGTTATTTGAACATGCACTGTTGCACTTTGATACGAACCTAGAAACATGTATAGGTTTTGGATACTTAGAAAGCTCACTGAGAATGTATTATATTTTGGTTTGGGAAGTTTAGATCTATCTCTTGTTGTCACTGCGAGAAATTGTTTCGTATTTAAGAGTATTAGGAAGCACGTTATTACTCGTATGGGCGAGTGAGAACGGTGACACCAGTAGTCCAATTGTTGAAATTACCGCTGCGATTATATTGTTAAGTAAGATGATTAGGAGCCGATTAGAGTAGGGGTGTTACAAAAGTGGTATCAGAGCGGAGTACCGCTCTGATGACAAGAGATAGTAGGATTTATACAGTGAGCATAGGTTTTGGGAATACGGGAAAACGTTGTGAGGATACGTGACCTTGCGGGGTTGATGCAATGATTAAGACTTGCACACCATAGCCGTAGAGGCACTCCAATATTAAAAGACCGAGACTGCGGTATTAGACCGAGTAAAGGTCTAACCCGTCCTCTTGACATATGTCAGGAAGAGGTCAGGGCAATAGTACTAAGGAAGAACACGGAGCAGCGGAAGGTGGTGATGGTCCAGCAACCCCAAGTAATACAAAGACGGTATGAACTGATCGCACTCGATGGGAGAATGTCCCGGGAAATTGCAATGGTACCCCACCCGCCGCAGCCCGTACCTAAAGAACTAGCTAGTGAGACAATGAAATGAGAAACACCACGGAGATAACTCTCCTAATCGGGAAGACCCGATGTGGATGCTATGAGGATTATGTTAGATATAGAAAATAAAACTTTAAGTTGTGATGAGTTGTTTAGGAGGGGGGGTCCTGGTCGCGACATAATGTCTACCATACGAGTACCAGATGAATACTAAACCAAGGTTGAGGAGATAATTCCCGTAGGACTAAAGGGGCTAGCTTACTATAAGCAAGGCAACCCTGTCTTACATCCAAGAAAGCACTGATTTGTGCGCTTGGGGGAAAAGAGATAGAAATAATGAGTAATAAAAAGATTTACGAGATATGTAACAGACAGAATGGACGACCTTTTAGAAGTCTCACCCGAAGCGAGTAACTATATCCGTGCAATACTGAAGGTTCATAATGGCCTGACGTGCATAGAGAGAGATCCTGAGAACTGAAGGAACGAGAACTCGCTAAGTTGCTATCATGCAACGCCTCGACAGGGGAGTAAGACCCTACTACCACGATAATTTGTGGAGACGGGTGCAGGAGTGAGACTGTATTAAAAAAAAAGAACCTTCTTTGAAAGGAACAAAAAAAAACCAGTTAGGGAATAGCACTGCACTGTCACACCATACAGGTGGCTCAGTCTACATGACGCACTTGCCACTGCAAGTGCCACATTAACCAAAATATTAAATTTCAACCTGCCTTGCGCACTTGCTACTGCAAGTGCAGCGACGATAATATCCCTAACGGACGAAATAGTCCAGGCGGTTACCAATAAACACTAAACTTTGTGTGAGTCCGTATACAATAAAGCAGGACATAGCCTTCTTAATGACAGGGGTACGAAACTCTTGGGTTTGAGGTCGATAAAACCTCGGGAAGACCTAGCCGGTCTAACCACTAAACCTGAAAAGAATATACCATTTAGTTGAATATAGAAAGGGGAGTAAACGAGAATAACGGTGATTAGTGCCTATAAGCCTAAACCCAGAGCCGGTATGTACATTAAAACGTCAATCAATACCGGTGGAGAGTGTCAAGTCCTCAGGACCAGCATAACCATTTAGGGAATGCACGACACTTGTGGTGAGGACCACTACCGTTGAACTTTGCCAGAGGGCAGGATGAGAGCTAAACAAGCCAAGACTTTAAATAAAACCTATCCAACAGAGTAGATGAGAATAATAGACAAGTACCGTTATGACAAACTATTCTGAAGTTGTAAGAAAGGATTAGGCAGGTGAAAATGTGCAATAAAGGGGCCGATGTTATGCCCGCACTACACACACGGGGGTGTTGAAAATCCATTATACTGCTAGACTCCCGTACGGAGGGCAGTGGATATTGACTAAACAGAGAGATTACCTGAGAACGGAAAATACCGTTACCTCAAGAAGGATAGAGGGAATACAAGTGGAATAAGAGTAAGGATTACACAATGAGGAGCGATGATGTACGGAACCCACTAAGTTGTGGGTACCCAATTATAACATTAGGAGAAAATATACAACCAACTGAAATTAAATAAATAGCAAGACCAACAACCATTTGACTATTAGAATAAACATTGAGCCTGAATATTGTATGGCATAGGCCTACAGAGGGATACCCTTAGTACCACCAAGATAACCCAAAACTAGGAGAACAAAAGTGAACAATCACAAATACTGATTATAGTCAGGCTAGGTAGGGACTACCATGAGACAAGGGAACACACAAGGTGTCAATCTTTATCATGGAGTCCGGAATACACCAAAGGGTGTAACCCAATAAATTGGGTAGAGTTTGAGAGCTTAAAACTCATACCTGAAGGCGTTAACAGCCTAGGAGTGAACTGGGGAAATAGTAAATGGTTACTGACCCCCACTCACAAATACCAGATGACGAGTATGTGGAAACCAGTAGTAGGGCGATAAGTCGCAAATACCTATCTTGGAGAAGGTAAGCAAAATATACATTACTAAAGGAACCCAGGGAACCCTCTAGGGCCATTCTGACATTAAAGGTTAAGAATTGGCAGCATAGCTATTCTACATAAATTACCGGGGCTAAGAGTATGATAACCACCAGGTACAAACACTACGAGTGCACTAAACGCGACATGGGACGACCACACTCCTAGGAGCTTGTGGGCCTGACAACTTATATTAAAATTGGTTGGGTAAGTAGTAATGTATCAGTAAGGTACCCCATGTATGTTAACGAGTAGTGTGAGTACCAGGGGGGGTAGTCAACTCTGTGTCTAAGTCAGTGAATGGAACCCTGACTAGGTAAACCACGAATTGACGAGAGATATCTCAGTCCAGCCAACAAGGTTGGAAAAGTCAAGAATAGCTTGATAGTAAAACGATATAAAATCACAATCCCATAATGAATAAGTTAGAACACAAGTTTTGGAGATTTAAGTAAACAAGAAAGCTGAGGCTTATTTTATGGTAAGGGCGAGGTGAACCCACCGATGAGGAAAATAATTGGGATATTTTAGGTATTATGTACAGCAACCTTTGTAAGAAAATAGATGCCACCCAGAAAAGGGGGCACATAAAGAGTTATATATTGCGCTAAGGGCGCTGCGATGATGTCGCATTAAACAATAATAACCACATGCTCAAGCTATAGAAACGTCAGTATGTTAGTACCAATCAGGGTTAAACAGAAAACGAATGCCAAGCTAAAACCCACAGTCGTATTGTATGTTTACGACATACGAAGAGCAAAAGCAAGCATTACTGGAGTACTCTAAACTGGAGACAAGATACTCCATGCAAACCGTAATAGCGGATAACCGTCTAATCGACTGGTACGTAGTGCGCAACAAGCGACCACTATAATAATTATTAACCCAATTATATTAGTATGAGTCGGAACATGAAAGATCAGATAAACCAATGGATTCCCCTAATCGAATAGAGGAATGAACCATACGTGTGAGTACTAAAATACCAACACACTAGAGATTCGAGTTCACACCAGCAAGAGAGGACCTATAAGGTACCTATGGAATGAACTCATTCCTGAGGGAAATAACTTTGAGCCATGAGGCGCCAGTTAGTTACGCATATCAGACTCGTTTTGACATTTAAGGAAATTACTACAAGCACTAGGTGCTAGAGCATAGCTCGACAACCCTTATACCGTAGGTTAGTTCGGTAGGGTGACATGAACCCTTGGGAATATACCACGAACAAGTATAGAATACAGAAAGAATAATAAAATAGATAATTGAAATGGTAAGCGTGTGTGACAAACAATACCACGCAGTGAATAATTTACTCCATCCCCATAATTATGGAAGACCGTGTAGAAAACACTGTCACGTGGAGTTGAAACCAACATAAAGGGGTAAACTAACCATAAGTAATTGGGCATACTGCTTGCGGAGCGAGTGGGCCCATATTGCATAGGTTTGATGTACCTAGCAGGTTTGGGGAAAACAAAGGATGTGTTTACATCCCCCGATCAAACCGTATATAAATATACATACACATAACTGAGATAGGCAGTATAGCCAGAGGGACTAAAGCCGACCTTAAAAGAAAGGGGGTGATGAAATATGTAGCACATTAGTGCACGAATAAGACCACTGGAATGGAACATCTTGAACTTATTACTACAAGATGGTATATTCGTAGATTACGTGGGCGTAATCATTTTAAGGGGGGTAGAGCGATTAAGCACGCTTAAAAATATACCGTACGTTGGAGTACGTAACGCATGGTACGCATGCTACGAACACTATTATTGTACGTAGAGTACAAGTGTTATGATTGTGTTATATTACATGAGGTAATATTGTGATGTATTATGTGTATGAACATAAATATGTTTTAGTTTGCATTAGTTATGGCAAATAGGAAAGGGAGTACAGATAGATTGTTCTGACCCTACTTCCAATTATTTACGCAACATTGCGAACAATAGTCACATAACGCCTAACTTGTTAGCTCTGATGTGAGAATTCGAGTAGGACTGTCTGTAGCTCTGATGAGAGATTTCGGATAGAAGGAGTAGAAAGCTCCGTACTATGTGATCTGTGACTCGGTATGAAACCGATTGTTGAAAGGCGATGAGTGAATCGGCATGAGACCGATGTGTAACCTGGTGAAAGAAAATATTCTAGGAGTGGTATGAATAATATAAACGAGGGAACTTGGAACACAAAGTGGTAAATATCAAGAGGAAACAAGATTTGAAATGAATAAAACAATTGATTGGTTGAAATTGACGTGGGAAGTTGAACTTGATCCTGGTCCGATCAAGCGATACCGAACACAAATTGAGGTAAGAGATAGCTCAACACTGACGCTGACCACGTCGGGGTTGAATGATTCTCGAAACTTCCTACAAGTGGACACAGATATGAATGGAAATTGGAATTTAGGCGTCACTCGAAGAGCCGTGGACCGTGGAGTCCTTCGCCATTAGACCGGTGTGTCTGCGAGTGACATCACCCAGAGAGCCGTGGACCGCAGAGCCCTTTGTCATTAGACCGGCGTGTCTGTGGGTGACTAAGGAAATAAGGTGACTGCCCGAGGAGCCGTGGACCGCAGTGTCCTTCGTTATGATCAAACCGGTGTGTCCGCGGGTAGTAGACGTTGGTTGGGTTGGGGATCGTCAAGTCCTGGTCTTTAAGACTGCTTCCCTGTGAGTTGTCAACGTTAACTATATGTGCACACATACATGTGGAATGATGTGTGAGTATCCTCGCGAGATACTAACATGTAGATAGGGATGCGTGGAGTATCCCTTGCAAACACCTTTGAGTACTTTATGAGTTTTGCACCTTGTCTAGTGCTGTGTACCATGAGTTTTGCACCTTGTCTAGTGCGGTGTACTATGAGTTTTGTACCTGGTTGATATATATATATAGTACCGCTGAGTACTTTTGTGGATGAATTTGATGTGCACCTTGTTTAGTGATGTGATATGATTGAGTTTATACCATGAGTTAGCTATTTGATATATGCTGTATGTGGACTAGGTCTGAACCTAGTGGGAGTTACTCCCTAGCAATGGATTGTTTGGTTACTTAGTGGAACTTGATTCCTTAGGTGAACTGTAGAGGATTAAGGACTTCGGGACGAAGCCTTTTTAAGGGGGGTAGACTGAAATACCCCTAACCTTTAAAATATAATTAAATGACCTATTAATGATCTAAGATGATTATTAAACATCTAAATATTATTGGGGAACAATCTAAAAGATCTCAACAAGGCAAAACACGCCTTAAGATCGGTAAAGCCGAAAATGTGCCTTAAGACACCATAAAGATTGTGTGACCTCAAATAGGATCCAAAGTGGATTCCTAAGTATTATAATGAAGTAAGGAAACAACAAAACCGTTCTCAAGGAGAACTAAGCTCAGGAACACCCTGTGACACAAAAATGTGCACTAAAACACCTTAAAGCACGTTTTTGTGAGATTGCCTTTTAAATTGATTTTTTAATGGGCTTAAAAATTATAATTACCTTTAAATATGATATTTTATCATATTATATCATATTAGGAATTTAATTCCAGAAATTTACGAATTTTTACAAATTTAATATTAAAATATTAATAAAACCCTAAAGTGGGGCCCGTTCGAGTCAATATTGACCAAGTATGGTCAATGGTCAATTAATTGACCCAATTGACCAAGGATTTCGACAGGCAAGGAGGAGAGGAGTCAGCATAATCATTGTTAGACAAATTAGCTACCTAATACCAAATTTGCAATAGTAAAAGTTACTTTTATTACTTTTCCAATTCAATTAAGCCTTTCCAATCATTCTTCTTCACTCACCTTGCTTCCCAGCCGATTCCAGCAGCCCCTCACCTCTCTTTGCTTCTCCATTTTCGTGGTTACACAGCCAAACTCAGAGGAGAACAGCAATCACCATTGGTAAGCTTATTAAGCTCTTAAATGTTCATTTTCTTCACAATTTCTTCCTCTTTCCATGGAGCAAAGCATCAACCACTTCCATCAATGTTCTTAGGTTGTTATGGAGGTTAAATGGAGGGTGTATCTCGGCATTAACAAGGGAAGAAGGTGGAGAAAGCTAATCTTGTTCTTAAGGTATAAAAATGTGCTCTAAGCACATATCTTTTGATTCCCTTCAAATTCGGCTGTGAAACTTTGTTTCTAAGCTTATAATCTTCATCTTAACATACTTATCCAGTTGGTACATCAAGAGCTTCGAAGTATAACCAGATCCAAGCCAAAAACACCATTTTAGGCATTTTAAACAAGGTAAAGATTAGCTATCTTCTAATCTGAGTTATACCAGTTTAAAGCTTGGTTTTAGTAGCTCTTTTAACACTCTTTGCCTACTGTAAATACAGGCCGAGATTAACCTTGTATACCTTGGTGTTCTAAGGTAAATTTTACCTTGAAAATTGACATTAAACACTTCTTATGGTTAGATCTTGCTTGGAGACTAATCATGCCTTAATTGCTGTTTGAAAACATGTAAACTAAGCTGTGGAAAATAGATCTCCATACAGCCGTGGCCAACAAGGCATATACAAGGATAAATCAAGGTATAAACACCTTAAACTTATGATTTTTATAAATTTTAAGCATATATATATATGGCCGAGAGTGAAGTTACATATATAGGTCATATTGACCTAAAAATGGAAAAAAATGGCTAAGATAAATTAAGCTAGTCATTTAAGAGGTTTAATTAACATAATGGTCAAATTATGGCATTATGTGGAAAAATAATTAAACTAAGGTGAGGCCGAATATATATGCTATATTTTGAGACATTTATTGTGTAATTTATTTTGCAAGTTCAAGGTTGTAATAAGGCCATGTCATTAGGCCATTTTAATTTAAGTTTATAAGCTTATTTAGTTTTATTTA
Organism: Limonium bicolor; assembly: GCA_023374045.1. NCBI lineage: Eukaryota > Viridiplantae > Streptophyta > Magnoliopsida > Caryophyllales > Plumbaginaceae > Limonium > Limonium bicolor. The sequence continues at coordinate 100,449,722 of CM041782.1, forward strand.
TGCTTATAATTAAAATTGGGGCCAATTCGTAATTACTAGGAATTTAGAAGGCCGTGGGCTTAATTTAGAGCAATTTAGGGTTTTTAAATGAATTTAATAAAAATATAACATTTTATAAGTTTTGGGGTCAAAATTGTAAAAATAGAAAAGTATAGGTTATTTAGTAATTACCGAAAAATTGGTTCCCATTTGGTATTAGGAGTCAAAGTTGACTATATAGGAGACTTTGACCAAGTTTAGAAAACTTAAGAAATTAAAATACTACCTTATAATAAGATACTTATTAAATTGTAAAAGATTTATAAGACTTGGGGTAGTAATGTAATTACCGAGACTTAAGGGTACTAAATGGAATTTAGTAAAGTCCTTAAGTTATTAGAAATTTTTAGAAGTTTATTTGGTTAAATTTGGAGTTCATATGAATTATATAAGTAATATATGGTATTTTATAACATTGTTACAAATGGGTAATAAATGTATAGAAACCGAGATTTAGAGGAAAAATAAGGTTAAGAATAATGTTTATAACCTTTTGGTATAGTTTGGTAAATTTTGGAGTTATAAATAAGGTTTTATTAAGAAATGTGTATAATATATAGTTTTAATGGAATTAGAAAACTATGTATTAGAAATTGAGAGTGAATTGTGGTTTTATAGAAGTTTAGTGGTTATAAGTAAAGCCGAAAATATTAAGGGCCATTTGGTATTTTATAAACAAAATATGACTATAGGTTATAATTGTTTTAAATGACTTAAATGTCATAAGATATGTTATGTAACAATAATGTAACATTATATTAATTAAGTGGTGGATTTTGTAAATATTTAAGAACATAGGTGCTGTTCGGAAATATTAACATTTTTAAATGGAATTTGTAATATGGTTTTTAATGTTATAAGAGTTATAACATTTATAATATAAGAGATATTCATTAAAAGAATGGATATAGATTATAAGACTTACCATATAATAAATAAGTTCCATAACACACATATAAATAAATATATGTAATGGTGTTGAAAATGTGATTTGGTTCAATAATTATAAATTATCGTAATTAAAATGATAATAGATAAGGAGAAAAGAATTATAAACATTAGATATCGAAATTCTGATGTTAGAAGTATGCATGGAATAATAAGGATTTTAAATAGTTAAAAGTATAGTTACAAATGAATTATACCACATGAATAAAAAAAAAGAGAGAAAAGAAAAGAGACAAACCTTAGAAAAATAAATACTAAGGTGAGATGTATAGTGCATGACAAAGAACCATACATGCATAAAGAAACAAACTATACGATCTACAAATATACATTAGTTTACATGCGAACAAAGTCCAACAATAAGTCTATTAATATACAAGATAAGACTACGCATGTAATGTAACACTTTTCCAATCTCGAGTTAAGCCGAAAACCCGACAAACGTTGACAGTTAATGACGGGGGATTAACCGGGAGGTATTAGTGACGGTACGGAGTACCGTAGAGTTATGATTTTATACGGGATGCTAATCAGTAGCGTTATGTATTGTCTAGACTGTTAGAGACGACACACGGAGCATAGGATCTTGCTGATTCATACTCCACCGTAATACAATCCGGGTGAACGGTATGTTATTTATGTGGCTTGATTGTCTCTGAGGATTTCCTCAGTTCAGACATTGTGTGAAAATCTGTGTTAAGATTGAATGTCTGCTTGTGTGAATTAATATGCCTGAGTTGTATATTAATGCTGCTTATAATTATTACTGTTGCACGATAACAGTACTGTTCGTATATATGAACATATTATAAAACGGACTAGCGGCAATGATGCTATCTTATATGTGTAATATAAGGAACGTAAGAAAAACGTTGTAGCATTAAGACAATAAGATACATATATATGAGACTTATATACGGAGCATTGGCCTCTTTAACGCCGCTCTCGTATCTAACACTGGATCCTGAGTCGACATACTCAGGATTGGACTAACGACCTTAGTCTGTTGTGTTAGGAAAAATAATAACGCGATGCGATGGTATAGATAAGTTATCAAGAGGATGTGGCTCTTGCTGTGAAATGTGATCCATTAACGATACTAGGATACCGTGTGGTAACCGTAAGTATCAGGATAAATTTCCAACGAACTACAGATTGTTCGTAGGACGGAGACTCTACCGCTGGAGTGGCTACTGCCGTGGGTGACCCGCCAAAGAGATGGGTAACTTAGAGACACGTCGTTCTAATGAGACGTTGTCATTAGACATGACTGAACAATTACGAACGATTATATTAACTCGTACATTAGGCGAACATTATTTGGGCGTGCATGCCAAAGACGAGAGTTCATACTCGTTTATAATTCTCGTTGTTTCGCCTTGTTGTTCATTGGTTATGCTGTGTGGTTATGTGTGGTATGTTGGTGGTGTTGATTGAATAAGTCGTTGTACTCATAAGTGTGTTGTGAATTGGATTAATTAAATAAACTGTACTTATATCTGTGTTGTGAACTGGATGAGTCGAGTCACTGTGCTCGTGTGTGGATTTTGTGGACTATTCGTCGAACGAGTCGACGTACTCAACTATGATCTTTCAGGTGTTGTTGGAGTGGAATCTCTGTATTCATATAAGCGCGGTAACGCTCTCAGTGATTTATTACGATGCGATGTGTGAAGCCGGGGGCTTGCTTGTTGTTTGAGTTACTGCAATATATATTGCTTTACAGTTTTAACATTAAACTATTTGCATGAAAATGAAATGCATGCTCTCGACCAAATAACTGAATGGTCCGAGGGTGCACGACAGTCAGGTAATAACATACTCAGCAGGGGCTGATTCCATACCACAAACTACCATTTTTGCAGGTATGCATCTTCCGGTGTCGGCAAAGAGAGTGACGCGCTGGGTAGTTTGGTTACAGTTATTTGAACATGCACTGTTGCACTTTGATACGAACCTAGAAACATGTATAGGTTTTGGATACTTAGAAAGCTCACTGAGAATGTATTATATTTTGGTTTGGGAAGTTTAGATCTATCTCTTGTTGTCACTGCGAGAAATTGTTTCGTATTTAAGAGTATATAGGAAGCACGTTATTACTCGTATGGGCGAGTGAGAACGGTGACACCAGTAGTCCAATTGTTGAAATTACCGCTGCGATTATATTGTTAAGTAAGATGATTAGGAGCCAATTAGAGTAGGGGTGTTACATTCAGGGCCGCCTTGCCTGCTCCCGGCCCCTTCCCCTTCTGGGATTCAGTATTTCCTTGCCCTGAGGATGGCTGATAGGTAGCTTTCAAGCCTTCAGTGGTCGCAGCATCCTTACCCTTCCACTGCCCCCTAGGCCTATAGTTTCTGCCATCGGGGTTCTGGTAGCACTCGAAGTCACGATGCCCCAGCTTCTTGCAGTAGTGGCACTGCACATCATTCCCCTTGCAGTCCTTGCCGGGATGGTCTCCATTGCACCACTTACAGAAGTAATGGCGCTCCGGTCCAGAGCCCGTAGTGGCTGCTATCACAATACACAATCAGTACACACTTCACAACTTCACGACACACATTTAAATTCATTTTCAGGGTCAGGTGTTTACCCTTAAGTGGCTGAGAGCGTAAGGGCTTAGCCGCATAGGCATAGGTGAGCTTCAGCGGCTCCTCAGTGGTGGTGGACTGGGCTTGGCCCTTGCCACCCTGTGGCTGGCCCTTCTGGGGCTGGGGGTAAGGCTTCTTCTTCTTTCCTCCCCCGTATCCCAGCGTACTTTGGCCCTCGCCCGAGACCTTGCGCTTATGCGCATTCTCCTCGTCCCTCAGACGGACGGTGATCTCCACCTTAGCAGCGGCATGATAGCACTCCTGAGGTTCAAGGTATTAGTCATGCCCCGCAACACATGTACACACTCACATATAACATAACTCATTCACACTAGACATTATTTTAAGAAACCTGCAAGGTATTGTACTCGGCTGGCCCCATGCCATAGCGTAGGCGGTGGCTCAACCCACTGTAGAAGCGATTCACTAAGACCCGGTTCGAGTAACCTAGGTCGGGTAGAAGATGAACAAGGTCGGTGAAGGCGGTGTAGTAGTCGTCCACCGTCATCTTGGCTCCTTGTTTCAAACTGTCAAGCTCCAGGCGCTTTGCCTCTTGCACATGTACTGGGTAGTACTTGGCTCGTAGTAAGGTCGTGTACTGCTCCCATCCAAAATCCGGGTCGGCCACTTTCTCGGCCCGTACAAGTTTCCACCAGTTCCTAGCCGAGCCCTTCAAATAATATGCAGCAAGACGGACCTTGGCATCAGCAGGAACAGCCAAGGTCTCATAGGTGGTCTCTAGCTCCGAGATGTACGCCTCTAGTTTGGAAGGGTCGGTCTCCCCTTTGAAAGACGGGGGTCGTAAGTCGGCCAACGCTTTTACCCAATTTGTCTCGTGTGGCTGTGGTGGTGGTGGTGGTTCCGGATGATCCTGACCACCGGGCTGTTGCTGCCCCTGTTGCATTGCCGTTATGATCTGTGGTACCACTTGAGCTAGGGCGGCCGCCATTGCCTCGGCCATCATCTGGGCGGTAGGGTTCTCCCCTGATCCTCCCATGCCGCGCCCGCGGCCTCTTCCTGGTGGTCGCCCTGCCATCTGAATTTACATGAACCCTCATTAGTATCGCACTTACAAACTTGTCAGGTCAAATGTTTATAACGTCCTTTGGACGACAAGGTTTAAATTTCCTAACTCGGTATATTCCTAAGCTCGGTAATCGGTAATCAGAGCGATACTTCGCTCTGATACCACTTTTTGTAACACCCCAACCATAACCTTCACACTTAATCAATAATCGCAGCGGAAATCATAACTTAACCATATACCAAAAGGGGCGGTGTTACACGCCGTTAGCCACCCACGTGGCTAACAAGGCTGTTACATACAATGTATCGGTCTGATTATGAGAATTCCGAGCATAGTTACAACCTTCCAAAAATCACCTATCCAAAAAGAATCACAATATACTGAGTGTAACTGTACAAAAATCACCAACTATTCCTACATCCACCAAAATATACGACCTCGAGTGTACAGGCACTACTCGGGTTCAACATCCAAAAATAATCAAAAGTATCAACAACCTAGGATCTAAAGCCATTCTGCTTCCTCGATCCTCATCCTGCAAATAAACATAGCCCCCAAAGGGGGTCAGCAACCTTTTGCTGGCATGGTTAACGTGCAGCCGCTGATACCGGGATACACGCAACTATTTGTCATGATAACATGGCGTTGATTTTAACATACAACAGGCATATACTTAACAAGAATTATTGCAGTACAACAACAACACATACATAATGAAAACAATTCACTTTAGGAACCAACCAACATAGTTAGTCAACTTGTAAGCCTAGAGAATGACTTCATCCTCATGTTAAGCTTAACACATATCACATTATTGTTTTGTTAGTCAAATGAACAACTTAACTTAAAAGATGAGACGGGTATAGTGACCCGAGCACATCAACACATAATTTCCCCCTAGCCCGAGTGGAGGTCAGGTAGGTAAGCTTTGGCTAAGCTAGTGGGAGGTTGAAGTCCAAAAAGGAAAACAACCCTAACATAAGGAGAGGGCCGAATCTGATTCAGATATCGACCCCCATACATACACGCGCGACCGGAACGACCGGATTCCTCACTCCCCGGTTAGCACTTGTTAGAAGTCCCATAGTGGGAACTTAACACAATTTCTCACAAGTAAGTGTTTAAGTCCAGTTAGACATACAAGGGAAGCAAGACATAAATCAGCAACACAAACCACAACCAAACACACATAGTCGGGGTTAGAACGTTCCTTAGGTCGGGAACGTTATTACCGTATACCGTTCTCTTACGTTCCTAGCTTGGTCAATTGATGGTTAGTACGCATTCGAGGATACCGGTATCGGTACGCACACGTTACATTTATAATAAGAACTGTAAACTCGTTTCATGATTTAATCTTACAAGGTCATAAACACACAGAAAAACAAACAACACACAAGCCGGTGTAAACCGGTAGGCAACAGACTGCAAGAAAACCATACCTTGGTCCTTGCTGTGATTGGTTTCCACCGTTGGAGAGTCCTATACACATTTAGTAACGTCGGTTAATTAATGTACTAGACCTTCACTAATTTGCTATGTTGCATTATCTAATTTATCTTACTTTCGCATTTTGTTATGACTTTCCACCCTTTTAGTTGTCATTATAACCCACCTAACATGTCCTAAACAACTCCCGCAAACGGAAGTCAAAACGGGGCTCAAACGAGCAAATTAAGACCAAAATAGTGACATGTCCGAACTTGTGTCCGGACATCAACGTTCGGACACAAGCCGAGACTTAGAAGATGAAAACAGGCGATTGTCCGAACTTGTGTCCGGACATCAAAGGTCGGACACAAGTCGAAGCGAAATCCGAGAAAATTTTTCAAGCGTCCGAACTTGTGTCCGGACATCAAAGGTCGGACACAAGTCGAGGCAAAATCTGAGAAAATTCTTGCAGGCGTCCGGACTTCAAAGGTCGGACAGAAGTCCTGACACACTTAAAACTCCGAAAAATTTTTACGCAACGAGGCATGTCCGAACTTCCAAGTCCGGACGGAAGTTCGGACGTACCTGGAAACCCATTTTACAGTGGCGATTTCAACATAGAAATGCACCCAAACCATATACAATTTTTGGCATGATCTCCCCCTGGTTATTACATGTTTCCCCCACATTATTTAGCCCACCAAAACAGTTTGACATCAACTCATTCCAAAACACTAATTTGTACACAAATCCCATCATTTTGACAACAACACCACAATGCACATAACCCTTAAAATTTGGCTCTTAACAACATCAAACTAAACACTAAATTTCCTCAAATTATTAGCAACACCTGCATTACACTCAACATTTATTTGCACCAAAACCCAAACACATTCATAGCTCACACATTAGTTAAAGGCATGTTAATTACCTTAGGTTTTCTTTCCAAACTTTCCCCTTCTCTTTACTTCTTGTTCCACAACCGGTTATCAACGGGATTTATTGCTACACTAATGACCATGCTAAGATAACCACAATGAGTATTTAGGGTTTATGAACACCATTTCATTAACCCTAGAATTTATAAATTACTTGCAACACATTGAAGGAAATTACCTTCTTCTTCAAAGTGAAGTGTTTGGCAATGGACTTAGGGCTAGCTCCAACACCTCTTGAAGATTTAACAAGCTTGAATGAAGAGAAACAATGGTGCTTAGCACACATTAAAATCGGTTACCCTAAAAATGGGGGAATGAATAGATTTTTGAGTTATTTCTTACCTTAGAACAACAAGAAGATGATTGGCTTCAAGAATATGAAGTTCTCTCTTCAAAATGTAGTACACCCATGGAGATGAAGTATGGAGTTTTGAGATTCTAAAAGGTGCAAAATGATCCCCAAGATGAGAGGAGTATTTTGGTGTAAAAATTACTTGATTTGGAGCTAGGATGAAGAAGTTACAAGGAGGTGAAGTTGGGTTGTTTCCTTGGCTTGCAAATCGCCATGGTTGGGCACAAGAACACAGAGAGAGAGAGGGGAGAGGGAAATCGGTGAGACAGAGAGAATGAGGGAGAGAGAGAGTGTGAGAGAGGGAATAAAGTGAGTTGTTGTTTTATATTTTAGTAAATAAGGTGGAATTAATAGGATGGAGAGGGGGGCTGCTTCACGTGAGACACAAGAGAGGGGGAAGAAAGTCTGATTTTTATTTTTACAATGTGAGAGAGAGTGGCACTCGGTCATTGGCAGATAACACCCGTTAATTCCCGAACTGTCAGTTTTAACAGTCCGGGTCCGGTTTCCGGAATATATATATATATATATATTTTTCTAAAAATTCTTAGACTTAATTTAGTATATAATTATAGTTATAAAATCAACTATAATTTATACCAGTCCGTTTTAAACGTTTAAAGTCACGTTTTTCGGTTTTCTCGGAAAACGTGTTTTAAAGCCTCGTTTGTGCTTTCAATCCATTATTTGGATCCGTTTACTTCGGGAATTTCTCCCACATGTTATTAGGACTTAATTAGTCTTAAAACATAATAATTATATAATTAACTAACGTATTAAGGTTTGGGGTATTTAATTGCCATCAACTCCAACTCCGTTGACTTTGAGCAGCTTAGGCCATCGGAAGAACCCATTGCCACCACCGACCAAATCGTTCCGCTGCCCGAGGAGACTGTCCACGTCTCCCTTAATGCGTTCGATGGCCACGCTAATAGGGCCACTATCTGGGTGTGGGGAAAGATATAAGGGCAGCCGTTGACAGTCCTTACTGACAGCGGTTCGACTGACAGCTTCATCCAAAATTGATAGGCCATATACCTCCGACTCCCTATCGTGCCTTCCGCCATCTCTCAGTTCGTGTGGGCAACGGTGAAACCATGCACAATGATAAGTATTGCCCCCAGACACTGGTCCTCCTTGGAAACCACACCTTCCTCATCGACTTTCACCTCCTCCAGTCCATGGTGCTGACTTGATCTTGGGGTGCGACTGATTGGCCACACTCGGGCCCATCATTTCCGGCTATTCCGTGATGTATATCCAATTCCAGGCCGACTCTAAGTGGGTCACCCTCCACGGTATGGCCACCACTGAACCTGCACCCATATCTTATTCCCACTTGTGTGCAGAACGTTAGAAACAGTTCATCGCCCATTTTTATGGGACCTCCGTGGCCCCAGCTCCACCACCACTCCCCTCCAGCCACCAGACTCTTCCATGAACCCAACTCTATAACAACTCCTTCACACCTACGTCGATGTGTTCTCCACCCCAAAGGCCTACCACCACACCGCTCCCATGACCACTATATTCCTCTCCCCCCACACATCGAGCCCATCAACGTGTGGCCCTATTGCTACCCCGATCAGCGCAAGGACAAAATCGAACGCTTGGCGTTATCCGTCCAAGCACTAGCCCATTCCTCCCCGTTGCTCCTTGTATGGAAAAAGGATGGCACGTGGCTTTTTTGTGTCGACTATAGGGCCCTTAATGTGGTCACCATTAAGGAACGATTCCCCATCCCACGGTGGATGAGTTACAGGACAAGCTCTACGGCACTATAGTCTTTTCCAAACTTGACCTCTGTAACGGTTATCACCAGTTCCGCCTGGCCCCGTGTGACTTATACAAAACTGCCTTCCGGACCCACGAAGGCCATTACGAATTCCTCATGATGCCGTTCGGGCTAACGAACGCCCCCTCATCCTTTCAAGCGGCCATGAACACCATCTTCAAACCGGTACTTCACACGCTTTGTCCTTGTGTTTTTTATGACATTCTCATTTATAGTGCAGATCAAGCCACTCACCTCATCCATCTTCGGGAGACACTCGACATTTTGACGTCACTCCTTTTACACCTAGGAGTCAAAGTGCACATTTGGGGTCTCTTCCCTTTCGTAGTTGGCCACATCATTTCCACCACCAAGGTCTCCATGGACCAGGACAAAGTCCAAGCCGTCCTTTCTTGACCGCCACCCTCTACTATCAAAAATCTCCACTGGTTCCTCGGCTTGGCAGGTTATTGCCGACGTTTTATTGTGGGCATTTCCAAGATTGCCACTCCCCTCACGGACCTCCTCAAGAAGGATGCCTTTCAATGGTCCCTGTCAGCCACACCGCTTTTGACCAGCTCAAACAGGCGCTTGCCACCGCCCTGATGCTCCATCATCCTGATTTTTCCAAGCCCTTCACCGTTCATACCGACGCGTCCGATTCAGTGTTAGTGCGGTCTTAACACAAGACGGCCCCCCATCGCCTTCTTCAACAAACGACTATGTCCCAGCATGCAGTTTGCCTCCACCTATTCATGGGAGATGTTCGTCATCACTGAAGCCATCCTGAAATGGCGGCCCTACCTCCTCGGCTCCCGTTTCACCATTGTGACGGATGACCAAAGTCTTTGCGCCTACTCACCCAGACAATTCAAACACCTGAACAGTAGCACTGGCTCTCCAAACTTGTAGGCTTCGAGATCGTGTACCGCCCCGGGCGTGACAACACACCTGTAGACGCCTTGTCCCGCCTTCCCGAAGCATCGTTGGCCAGCCCCAGCGGTCTCTCACCTGGTCGTAGCCTTCCTGACCGCCTCCGATCGTACATTCGTACTCACTATTGAGATCTTTGCATGGACATTTAGTCCAGCCCCGCAGCCTACGTGCAGTACACCATCAAAGATGACCTTATCTACTTCAAAGGCCAGTTGTTCATGCCCGAAGCCTTCACCCTCCGCCACTTGCTCCTTCAAGAATTCCATAGCTCTCCACAGGGTGGCCACGCTGGCATCGCTCGTACCACAACCAAGCTTACCGCCACGTTCCACTGGCCAGGTATCCAGCGGAATGTCCAACAATATTTCTCTAATTGTGCGACTTGTCAAAAGGTTAAACTGGAAAACCGTGCTCCAAAGGGCCTACTCCAGCCACTTCAGATCCCGGGAAAAATTTGGGACACTATCTCCATGGATTTCATCACCAACCTTCCGCCCTCGCACGGTAAAACCACGATTCTAGTCATGGTCAACCACTTTTCCAAATACGTGCACTTTTGTGCGCTCGGCGCCCACTTTACCGCCACGCAGGTCGTCGATCTCTTCGCCCGAGAGATCTATCGCCTCCACGGCGTACCCTCCAACATCGTCCCAGATTGTGATCCTCTTTTCACCAACACCTTTTGGCATGAGCTGTTCCGTCTTCAGGGCACTACACTTCCATGTCAAGCGCCTAACACCCTTAGAGCGATGGCCAGACGGAGATCGTCAATTGTTCTCCAAGAAGATTTCCTCTGTCGTTATGTTGCTGACAATCCCAAACTATGGTACACTTATCTTCATTGGGTCGAGTGGTGTTACAACACTATTTATCATTCCGCCATCGAGATGACCCCGTTCGAGGTAGTCTAAAGTCGACCGCCCACCGCTCTGCTTGACAATCTACCTGGGACCACCTATGGTGCTGTAGTGGAGTCCACCATCACTGACCGGACCGACCTCCTCTGCCGGTTGACTGCAAACATCCAGCGCGCTCAGCTCCGGATGCGCTAGAAAGTCGACCAGAAGCGCACCGATGCCTCCTTTGTGGTGGGTGACATGGTCTATGTCAAACTTCAACCATATCATCAATTGACGGTCGCACATCGTCGCTCCCACAAGTTAGCTAAACGTTATTATGGGCCCTTCCCAATCGTTAAGCGCATCAACGATGTTGCCTATAAGTTACAACTCCCTGCGTCGGCTCAGATCCACGACGTCTTCCATGTTTCACTGTTGAAACAGGTCCGGGGCTTTTCTCTCAGTACAGATGTCTCCCTAATGTCGGACTTCATCCAGGGCCGACCCGCACTCACTCCTTAGGCCATCTTAGCTACCCGCCAGGACCTCAACGATGGTCATTTCATCCCGCAGACACTTATTTAGAGGCTCAACCTTCTACCCGCTGACGCCACATGGGAATCCGTCGCTGAGCTAGCTCCTGATTTCCCGACTTTTGCCTTGAGGACAAGTCAGCTCCTCAATAGGGGCCAATGTGGCTGACACCTCCCAAGTAGTGGGCAGGAAGAGCAACAGGAACATGAGTGCACCAAAATGGTTAGATAACCACGTTCAGTAAAACAAATTAAGGGGATTAGTGGGGATATTTTCCAGTAATGATAGATAGTAGTTAAATCCAGTAGTGACATCATTTTCTAGCAGTGGGTACTTTATTTAGATATTTAAGTAATTAGGAAAATTTCAGCAACTGCTCTTTCTAGTTCCTATTTATATGGGATTGTAAATCCTGATCAGTTATCGATGTGAATACAACATTAATTTGTCTTATCTCTATCCCATTCCTAACTCTCTTCTCTCTCACAACCCTATTCCCTTGAGACCAACAATGATTTCAGGTTAGTACATAGTAACGAACTGAGATTTTTAACAAGACGCGACTTAAGATATCCGAGTGAACAAGCTGGATGAGGAAGATATTTTTTTTTGTAAGCGAGGGAGAATATAACATGAAGATGTATATATATGTGTAACTTGTGCTAGAGAGATCTGAGTATACGTTATCTCTTGTCTGATTCTTTTGATAGTTTGAGTTGGATTTTTGACCCTAGCTCGTCTGGTTTCAATATGTAACCATGATTTGAAATCGTAATAAAAGTGTTTGATGTCTTGCTTAAAGAAATCAATTTTTGTATTCACTACAAAAAAAAAAAAAACTCAAATTAGTTCTTTATTAATGATGAAATAAAAACTGGATTATAGCCTTCCAAAGCATAGATTTACTTTGGTTAATTCCCATATCAAACTTGCCTCGTTAAGACCTCTATAGAAAAAACCCATTGGGAAAAATTCTATAGAGGAAAAAGAGTACAAGTTTTGGGTCCTTATAAAAAAACAATAACACTCGGAACTCAATATAGCCTTTCTCAAAAAATAAGAGAATCAAACCACCCACTCTCAGCTCATCTCCATACTAATCTGGCTAAAAGAACCACGTTTTCAGCAACAAAGTTTTCTCCTCTGAATACCTCATTCCCTTTTCCAAGATGATATCACCCATCATCTACCTCGGAACAACAAAAACTCAAATAAAATCAAGTATTACAATAAACCCAAAACTAATTATAACAACCAAACGACACTTTCGTCAAACGATAGTAAATAATTTGGAACCGTCTCAAACTATGCGTTTGGTCCTTTCTCCTACTCTTTTTGAAGCAAAAGTTGGTGTGGAAGACGACAGTTGCTAGCTATCGAGGACAGCTTGGTGGTGTGACATTATACATATATATATAAAGGTTATCCACCCTCACCCTCACCCACTGTACATACGTTGGGTAAACGATATAATGGAATTGATTAATTTGTGCAAGAAGAGTGGTCTCTGCCGGAAAGTCGTCGTAACGGGAGGCCACACGAATATGTTGGTATATCTCGAAGATTTTTAAATATCACATGTTGCTGAAGATTATCACACATACACAAATATTATTATATATCTCGTCAAAGAAAGAAGATATAAGATCATATACTTTATTGATGTGGCAGGTTTAGGTATTTGAACTTTTATGAACGGGATAATGTATACAAGATAGGCCCTAGATATATGCCTGCAACCTCCCACTATCCTAATCCAACCATAAATATTAAACCAACACTAATCATATGCGCTTCACTTAGTTAGGTATTTCCATTCCGTTTTTTTTTAAATTGATATTATCGCGCACTATAAATATTTGACGGGTCTACAATAAAACCATTATCACATTAGTTTCTTAGACGTTCGGTTGAATAAACCAACCAAAGTCGCACATGGCTGGTCACTGTGTAGGGCAAATCGACCTAATTTGTAGGATACGATCATTACACCCCCACATCAATCACGGACATAGATATACAGAAGCCTACTCCTACCTCAACGCCCCACCGCAACAGAGGTAAAATCCTTACGACGCCAAAAAAACTGCAAAGTAACCTTTCCAGTTTGGGCCAAAAACGTAATGATTCAGCCCAACAACAACAACTAAGTTCACGGTTTGGCGTGCCCGTGGCGGTGGCTTGAACTTGATTCACGAAGTGGAAGTCACATGGTCTGATAATGGGTCCCGCTTTGTTTGAAACCATACCCATTGTTCTTTACTAAGAATGGCCTACAATACAAAGATCGGTTTCTTTTCAGATTGTCAGGATCATCTTGGATGGGTACATTTGCGGCAGATCATATCCTACTCTTCCCACAAGAACTGAGATACTGGAATTTGCAATATAACAGAGATACTGGATTCTCAAACAAACAAACACACACATACCATATTTATTTTTAAAGCTAGTGATCTTGCTCACTTAGGTCTCCCGAGCTGCTTGAAGATGCTACAGATAATTAGGAAATTGGTCAGGAACAGATGCCTAGCTTTCCGAACATAGATTGGAATGAATGTAAATTGTAGTTTGCCTTTAAAGGACCTATGGGAACTAACTACTCCTTCCCAAGAGTTGGAAGATATTGGAACAAGTGTATTATTCATCAGTTATCGCAAAGAGCCAGCCAGACAATTACATTGCAAGCGAATTCTGCTTGCTAGTATATATTTAGTTACATAATGCCAGAGACCTAGAGGGAAAAATCCTTCATGCCAGATCAAGGTCAACCGAGGATAATTAAGACAATGGTCAACACCATCCTAATTCACTTAGTTATATAGAGAGTTCTGATCAGACTTTCCACACCTCTTAACCGACCATTCTATCCTGTCTTCAAAACTTATACCATCAACTCAACAAAACAATCAATTAATCACTTAGAGCTAGCAGAGATCGGCACCACTGAGCAAAAGCACAAAACCAAAATCCAGCACTGACCGAACACACTTGAACTATGAGATACTCTTAGAGTACCCATATCACTACAAACTACTTCCCTCGAGTATAGACTGACAACACTGACCAGTCAAACATATGGTATCTTCTACCAGCATCTTACTTACGACTCAACAGAAATACACATCGCTACATCATGATCACGATCGGAAATGTCACAGTCCCATATGGCCTACTTAAAACAACATATCATATACCACATACGGGTTGTGTCCGATCCGGTTCTATATCTCGATTAACCTCAGTTAGTGTGGCTCACTATAAGTGTTGGGAAAAATACGGTGCGAGATGGAGACAAGAAAGACAAACAAAAAGATACTCGAGTAATTAACGGAGACGAGACACGATATTTTTAACGAGGAAAACCCCTCCAATGTGAAGGGTAAAAACCTCGGGATCGGAAACACCGATCCAATCCTTCCACTATAATGATAATGGGATTACAAAGTAATAACCTTCTTCGGATTAATACCGAGGGTTCTTGAAATACCCCAAACCTAAGTATGCTAAGTAAACATCAAATTATGATGTAGTAAGGCTAGAATATGCCTTAGAAAGATTGGTAGACAATTTAAACCAAGGAAAACACAAGAAAGTGCCTTAAGGGCAATTTGGGCAAAAACATGCTCTAAGCTTGGAGTGGCTTTGATTAGCACCCAAATACCATTATAAGATCTTAGTAATATGCTAATGGACATTTTAAATCAATTAGAAAAGAAAACCAAGCTCAAAAACAAGCTTAAACACAAAATGTGCTTTAAGACTTCTTAAAGCACCTTTTTGAGGAATTGTCTTAGAATTGAGTTTTGAGTGGCTAAATGCCCATAATTACATCTTAATCAACATGTGTACTAATTAGTGTCACATTAGGAAGTCTAAATCAATGGGAAACCAAAAATTTCACGAATATGTGCATTAATTAGTGAATAGTGCCAAATAGTGCCCAAATTAAGCTTAAGTCAACATAAGTCAATTAGTTGGTCAACCAAGACCATAAATATCTTGGTTATAATGAGGGGGCCGGTTTTATAAGGATGAGTCACCATAGACTTCATCAAATAAGGAAGAAAAGAAGAGATAAGTAAAAGGAATACTATTTACTTTATTAAAGTAAATACCTTATATTAACCTACCTCTCTCCTCTCTTCTTCATTTCTCTTCTTCTTCCACGATTTTCTTCCTCTTCTCTCTGTTCTAAACCGTCTCCAAGCAGCACCCATGGCACCACCACCTTGCTTTGGCAACAACTTACTCATTTTAGCTCCAAATCAAAAACTAAGCACATATATCTCTTAGTTAGACCAAGACCTTGCTTCCTATCTTTTCAAAATCTGAAAGCCTCATTTTGGAGCCATGGGAAAT
Source organism: Limonium bicolor (assembly GCA_023374045.1). Taxonomy (NCBI): domain Eukaryota; kingdom Viridiplantae; phylum Streptophyta; class Magnoliopsida; order Caryophyllales; family Plumbaginaceae; genus Limonium; species Limonium bicolor. The sequence goes on from CM041782.1 coordinate 100,465,494, forward strand.
CACCATTGGAGGAGGAAAAGCTAGCTTGAGGTGTTCATTATCTTCTCCATTCATTCAAGGTAATGAAAGTGAAAGAAAAATCAACTTTCCATCTTTTTTCTTAGATGGCCGAAAATCATCACTCATGGGGCCTTGTTTTTATGCCTTGTTCTAGCTTGATTTATTCACCAAGGACTAGTGGAGGCCCTATTTCATTCAATGCCCAAGTCTACTTTGAGACTTCAAAGGTAATCATCCACTTCTATGCCTTAGAACACATTTCTAACCTAGGTTTTCATTCCTTGAGGTTAGTGTATTGTTTAGTACTCATGTGAGTCATTGAATATTGGTTAGAACATTGGCAAAGGAAGTTTAAGTGGTGGCCGATATTCATTCAAGAAGAAGGTCTAAGGAGGAAGATAAGATAAGCTTGAGAAAACAAGGTAAATTACTTACCTAATGGTGGTTTAAGGTTTAAGGAATGAGTTTTAGATGGGTACCAATGTAGCCTAGGGCTTAAATAAGCTTGTGAACTTGTGACTAAGGAGCCAATGAGAGTGAGTTAGTAATGTAAGTTTAAGATGAGCTTTAAAGAGCATTATAACTATTATGAGATTGATGAGTGTATTTGCAGGTTGAAGGCTTTTATATGTGGGAAATTCAGTGTTTAAGTTTAAGTTATTTAAGGGCCTAAGAGCCATGTCATTTAAGAGCCTTAGTGCTATGCAATTTAAGATTATTGCAATATATTGAGTTTGTTGTGATGAGTTGGTTTGGGTGATGAGATATGATGAGGGAAAATTTGATGTGTGTGAGATGTTTGAATAAGGAAAATGATGTGTTTGGGCATGATAAGATACTAGAGAAGTTATGGCGAAATTTGAATAGAAAACAAAGTGTTTAAGGGGTGATGGTAAGTTGATATGCCCTAGGGTTTACTAGGAGTCATGAAAAGGAATTTGAGTGGAAATGAGTTAACTAAGAAGTTCTTGAGAATGACCTAGAATGGTCTATGAGGAAATTAGAGTTTAGATGGGTGTATTGAACACACCAAAGTCTTGGTATAAGGAGTGGTAAGACTTGTGCAAATTTGGAGGAGAAGGTGTACAATGCTTTGAGACTTAGGTATGAACTAGGGAGTATAACAACGAGAGTTTTGAGAAGCTTGTGTAAGTGTGATGAAGTTAGTGGTGGACTAATGAGGGTTAGTTAAATGGTAATGTGTGGACTTGGGTGGTGGAAGTGAAAATGGTAGGATAATGTTGTGAGTCGTCAAGGAAAACGACTAGAAACCTATGAGGGTGTATGATCATGAGAATGGGGAGTAAGTTGCATAAAAGAGGTGGAAATGTCTAAGGAGGGTGTTGCATAGTTAAGGTAAAGAAGAACAAGATTAAGGTGCTAAGAAGATGGGGAGAAATGCATAGGTAAGTTCATGAGTTTAGGAATGATGAGTAATAAATGGAAAAGAAGAGAAATTGGTGCATGGAAATGCAAGATAACCTTGGAAGGTTTAGCAAAGGAAAGATGGAAAGGTTAAAGATGGAAAAACGATGTTTATGAAGTGGTCAAACTGTTAAGGAGGGAGCACTAGGGTTGGTTTGAAGTTTTGGTAAGGTTACAAGTTGGAAATGTAAGGAATCATTGACAAGTGTTAGGAGTGTTTGTAAGAATTTAGTAAATGTTTGAGAAGATCTTTGGAAGTTGTTTTGGAGAGTTTGGTGGAAGTTCTAAGGTGATTTTAAGTGCCTAAATGGTATTAGGACACATGGGGGAACATGTGGAGAAGTTTGGAGTCAAATGGGAATTTAGAAACAAGTTTCTAGAGCCGACCGACCTTAGGGACCGGACCTGCAAGGTCGGTCGAGCTCAGTTTACACTACCGGAAAGGGTTTCTGGAATCGACCGAACTTGGGGACCGGACTTACAAGTTCGGTCGGCCTTGTATTTTGTGTACGAATTGAGTCTCTGGAATCGACCGAACTTGGGACCGAACTTGGCAAGTTCGGTCGGGCTTAAATATCCCCCGGGGAAACTCTCGGGAATGGACCGACTTTGGGGACCGGACTTGCAAGGTCGGTCGGGGTGAAATTTTCAAACGGTAATGAGTTCTGGAATGGACCGACCTTGGGTAAGGTCGGTCGGTAAGGTCGGTCGACCCTAAAAAAATGAAAAAAAAAAAGAAACCCTAAGGAAGTTTAGTGGTATTAATGGTGCCCCATTAATAGGGCATTGATGATTAGAGGTGTAAAGCCCTGAGAGATTAAGATAAGTATAAACTTAAAAGTTTAAGGTTAAGTTGTAAGATTAAGTTGTAAAACTTAAGAGGTGTTAGGTGGGAATCATTATGGGTTAATCAAGTTAAATGAGTTGAATTAAGTTAAGTGATTAATAACCTAAAACTGAATGAATGTTTTAGGGCTTGAGTATTTGGACTCCGGAAGAGAGTAAGCAACCGAACGACCAGCGGTGAACAGTACAGTTCTTCTTGTGACCTGCTTGCTAACGAGGTGTCCCTCGGCTTGTGTGCTATTTGTTTTTGTGTGCTCACTAAACAAGATAAAGCATGCAACCAGAATATTATGATTATTGTATTGTTGTGTGATGTTTGAAAACTAACACAACATACCGTGAGAAATTACTAACCAACATTTAGTGAGGAATTGAGTGAGACTAAGGAACGCTCCCTAATGTGAGTTTGATATAAACCGAAAGAGGTTAACCAACAAACATGGTCTTGTGACTACTACTAATTGGAACTTGAGTGAGGAAACCCGGGACTGACTCCGGTCATGCATGCTAAGGAAAGGGGGTCGGTATCTATAGCAGATTCGACTTCCGCTTAAGGACTTGTCTTCGGACTTGTAGCCTAGGGCCGGTTGCCGGCTCAGCTACGCTGGACACCCGTCCAGGGTAGGTGGCATTAAGATGGTGCGGTGGGATCACCTAAATCCCAGGTTTGAAATTTAGCTACGGCCATTCCCCTCCAGGAACGGTTTGTATACTGAGAATAAGTTAAGATTAAGGTAAGGTTAAGATAAGTTGCACCCATTCCTTTTTAAAGGATGGTTTGTATTATTAAGACTAAGATAAGCTACCTCCACTCCTTTTTAAAGGATGGTTGTTTATAAGATTAGGATAAGACTAAGATTGAGGTGAGATGAAAATGGACTAAGATTAAGAGGAAATATAACTTAAGGAGTTAAATAATTAAACTCTCTAATTAAGGGAACACATTTAAGTCGTTCGTTGTGTGTGAACTTTGATTATTCATATTTGGGATTGTTGTTTACAGCATTTACTATTATGTTGTGCATCTAATCAACCCCCATGCTATCGACAATTAGTCGTCGTAGCCACGTTAGCTTGGGGGCCATGAGAGGATCGTACCAGTATTCATGCTGACCCCCTTTGGGGGCTGTTTTTACTACACAGGTGAACATCAGGAGGCGGCCGTCGCGAGAGTAAGAAGGGGTACAAGTGTTACGGGTTAAGTATGGCCTACGAGCTGTGCATGTACACTCGTATGGCAATTGAGTTAGTAAGATGTATAGGATGTGGGGGGATTGTAAGAAGGATATGTATTTGGTTGAGGCTGTTATGTACTAATGTTCGGTATATTCTGTAGTCAGACCGTGGCAAGGTCCTGGAGTATAAAGAATTCCGCTGTGACGTGTTTATATGTATGATGTTAAGTTGCGAGACCACATTTGGATTGAGTTGGGGTGTTACAGTTCTCTCACTCACAAATAATGTGGAAACATATAGATAATAGGAACTAGAAAAATATCTTCTAATTTTTCCTCTCTATTTTCTCTCTTTGCACTTAGTGCAAATTGCTCTCAACTCTCTCTTCTTCTTGTTGTATGAAGAGTTGGATGATCTCAAATGGCCTTGTTACATGGTTATTTATAGGTATTAAGTGAAGGTTATGATGGTGTAGGTGGAGTAGGTGAAGTAGGTGAAGTGGGTGGAGTAGGTGGAGTAGGTGAAGGGTAGAGTTGGTGAGAAAAACTAACAAAACTCCCCCTTCGAACAACTCGGGACCACTACTCCAGCTCCATCACAACACCTACTTCACCTACTCCACCTACACCATCATAACCTTCACTTAATTCCTATAAATAGCCATGTAACAAGGCCATTTGAGATCATCCAACTCTCTCTTCTTCTTGTTGTATGAAGAGTTGGATGATCTCAAATGGCCTTGTTACATGGCTATTTATAGGCATTAAGTGAAGGTTATGATGGTGTAGGTGGAGTAGGTGAAGTGGGTGGAGTGGGTGGAGTTGGTGAGAAAAACTAACAATAAGTTACTTCGGATTATACTGATTTCAGATCATTATTCAAATTATATTGCTGGATCAAATTTTGGGTTTGAATTAGTCAGGAGGATAGAGGGTTCCTCATAGCTCATATTATATACAAGATTACAGCTGGATTGGATTCCCTCTTTCATTTCTTCCCAATCCCTCCTTTCTGGAATTCTATAATACTGCACTTTTTTTTAGACATAAGAAAGCTAAAGCCATTACAATTAACTAATGATGACATTATCAAGTCAAGACCTCCATGAGATCACTTCAGCTGGTGCCAAGATGTTACTTTCGGAAGATAATTCACTCTATGATGATCTGATTCTGCCAACATACAACTTAATATCATGGAGGTCCCCCAACTCCAGATCATTTGACAGTAATCCGTACAACTTCCTGGCTTGTTTGACCGGAGTTTAAATCTTCACCAGGGAAGCTGGCTGGACAAAACAGATAATACGGCATATTTGCTACTCACAAGCAAAGTTTTCGACATGCTTAACAGAATACACTGAGATACAGAAAAATCAAGCGATGATAGGTAAACAAACAAGCCAGCTGATTTTGCTGTTATAAACTAAAGGTACATAGCTGTTTAACACTACTTTTTCTTGGTCAGCTGGAGCGATTAATGCTCCATTCATAGCAGCTTCCAGCTGTTGATCCCTGAGTTTGGTCACAAATGTCAAAATCAAAGTCCATTTAGAGCAGAATTAAAAGCCAGTCCTATACTTTAAAGTTTGTAATGTTTGATTATCACCTGAAATAGAAATTGACAAATAAGGTAAGTACTGGTAGGGGGGAACTTGTACTTGCAGCTTTTAAACCAAATGAGGTAAGCACTGGTACATGGGCCTGTTCAAACGTAGGCTAATTGCAGAAAATAACATCATATATATTTTTCTTTTTGGATGACCCTGGGTAACTACTTACTCTTCTCCATAGGCATAGCCATAAACAATGATCGTTTTCTTCTTTAATGATAAGTCTTCTTCAGAGATTGCAAAATATACATTTTTTTTTCTTTCCTTTTTGGATAATTGGTAATTGCTACAAAGCTGCTCGGTAAGGTAATAACACCAAGCAGTTCTTGTTTCAGAAAAACAAACCTTGTACGCTCTGTCCTTTCTCCTTCTACCGATTTAGTTTCTTTGTAACCAAACCAAACCAAACCCCGTATAAATCAAAGTTTTAAGTATTAGTGTTTGATTATCACTCTGAAATAGAAACTAAAGTACTGGTAGGGGGAAAACTTGTGCTTGCAGCTATAAACCAAATGAGGTAAGTGCTGGTACATGGGTCTGTTCAAACGCAGGCTAATTGCAGAAAATGACACCATATTTTTCTTTTTGGATGACCCTGCGCAACTACTTACTCTTCTCCATACGTAAAGCCATAGCAAATCGTTTTCTTCTTTAATGATAAGCCTTGTTCAGACATTGGAAAATGATATTTTTTTTTTCTTTCCTTTTTGGATAGTTTGTAATTGTAATTGCCCAAAACAGGCACAAAGCTGCACAGTAACACCAACAGCTCCAATTTCTACTCATACTATTATTTACTAAACTGAAGTCTCCTCTCCTTGTACTTCACGCACTCCATACTCAAGAGTTCAGTTCGTTGAGTTAACCCACAAGGAAAAAGGCAGAGGCAGGCAAACCGACTCACCTTCCACATTGTTGTTCAAGATTCATGATACCAATGGCCAAACCGACTCACCATCCACATTTCATCCAGGTTATAAATGAGCCTCATCAGTTACAACAGCTGGTAAACACACTTTGGTCATCTTCCTCTCCACCTCTGTTTGAACTCTCGTTTCTTCATTTTTTAAAGTTGACTCTCTACATGGTTAACAGAAAACAACTTTAAAAGCCAACCTAGAGTCATGAACAAAGGTTTTACCTTGTAGTAAAGTTATCAGCTATTTTGGTTTGTGTTTTTTCACTACAGTTCATCCCCAAGAAGTTTGTAATGGATTATGGGCAACTTCTCTCCAATGGCCGTTCTTGTCTCAGAGTACCCACAAGCAACGTCAACATGTACGTGGAACTTATCAAGAAGGATATTGGAGGAGAAGTTCATTTTGGAAGAGGTTGGGTGAAGTTCTGCAGACACTTCTCAATGGCTCTTGGTAACTTTCTGGTTTTTAGGTACTTGGGAGGCAACGATTTCGATGTGGTGATACTCAATAAGAGTGGTACTGAAATTGATTACCGGAAGGATGAAGTGCAGCAGATGGAGACTATTGATTTATGTTTAGATGATAATATATCAGAAGAACCAGATGATGATGGTGTAGAAGAACTAGATGATGACAAATATGTTGAGTCTCTTCAGATATCAAGTGATACGACGAAGATGGGTCGTCGGTGTTGCACTGACCCGAAAACTGATGATGGAGGTCCAACTTTGGTTAAGAAAGGTAGGGGGCGTCCCCCGATTAGTCGCTTAACTCAACCTTCTGGAAAAAAAGGTAATGAGAAAACCTGGTAAAAACTAATTTATATAGCTGTGTTCGTCTCTGTTCCTTCTTTCACATGCTGCCGAAGTGCGTGTTTGATAAACTTGAGGTAGTTCTTTGATCAGCTTGCATCTCTGTCCCCCTTTTTGCCAAGTGTCAAGACAAAAATAAGCTTGTTCCGTACCAAATGGGATTTAGGAATGGTTGGACATTATAAGTACTAGCTAGTTCTTATTATAATATTTGTGCCCGTTGATATTACCCCTACTTGTTGCTTGCTAGTGTGGTTCTATTATTGATCTGTTATTATCATAGCCAAAGATTTATTGCTTGAGAACAAGATCAATATATAGGTATCTGCAGTTTCTTTCTTGCTTATTCTCAATCTACAAACATTTCAGGAAAAGGAATTGCAAAAACTGCTGCCGATACAGTGAGTATCCCATTGACTGACAATGGTCATGGTAGTTCAAGTGGTGGTGGAGGCAAGCTGAGAAGAATTAAATGTAACAATGATTAATTAATAGTTCAGATATGAATCTTGGTCTTTTATGAGATATACTATCATTCACGATTCCCACTGAAAATCATGTTGATGTTTTGTTGCAGTTCACAAAGTTATGCAGGAATGGGCGAAATATTGCGGGATTCAACATCCTTTTTTTCCAGTGCGCATGTCCCCTGCATATGTCAGCAGATCAAATTACGTGGTATTATTAAATTTAATGAGTCAATCTTTACTTAGTCCACCCTTAATTCTGTCATGCTTTAGATCTTATCTTATTTTCAATTAAAGTTCAAAAAATTAATTCGTTTTGATTGTAATTTCTCTCTTTCTTTCTAGCACATCCCCAACTCTCATGCCGACATATACTTGAGGAACATGTGTAGACAAAGAAAAAAGGTACTCCTTCGAGTTAAAAACCAGGAAAAATCATGGGAAGTGAACTGCCGCGTTGACAAGAAGGGTCAAAATTTCAGATTTGAGTCTGGATGGCCAATGTTTGTGAAAGAAACTGGTATTACAAGTGAAGATATTTGCATCTTCGAGCTTGTTGATCCAAGAGCCATGGTGTACATGGTACATATGATACATCCCTTCTAAGATGACTGATCAGGCGATGGGATTACTAGCAAACCAAAGTTCAGCGGCTCTTCTCTGCTTTGTCTTTGTTTTCCTGTTAGTTGACTACTTAATCCTCTTAATTACTATATGAAAATGTATGTTCTCTTTAATACTTATGTTAGGAGAAAGCTATTGCGTGACTAGATTTGGTTGTGTAGGTTGTTTTGGCGTCACCCATTTTCTTGGTATGTGTTGTTGATGTGTGGAATTTATGCGACGTATTATGCTAGCAGTAGCAGTAGTAACTAGTAGGAACATCCAAGCCTCTGAAGTAAGCTAGTTAGTTTCATTAGGTTTTCTGGTACTTGTACACAATGAAATCTTTATTGGTTGTTTAAACTACGATCTAGCTGACTATGTGCCACAATCTCAAGTACAGACATACTTGTGATCAACGCTGGACGGAACCATTGTGCATTTCTATCCTACAAATAGAATAACATGATAGAAAGTTTCCATAGAAGGAAATGTAGGCGGCGGTGAATCCCAGAAGTTTACTATTCCATTGATGTGTGTAAAAGTCGATGAATACATGACCTAGGGACCCATATATATATACATGTAATACGGTGCGTTTTGTATAAGTGAGTGAACAAGGAATTGACAGATTATAAAAGAATATGGGCCTAAATACATTTGGGCTTTAATACGGGCTGAATTATGTCGGTTCGCTAGTACGCCCCTGCGCTCCGACAGGATGCAATCCAAGTCTGGAGCGAAGTACATTGAAGCGAAGTGGGGGAAGGGGTTTTGTCAACGCATCAGCCACCTGGTCAGCACCGTGAATGAAGGAAATCTGCAAGGAGCGCTTGTGAACCCATTCGCGCACGAAATGGAAATCCAGGCCGATGTGCTTTGCACGGGCGTGAAAAACGGGGTTGGCGGCCAAGTAAGTGGCTCCAAGGTTGTCACACCAGAGGGTAGGCGCATCAGGTAAGCGTATCCCTAATTCTCCTAGAAGATTTTGTAGCCAGATTACTTCACAAGTAGCTTGAGCCATGGCGCAGTACTCGGCTTCTGTGGTTGACCGCGCAACCGTGGGTTGTTTTTTTGATTGCCATGAGATTAGGGTTTTTCCAAAATAAATGCAATATCCTGTTGTTGAACGTCTGTTTGTAGCATCACTAGCCCAATCAGCATCTGAAAATGCTTCTAGGGTAGTTGGGGAGTGATTCGGTATGTGGAAAGAAAGGTCAAGAGAGGACTTGAGGTATCGGAGGATTCTTTTTAGGTGTTGCCAGTGAGCAGAGGTGGGAGAGTGCATGTGTTGACAAAGTTTATTGACTGAGTAACTTAGGTCAGGGCGAGTAAGGGTGAGGTACTGTAGTGCCCCCAGAAGGCTTCTAAAAAGAGTAGGGTTTTCGTATGGCTGTGAGGTGTCTGAGGTGGTTTGAGTGGAAGTAGACATGGGTGTAGAAACAGGACGGCTATTTAGCATGTTTGCTCTCTGTAGTAAATTTTCAGTGTACTTCCTCTGGTTCAGGTGAAGACCTGAGGAGTTTCTGTGAACCTCTACTCCAAGAAAATAATGTAGCGGTCCTAGGTCTTTCACTGGAAACAGACTTGAAAGTTTGGAAATAAACAGTCTGACAAGATTAGCTGAAGATCCTGTGATGATAATATCGTCAACATAGATAAGTATATAGAGAGCATCACCTCTGTAGGAGTAGAGGAAAAGAGAGGTATCAGCCTTAGAAGCAGAGAAACCCAAACTGATAAGAGTGTTGCTCAGCTTAGAAAACCAAGCCCTAGGTGCTTGCTTCAACCCATAGATGGATTTCTTTAGCAAACAGACATGGTTAGGAAGATAGGGATGTGTAAAACCTGGTGGCTGTTGCATGTATATTTGTTCTTCCAACTCCCCATGAAGAAAGGCATTATCAATGTCAATCTGATGAATAGGCCATCCTTTATTAACTGCGACTGCTAGAACCAACCTTATAGTGCTAGGCTTTATAACTGGACTAAAAGTCTCATTGTAGTCTAAGCCTTCTGTTTGAGTGTATCCCCTTGCCACCAATCGAGCTTTGCGTCTGTCAACTGTACCATCAGACTTTTTTTTGGTTTTCAAGATCCATTTCACACTGAGAGGGGTAGTGCCTGGGGGTGGTGGAACTAGAATCCAAGTCTTAGTGGCCTGAAGAGCCTGAAACTCTTTTAGCATAGCTTCTCGCCACTCTGGGTATTGTATAGCCTGTTTGTAGGTAGGTTCCTCGGGAACAATTTCTGTAGCATGAATAGCAGGCCACATAATCGTACCATCTGTTCTGACTAGAGGTTTCCTGATATTATCCCTCCCTCTGGTGATCATAGGGTGGTGAGGAGGAGATTGAGTGTCTGGTGTGGGTGTAGATGGTGTAGTAGAGGTGGATGTAGAGGTGGAAGATGGGGTTTGGTTAGAGTGTGTGGGAGTATTAGTTTGAGAATTTGTGTTAGGATTGGCAGTAGGAGTAGTATTGGGTGTGCCAGGTGGTGTAGTTGGTGGTGTGGGTATGAGGTGAGGGGTAGTGTCAGGGGGCTGTAAAGAGATAGGCTGATAGGAAAGGTTGTGGAGAGAGGAGGGTGAAACAGAGAGTTTAGCAAAGGGAAATGATTCTTCATTGAAGAGAACATCTCTGGAAGTGTATATTTTGTAGGTGGTAGGATCAAGGCATAAGTACCCTCTGTGATTGGGGGCATAACCCAAAAAGGTACATGGACTGGATCTGAAACTGAGTTTGTGATTGTTGAAGGGTCTCAAATTAGGCCAACATTCATACCCAAAGACTTTCAGTAAGGAGAAATCTGGTGGAGAATTGAAAAGTTTTTCATGTGGGGTTTGATGAGAGAGAATGGGTGTGGGGGTTCGGTTAATAAGATATATTGTGGCTAGAAAGGCATGTTCCCAGAACTGTAGTGGTAGAGAGGCATGGGCGAGGAGGGCTAATCCTTTTTCTACTATGGTCCTGTGTCTGGTCTCAACTGAGCCATTTTGCTGGTGGGAATAAGGGCAAGTAACACGTAGGACAATCCCTTTTTGCTTGAAAATGGGCTGTAGAGGTTTAAATTCTGAACCACCATCCACTTGAACACTTTTCACAGTAGTGCTAAAATGATTATAAACAAGATTCAAGAAGGTGCAGAAAATAGAAGTAACTGCTGATTTAGCTGCCATAGGAAAAATCCACACAAACTTACTAAAGTCACCCACCACAGATAGATAATATTTGTTCCCATTTAAGGACAAAACATGGGTTGGGCCCCAAACATCTAGAAACAGAAGCTGAAAAGGTGCTGTAGACTTAGAATCAGAAGCTGGATGGGGAAGAGCATGCAACTTCCCCATATGACAGCCAGCACAAGCAGTAGCATTAAAATTCTTAGACAAAATAGGAAGATGGTATTTATTGATGGTAAAGTGGGTGATGGTGGTTGAAGGATGTCCCAACCGCTGATGCCATATGGTAGAGCAGTTAGAACATATCACTTCCCTTGCTGCTCATGTTCACATTTCGTGGTTTATGATAAACTTCATACCATAATAGAAACTTTTGCGTCCATTGCAAGATCATTCGAGCTATAGTTTCAATAAGACATTGCCAACAATTTGAAAGCTTCCATATGATTTGGTAAGTAAACAATTGACGAAACACTAAACTTTCTCCTTAATACTAAAAGATTACATAACATTAGAATTTAAGAGTATACTCATACCGCCTTGTCATAATTGAGAAAGGGAGTGGTCTTTATCAATTGGGAGAACTGAGATACGTACTGTGTTGTATTCATCATTTTCGACATGGTCGCTTGTTTTTGTCACCTGTGCAAAAAAAAAAAGAGCAAGGCGTTAGTGTCCCAGTTTTGATTGATCAAACTCGGATAGAGACAAAGTTGAAGACACAGAATGTTGAGTCTTGAACTAACCATAGCAGTATGTCGCTTGTAGATGAAGATTCTATCTAATTGCTTAAACATACTTAAGAAAAATTAAGTTGTTAGGAGTTTATAGGATTTTATCTATATGCTTTATTTATCTTTTAGATAAAATCATGGATACATTTTAGGAGATTGTGAGTAAGAGGGGTCTAAATACCTAGTTAGAGAGAATCAAATGTAGGGTTTTGACGAGTATTATTATCCAAGGAAGTGTTGTGGGATTGTTATTAGGGAAACACAGTTTTGGTGATTCAATTGGTATCGACTGAAGGAAATTGAATCATGAGTTTACATTGTCAAGATTGTGTGTGAGAGGGTGTATTCTTAGGAATACGTAGTGTGACGACATTTTTAACATAAATTCATTAAAACACAAATTGTTTATTAATCTCTTGTTTGTGTTCTTAGTGAGTCTTAGATTTAGGCCTTTTAGTTCTTTGTGAGTAATCGAATCAAGAGAAAAATTTTAGAAACTTTCAATTGGTATTAGAGTAAGGTTCCCCTTCCATGATTGAAGAGAAATTTTCAGGGGTGATCGAGAATGAAATCCTACACCATAAGGCATCTAAGCTCACAAAATTTAATTACTCATGTTGGTGCGAACAGACGGAGGATCAACTGATTTCAGTTGATCTCGATTTATAAATTGTGGTGACTAAAGGAGATCTTAGTCCCAAAATCATTGAAGGTGGGGTCTCAAAGGACAAGCCAAGAGCAAGTTGGGACGATAACGACAAGAAAATTTTGAGAACAAACAGGCACTCAGAATCATAGTCTTATCACTATCAGAGGGAGATCAGCAAAAGGTCATTGGCATTAGAACTGCAAGGAAGTTTGGAAGTTTCTTAAAACAGCCTATGCAGGAACAAACTCCATTAGAAAGGCCAAAGAAAAACAGTACCGTAAGCAATTTGATAGCTTTAAGATGCACGATGGTGATTCTATTGCCCAAACCTTAGAGAGATTTGACAAGATACTTTGTGGTATGAAAGTTGTAGGAGTTACACTTGACAACAACACAATCAACGAGAGATGCCTTGATAACATGGGTAAAGACTGGCTGAATTATACCACACTACTTGAGACCACGAAGGAATTGTTAAAGATGTCTATGAAAGAAATGGGTTTTGAACTTATGGTTTATGAGGGAAAGATGAAAGGTGAAATATTTACTTCATCAACACCTATTAAAGATCTAGATTTAAAGGCTCGTAAGAGTTCAATTGAAACAGATGAGGGAGATCTTGATGAGTATGAAGAGATTACAATGATAGCTAATGGAATCAGAAAAATATTTGGTGGGAAAAAGGTAACAAATAGAAGTATAGTCGCTATAAATCTCGGAAGGGAACCTTAATCTGTTTCAGATGTAATAAACCTGGACATGAAGTTAACAATTGTCCTCTTCCCCAGAAGCACAGCTTTCAACACAACGTAAAGAAATTCTCAACAACTACACTACGCTACAACCTGAGTAGAAGATATCTCGCTCAGACTTTAGACTCAGAATCAGAAGAATAAGCTCAAATGTGCATAGCTGCAGTCACACACGATGATAGTATGAGTCAAAACTCAGTCTTCTGCTTGATGGTCAGAGAAAGTTGGAAGGACGTGCTTAATGGTGATGAGGTAAGTATTAGTCAGGTAGAAGAAGCTTCCAATTCACTAACGAAGAAACAAATGTTTATGTTAACTGCTACTGTTTCAATGTTTGAATCTCAGAAGCAAGTTTATGAAAAGAAGATAAGAGAAGTAGAGAAAGCATTAATCAAGTTTTTGTGTCTATGCCTAAAAAGGATCCAAGTATAAATTTAGACCATTCTGCTATTAAATTTGTCAGTCCCTTAACGACTAGGTTACTCACACTTCCTAGTTGGGCACAAGAAGAGTTTCACTCTCTCATAAATCGTAACGATCTTCTGAAAAAGGAGAAAGAAACACTTACTAAGGAAATAACTAGTAGGAATCGTGAGTTAGAGTTACAATCTCAGACAAATCCTACTTGGATAAATATGAGTCATATGATGTGTAAGAAAATCCATATAAGAAGGGTGTAGGGTTAAGCAAAAACCAATAGTGCAATCAAAGAAAATAGGTATAAGGAGTACAATTTTACCAAAATGATTCAATGTAGATATTGTTACTATTTTGGACATGTAATTAGATAGTGTCGTAAGCTAAGAATGAAGCAACAATCTGGTTTGAGAAACTTTAAGGAAAATAATTTAGGTCGTGTAGTGTACGAGTCTAATGGTAATTTTCAATCTTCCCAAATAACTAGGCCCAAGCAAGTTTGGATACCCAAAACTATCCCTTGATTTTCCATATCTCAGGTACAGGCTAAGTCACACAAGGAAAACTGGTGGCTCGTGGATAGTGGTGTTCAAGACATATGAGTGAAGATCTGACCAAGTTAGTTCTCTCATAGAGCATAGAAGGGGTACAACCAGTTTTGGCAACAATGGAAAAGGAAGGATTGTTGGGTTTGGACTGTTGGAGATGGGTCTTTTATTTTTCATGTTTGTCTCGTAGAAGGTCTTGGTCACGATCTCCTAAGTGTGTCACAAGTGTGTGATAAAGGACCATCACAAGTAATATTCGATTATGAAGGTTTTCAAGTTCAGAACAAGATGACACAGGAGCTATTGTTACAAGGCACTCGAAAGCAAAATATGTACATGGTAGATGTTAACTCGGCAACAAAAGATATCTTTAGTCTTACGGCAAAAGTAAAAAATATTCATCTAAGGCATCTTTAACTTGGGCATGCACATCATAGACTTATCAATCATCTATATCAGAAAGAGTAGTCATTAGACTACCTTCCAAGAACCTTGACTCAAAATCAATTTGTGATGTGCATTTAATAAACAAGTTTGGGCTAATCATCTCATCAAGGACATAGTCACTACTTCAGCTGTACTTGAGATGTTACATATGAATCTAATGGGTCCAACGTGAGTTGAAAGTATATCTGGGAAAAAAGTATATCTTGGTTATTGTGGATGATTATTCAAGGTTTACATGGGTCAAACTATTGGTCTCCATGGATCAAACCTTTGAAAAGTTTAAGTCACTAGTCACACAACTTCAGCTACAAACTGATAAGAAAGTGAAATGGTCTAGGAATAAAATTTATCAATCAATATTTTACTCAATTCTATAGTGAACAAGGTATCACTCATACTTATTCAACTGCTCTCACACTATAATAAAATAGAGTTGTGGAACGGAAGGATATGACTCTTACAAGAAATGGCAAGGACAATGTTAAGGAGTAGTAAGTTGTCACAAAGTTTATGGGAAGAAACAATCAACATAACATGCTGTATACCCAATTGAGCTCTTATTAGACGAATGTTACTTAAAACATATTATGAGTTGTTCAAGGGCAAAAAAACTTCCATATCACATCTTAGGGTTTTGGGTGTAAGTGTTACATAAACCCGAAACTTAATAATATTGGAAAGTTTGATCCGCACAATGATGAAGGAGTATTTCTAATACGCTATGTATAGTAAAGCTTATAGGGTCTTCAGTAAGCGTACACTTGTTGTTGAAGAGTCTGCAAATACAAAATTTGATGAAAGAAATTTTGGAGGAAATGCTCATGCAATAATTGAGGAACCATTTTAATCTAATACAGGGTCACAATAAGAAATAGAAGTTGAATCAGATGAAGACTTGGTACCTCAGTCTGTGACAAGACGTTTGACTACAACTTAGCATCCAGAAGCAACTGCATAGACTCCAAAAACTGAGGTGACAAACATGAGGTGCAAACTCACCACGATGTAGATCTACAAGCGCCAACACCAGCACCCCCAATAAGAGCGCGAATAGCACGACAAGCACCAGGTGTTGCAATAGACAACATCATCACATATGTGAACTCAGGAGTTCAAACACGCTCATCCATCCAAAACTTTTGTGCTCATCATGGTTTTCTCTCTATGATTGAACTAACAATGGTAAATGAGGAACTTACCATCTCTGACTAGATAAATGCCATGCACGATGAGTTAAATAAGTTTGTAGGGAATGAGGTTTGGGAACTTGTTACTCACCAACACAACACAACATTATTGGCACTAAGTGGGTTTTCATAAACAAACTTGATGAAACCGGTCAAGTCTTAAGAAAGAAGGCTAGACTTGTCGCCAAGGGACACTCAACAAGAAAGTATAGAATTTGATGAGAAGATTGCACCTGTTTCACGACTTGAAGCAATCAGATTACTCATAGCTTTTGTAGCAGACAATCGCTTTCATTTTTATCAAATGGATGTCAAGGCTTTTCACAACGAATATCTCAAAGAAAAAGTGTATGTCTCAGCCATTAGGATTTGAAGACCCAGACCGTTATGATGATGTGTATAAATTTAAGACGGCTCTTTACGGCCTCAAACAAGTACCAAGAGCATGGTATAAAAGACTTACAAAATTCTTGCTTCAACAAGGGTTTACTCATGGAACAGTTGATCGCACAATTTTTATCTGACATTTTGGGTCTGAGATGCTACTCATCATATATGTTGATGATATTATTTTTGGTTCCACCAATACTGCTCTTGTTAAAGAATTTGGGAGTCTCTTGGCAAAAGATATTCAGATGAGCAATGTGGGAGAGCTTACCTACTTTCTTGGGCTTCAAATACGTCAAAATCTAGACAGAATGTACATAAGTCAGACCAAGTATACATCTGAACTTCTCATAATGTATAAATTTACAGATACCAAGTCCATGTCTAGACCTATATATGTTGACAACACTCCGGCT
The DNA here is from genome assembly GCA_023374045.1 of Limonium bicolor. NCBI lineage: Eukaryota > Viridiplantae > Streptophyta > Magnoliopsida > Caryophyllales > Plumbaginaceae > Limonium > Limonium bicolor. The sequence continues at coordinate 100,482,073 of CM041782.1, forward strand.
TGGAGATGAGTCTATAGCGGAAGAAGCTAAGTCTGTAGCTCCAATATCCAAAATCCAAGCATCAAGCAAAGCATTATAGGTGTTTCGAATTTTGCTCATAAAACATAGAGTGTCCACGTGATAATTAACTTTACTTGAAAATTTGCAGTAGCATCCATCATTCACCTTCTCGTTGACGAAAACCCTTTGTATAATAGAAGCGATTGGTTGGATTTGCTCATTCGTGAGGTTGTTAACGATATGATGGGATTCTTTCTCTTCGATAATCTATTCTTCTTCCTTGGCTGCTGCAGTGATCCCCTTCTTTCCTCTGTTTAGGACATTGTCGTGGCCGTGAAGTTGATAACAATGATAAGCTATATGCTTGGTTTTTCTACATTGAGTGCACCTTAACTTGTGATAACACTCTTCAGCATTGTGCCCCGATTTTTAAAAATAGTTGCAACTTTCTCTTATCAGTATTGCTTCCTTTGAAATTCCCAGCACCTTTCATAGAACCTCCCCCATTATACAAGTTGGCTCTGTAAAAGGACATACCATCATATTTGGTCCAAACACCATTTGTCTTTGTTTCTCTTCTTGGACCACTCAAGAGAACACTTTTTCCAGTGTGGAAGTATCCTTCATCGCTAGGATCTGTCCTCTTAAGGGTATGTGAGCTTTGTTTAATTTGATGAGGAAATGGATTAGTTTATCCATCTCCCTTTGCTTTCTAAAAATCTCCTTGGCATTACACGAACAGGATAGTAGAGGCTTCACCAGATCGTATTCACCCTAGAGCCTTTTTAACCTCGTAAAATATGAAGTAATTGAATCATCTCCTTGCTCCAGTTCTCTACTCTCCTACTTCAAAGCATGAACAGTTGCTAAGTTTTATGCTCAAATCTTTTGTTAACTAGTCCCGGATTTTGTTTGGTTGTCGGAGAACTTCACACTCTAAACAATTACTGGACCAAGAGCCATAGTTATCCATGAGATGACTAGAGAGTTGGATCTCTCTCAAGCTGTCAAGCGAATAGGATCGTCGCCGCTGGGATGCTTCACAAAGTTGGTAACAAAACCGTACTTGTTTTTCACTTTGAGGGCAACCGACATACTTCACTTCCGATTGAGAAATCCGGTGCCGGTGGATTTGGGAGCCAACGTTAGCGCGGATATATAATGGGTCGCTAACATCGAACATGATCGTTGACGAGGTAGCAAATGATTTTCTCAAATCATCCTTGCTTTTATTCTGATCGGAATCATCCCCCATGGTTGAGGCAATAAATAAATAAATTATTCACTAGTGTCAAGGTTAAAGTTGATTTATCATGGTTATAAGAGAGAATGATGCTCTGATACCATATTGAAAATAAGAATTCAAAAAGTTCAACGAGAGAGATGGAAAATGAAGAGAGACCTATTCTGCTTGTTTATATACATCGTCTCCTATACAACATATATGTACACAAATGTACAAGAGAGTTTAGGGGAGCGGAAGGAAAATTAAGGAAAAGATTAAAAGAGGAATAAAAGGAACATGAAAGAAGGAGATAAGAGCTGAACAAATTAGGAAGTTTCAACTCCTTCCTAGTTTGACTGGTACCATAAGAAAACCGACAATGACTTAATTTAAAGCTTTCAGATTCCACATTATCTATCATACCCTAAATTGCGAACATACATGCACCGTCTTAGTCCCTAATTTTTGATCGCATACAATTTTTTTCTCTGCCCATGTATTTGTGCCGTTGAATTGAGAAATCACCAATGACCTGCAAAACCGAGACCGAAAAGAGAGAAAGGAGCAATTTGATCGGAACCCTAACAATCGTGCTGGATATTTTTATTTTTATTACTTTATTTATTTTATATTGTTTAAAAATTATGTAATGTTTCTATATTTATTCATTATATAATTATCACGTGAGTCAGCACGCCATATATTACATTTCAGGTGAGACATTGTATTAGAAATTAATTTCACATAAGGCATTATGCAAGAAACTAATATCACGTGAGGCATCACGCCAGAAATCTTTGTCACGTGAGGCATTACGCCATAACTTATTTATTATTATTATTTTTGATTAAGTTATTATGCTTCACAATTATTTATTTATTAACGTGAGGCATCATGGTAGATATTAAATACCACGTGAATCGCGCCAGATTTTGTTTATTGTTAATTTTATTTCATTTATTTCGTGGTGTTTAATTTATCCAGTTTCATTTATATTAATTTATTTCTCTATTCCTCTGTTTATTTATCATGTATCACGTGATACATTGTGCCAAGAATAAATATTACGACGGGCATCGTGCTCGATTTTGTTGTTATTAATTTAATATTTCTATTTTTTCTGCATTATCTATTTATTTCATTTTGATATATGGTTCAATTTTATTTATTATTTATAATGCTTACGTCACTACATACTACATTGCGCTTGTTAAATTTTAATTTGTAAACATTGAGGTATCACGCGGGAACGCTTTATGATTATATATAAAAGTGATGCCATGAAAACGATACATGTATGATCGTTTCTAATATCTGCCTATTTTATGACAGATCGTTTAAGAATGGTAAACGATGCCAAACTCGATATTATTTATAGCTTTGGAAATCACCGGAAAGAACTATTTATCGTGGGTATTAGATGCCGATATTTATCCCGCTGCATATGGGCTCCAAGATGCCATTGAGAATGGAAATGCAAGTTCCTCTCAAAATAAGACAAAGGCTTTGATCTTTCTTCGCCGACACTTAGACAAAGTTCTGAAATGTGAATATTTAACAGAGATGGACCCATTGGTTCTGTGAAATTTTTTGGAAGAAAGATATGGCTACCAAAAAACGGTTCTACTTCCCATAGCTAGATATGAATGGATGCACTTAGGCTGCAGGATTTTGAAACCATTACAGAGTACAATTCTGCATTGTTCAAAATTACCTCCCAATTAAAATTATGTGGAGAAGAAGCCAAAGATACGAACATGCTCGAGAAAACATTCTCCACTTTTCATGCCTCCAACGTGCTATTACAATAGCAATACCGTGAGAAAGGTTTTAAAAAGTACTCTGAAGTAATTGCATGTTTGCTAGTAGCGAAACAAAACAATGAGATATTGATGAAAAATCATCAAGCTCGTTCAACTGGATCCACATCACTACCTGAAGTGAATGCAATAAATGGCCCAAACCGTGGTCACGGTCATAGAGGTGGATATAGACGTGGACGAGGTCGTGCTCATGGACGTGGGAAGAGTAACGTACATTATCGTGACGGTTATGTCTGAATTGTGTCTCCATATCAAAAAGTGAATGCAGAAGGTGGACACTCTAAGAAGAAAGAAGAATGTGTACGCCACCGATGTGGAGACAAAGGTCATCGGACTAAAAACTATCGCACAAGTAAACACCTTGTTGCTCTTTACCAAGCCTCCTTAAAGAAAAAGAGACAAGGGAACATGTGGAGACATATTTTGCACAGGATATCTCTAATCCTGATTTCACACACCTTGATGTGGCTGATTTCTTTACCCCTGGTGCGAGTCTTGATAACTTGATTGAAGACCTACCAAAGTCTGGAAATGAAGAGCATCATGCTTAGAGTTATCTTATCTCTTTAGAACATTTGTGAACAATTTGTTTTATTTCATTGTTTTGTTGGTTTTTTTCACGAGTTTGGATCATACTTCCGCTTGTTTTATTTAACCGTGCTTTGGAAGATTTGTTATTACATCGTATTATTTATGGATTACATTTTCATCTTACTGAATGAAACTTTTTATTTTTTTATGAAGAATAAATTATCATTGAAGAATGTCATTGAGGGATGGTGAAGACGTATGTCTCATTGATAGTGCTGCAACACACACAATTTTAAGCGTAAGGAATATTTTCTTATTTACGAAATTATGCGGCAAAGGTTACTACCATATCGGGTAGTACGTGTATTGTTGAGGGGTCTGCAAAAGCAACTATTATTCTACCTAAGGGAACAAAAATATGCATAATTTTCCAGCATGTCTCAAAGAAACATGTTGAGTTTCATCGATATACGCCGGAATGGGTATCACATTGAGACGGGGAATGATGGAAATGTTGAATACATTGGCATCACAAAAGTGATAGCTGGAAAGAGATAAATGTTGGAAAAGCTAGTTGTTATTTCCTCTGGGTTGCACCCTGCGTATATCAATACAAGTAAAATACATGTTGAAAAATTGAAATATATTGATGATTTCAAAACTTGGCATGACCGGTTAGGCCATCACGGTTCAATAATGATGCGAAAAATTATGGAAAGTTCATGTGGTCATATGCTGAAAAACAAAAGGTTTCTTCAACTAAATGGTTTTCCATGTATTTATTCTCTTCAAGGAAAACTAATTATACGACCATCACCAGTTAAACTTGAGAAAGCCGATAGCTTTTCTCGAAAGAATTCAGGGTGATATATGTGGACCTATCCATCCGCCATGTATACCATTTAGATATTCCCTGGTTTTAATAGATGCATAAACTAGATGGCCACATGTTAGCTTATTATCAACCCGCAATATGGCATTTGCAAGATTATTGGCTAAGCTAATTCGATTTCGAGCCAATTTTCCTGATAATCAAATCAAGTCCATACGCATGGATAACGCTGATGAATTTACCTCCAAGGCCTTCAATGACTATTTGATAAGTGTGAAATATAGAGCATTTGAAGGGTTCAATTTGCTTATTTTTCGTATTGGTTTGGCCAATATTTCTCACTTATCATGTGTTTTTCCTATGATTTGTGTTTAGATAATAATTGATTTTTTATGTGTCAAATTTAGGTAAAAGTCATGGAATTGCATTCTTCACTTCACAAGCTTCGCAATGCAACAAACGGAGTCCAAACGAAAACTCTAGGCCTAAAACAAGTTTTGCTCGTCAGGAAATTGACATGTTCGAACATATGCCCGAACTTGTATGTTCGGACAGAGGCCGAAACTGCCTGAAAATGTGTCCTAACATCCGTCCGAACATCCAAGTTCAGACGCCGTGTCCAAAATTCAAAAATATAGGTTTTTAAGAGTTAAAAATGCTTATTTTTTTATATAAAAAGACAAACAGGGTTGGGGGAACAACACCATTCACACCACATGCCTCAGAGAGGCTCTCACGCCACGCCTCACCTCCATTCATCACCATCACCTCCATCGTCTTCAACCTCCAGCCGACGAATCTCCAGATCTGACAATCACAACAAGAGCAAGAGTCTTCACTACCAGATGATTTCTCTTCTGTCTCTGTTTGTTATTTCTTGTAATATGATAGGCTAGGAAGGATTTACTCTGGGAGATGGTTATTTGTAGTAAGTTGCTTTTGCAATTACTTCTATTGATTTGATAAGGATTTTATTTCAAGATTGTCCAGATTAAAGTTCAAGTTGTGCTTTTTAATAAATTTCATGGATTTGTTAATTAGCTTTCGAATCTTGTTATGATCAGATCGGTGATTAACAAGATGGTCGTAATAATCTGTTGTCTGTGGAAACTAGATCTGATTAATTACATTGTCCTTCAGGTGCTTTAATTCTTGTGAAGATTCGAATTGGATTAATTAGGTTTTCCTTCAAGTTTGAATAATTCTTTGTGATTAATCCATTCGCTAGAATCTTGATTAGATCTTGCGTGTTTTGCTAGATGAGCTTTCTGTGATTAGGATTAAATGCAGGTAAGATATTAAAGAATGTAGTCAATCCATATCTCTTGTTAAATTATAGAAGCTTGCATAATCTGACTAGCGAAGAATAACCTGAACCCAGGGTTCCACTCACCCATATCATTTTATCAGTTTTATTATATTTGTTAGTTTATTTTTGTATTATTTATTTAATCTTAAAAACAACAAACAACCTTGTGATTTTCAGTTTTCTTAGGATTAGACTTATTTTCTTCAAGTCCCGTGGATTGATACCCGGTTGCTTCTATTTACTATACTACTGCGACCGGGATTTTTGTAACCTGACATGATTTTTGATTTATTAAGTTCTAGAATACTTTCAAAGTTTTTAGTAGATCAATTTTCCCCGTTTGCACTATTGCATGTCCATTGGAATGACATTGAACATCCAGTAGCTCGTGTTCATACCCAAAATGGTTTGGCAGAATCTTTGATCAAACGTCTTCAATTAAGTGCAAGTAGGGTTGTCAATTTCAGGTTTTGGGTCGGGTTGGCCTCAACCCGAACGCAACCTGGTCACTGTATGGTCAACCCGAAACCAACCCAAACCCGAAACGGGTTAGGATGTTTCAACCCAACCCGACCCGAAACTGATTTTCCAAACCCGAAACCGACCTGTTGACACGACCCAAAATTGACCCGTGACCCAAAACCCAAATTCAACCCGAATCCCGAAATAACATACTGAAAATACAAATTTTGCATTGTATTATTGTTCGTACATATCCAGCTTTCAATCTGGAATTTTAACAAACCCATAAGCAGAAAAACAGAAAAAATCTTAGAGGAAACGTTTAAGCCAAATACACATCAATCCGTTGTTGTCTTTTAGGAGGAAAAAATAGCAATGAAACATAAAAATTCATCTTCATCCCAAACAGCAACAAGAACATCGCATACACCCCAAACAACAGCAAATAGTGGCTCAAGTAAACTTCAAGTCCGCATACAACCCAACTTCAAGTCTTCATGTCTTCAACTAAACTTCTTATTCTGGTAGTGGCTCAAGTAAACTTCAAGTCCGCATACAACCCAACTTCAAGTCTTCATGTCTTCAACTAAACTTCTTATTCTGGGTTGAGTTGTTACAAATATAGCAGCGAAGAGTTATTCACCGTTTGAACAGATTAAACCACAATAGCATATCTTTCATGACCAGATTAGAAAATGGTTCCATGCATAGAATAATGCCAACATATGAACATCATAAGATTGACAGCCCTATACTACACTACTACTGCTGAGAAACAAACCGCACTGCACCACATAAGAGTATCAAAAAATAAGAGTACTACAGTTAGATACAGCTGCAAGCAAAGCAAGTACCAGAAGGGGAAGTCTGTACTGCCAATAAACAGACTCAAAGAAGTTGTACTAATTCTTAATGCTCAAGAAGTTGTACTATTTTTTTATTAGCAGTAGTTGTAAAGTAATGAAACTATGATGGTGGTTGTAGTTATATATAACGTTTCCAAGACAAATATAATAAAGATATTCGGTGATCTTATAACTTCATTGATATACAGAAATTTATCTTGCACCACAACTTAATTCGTTTATTGCTTTGTATATACTTTCGACTCTACTTTTCATCTCCTCTTGTTCCCTATTTCTAGGCTAGAGTAACAAAACTTTAACATACAGAATCTAGCTTGTTGTTATGAGATTCAGTTTTCTTTGTTCTTTGTGATTTCTTCCAACTAATGGTCCACAAAACTAGCCTCAAACTCAAACCACAAAACTAGCACCAGCAACAAAATCTTGTATGCTCATAAAACTTTGGATTATTGGAGTGTTTTTCCTTCTTTTGAGGAAAGACTATCTAAACGTTAAAACAATGTTATCATTACAATAAATTCGTCAAAGTCTACTAGTTAGTGTTTATTTAGGCAGTATTTTTCTACAGTTTATTTGATCATATCGTACAATTTGTCAGTTCTTTATTTAGGCGTTTGTGGAGTTCAAAATATTGTTAGGTGGTCATGGTATAACATCATCAAAGCTATATCCAACACTTTTATGCAGCAATGTGGTTCCTCAACAGAAGAGACTAGCTGTAGTGCTATTGTGAATGCTTATTGTTACAGTATAAGAACATCACCAGATTTCAATTGGATTGTTCTACTAACCATAACACTAAACCGATTAAGCAAACCAAAGATAACTAAGCAACAATCTGACCATCAACAAAACAACACCATAATCAGACATGTAAAGATTTTCAAGCAGACATCCAATGCAACAATAAAGACCAATCGCTTCATCTTCAACACAAAACATGTACAAAATGAAAAGAACCAGGGAAGCAGAGAAGTGTGGAAGAAACTAAGGTATGAAGGCTCAACATAAAACACGTACAAAATGAGAGCATCACATTCACATTCATGTAAAACAATGCCGTATATAATTATCTATAAGGTACTTGACTACTTGTGTTGATACTCTCATGAGATCCCCTTCACAACTAATTTCCAATTAGAGTTTAAACTAATTACCTAACGATTACTTATGACCACTCTCCACTGCCACGAATCAGATGTTGAACATGATTTTCCTCAAACATAGGGATTGCTTCATAGTTCATAGATACGATTCATACCTCTGTTGCTAATTATTGAACTGGCGGCGACAAATAAGGGTAGAGCAAGGGCGCCAATCGACTCACGAACGAGATATAGAAGCAATGAAGCCTGAAAGAGAGACACGGTCGTCGACTCGAGGATAGGGTTGATTCTTGATTGGATTGGATTTGGGGGTAGAGGCGAGCTAGGGCTGAACCAGTGAAGCGTGAAAGAGAGAAGCCACAGCCGCAGGGGAACTGAAGAAGAAGTGAAGATACGATACGAGACCGAATTTCGAAATGAAGAAAATAAGTTAGGGTTATCAGTTATGACATGCGTGTAGCCTTGTACTACTGGGCGATTAGGAAAGTGTAGTTTTTAGTTTTTTTTTTAAAAAAAATTTCGGGTTTACGGGTTGAAATCGGGTTGACATATCAAACCCGAAACCGACCCGAATTTTTAATGATCCAACCCGAACCTGACCCAAAAATTTTTCAGGTTGAAAATTACAACCCAAACCCGCTTTTTAGCGTGTCGGTTTCGGGTCAGATTTCAGGTTCGTGTCAAGATTGACAGCCCTAAGTGCAAGACCATTACTAATGAGATCAAAACTCCTAGTATCTGTTTAGGGGCATGCTATATTACATCCAGCTACCTTGATTCGCAACAGGCCAACAAGCCAAAATAAGTTGTTACCAATGCAAATGGTTACAGGTCAAGAACCCAATATCTCCCATCTACGGATTTTCGGTTGTGCGGTATGTGTTCCTATACCTCAGCCGCAAAGAACCAAAATGGGACCTCAAAGAAGAATGGGAATATATGTTGGGTTTGAATCTGCCTCGATTATTAGATATCTCGAGCCAACAATTGGGGACTTGTTTACAGCTTGATTTGCTGACTGTTTTGACGAGTCATATTTCTTACCATTGGGGGAGAAAAAAAGCGATTAGCAAAGGAGATTACATGGAATGAACCGTCATTCCTACTTTACGATCCTCGCACGAAGCAATGTGAACTAGACATTCAACATATTATTAATTTTCAAAAGCTGGCAAACCAACTGCCTGACGCATTTACCGACCTTAATCAGGTGACACAGTCATATGTGCCAGCTAACAATGCTCCTATTAGAATTGATGTCCAAGAAGGACAGGTTGCAAATGAGTTTAACACACATATAAAGCGTGGTAGACCAGTCGGTTCCAAAGATAAAAACCCTCGAAAACGAAAGGGAGCATGCATTAAAGATGGTCTAAGTGAGAAGGGTGAGACTCTGGAAGAGTCTGTAGACATGATAGTTGCAAAAATGCAAACAATCAGGTACCTGAAATAAATATTGATAATGAAGAGATCTCGATCAACTATGTCATGAATGGAATTTGATGGAACCGACATGAAATTGACGTCAATGAAACTTTTGCATATAATGTAGCGCTACAAGTTATGAACGATGAAGAGGATCATGAACCAAAGTCTGTTGAAGAATGCAGACAAAGAAATGATTGGCCAAAATGAAAAAAAATGCTATTGAAGCAGAATTAAACTCACTTAAAAAACGTGAGGTTTTTGGACCAGTGGTCCATACACCCAGGAAGGTAAAACCAGTTGGTTATAAATGGGTGTTCATGCGAAAAAGAAACTAGAAAAATGAAATTGTTAGACAAAGCTCGTCTAGTTGCACACGGTTTTAGTCAAAGACCTGGTGTTGACTATGCAGAAACTTACTCCCCAATTATGGATGCCACAAGTTTTAGATACTTAATTAGTTTGGCAATCCAAAAAAATCTTGAGTTTCGCTTAATGGATGTGGTTACAGCCTATCTATATGGATCGCTTGATAGGGACATTTATATGAGGCTACTAGAGGAATTTAAATTCCCCGAGCATTTAAATCAAGCTCTAGAGAAAAGTTCTCTATTAAATCGAATAAATCCCTCTATGAACTAAAGCAGGCAGGCCGTATGTGGTATAATCGCCTTAGCGAATTCTTGCTTAAGAAAGACTATAAGAATGACTCGATTTGTCCCTATATATTCCTAAGGAAAATGGACCTGTGATTTTCATAATTGTAGTCTATGTTGACGACCTCAACATAATTGGAACATCTGCAGAACTTCAACAAGCTGTTGAACGTTTAAAGTCAGAATTTGAAATGAAAGATCTTGGTAAGCAAAGTTCTGCCTTGGACTGCACCTCGAGCATTCGCCAAGTGGGATATTCCTACATCAGACTCAATATATTACAAAGGGGATAAAAAGATTTTATATGAATCATGCTCATCCATTGAGCTCCCCAATGGTTGTTAGGTCCCTAGATGTAAACAAGGACCCTGTTAGACCCCGTGAAAGTGACGAAGAGTTACTTGGTCCTGAAGTTCCATATCTAAGTGCCATTGGAACATTAATGTACTTGATGAGTCATACTCGACCTGATATAACATTCTTAGTAAATCTATGAGCAAGATATAGCACTGTTCCAACCAAAAGACATTGGAATGGTGTTAAGCATGTACCCCGTTATCTTCGAGGTACAATGGATATGAGGTTATTTTTTCCAAAGACACCTAAGTCTGGTATAGTAGGTTATGCTGATGTTGGCTACCTATATGATCCCACAATGCAAGGTCACAAACAGGTTACGTATTTACTCATGAAGGTACGACCATATCGTGGGAGTCTATAAAGCAAACAAGTGTCGCCACCTCCTCTAATCATGCAGAAATTCTAGCGATACATGAAGCCAATCGAGAATGTGTTAGGTTAAGGTCCATGATCCAACATATACAAGAGACATGTGACCTATCTTTTTCTTAGAAAATTCCCACGACATTATATGAAGACAATACTGCTTGTATAAGATGAGAGACAGATACATCAAAGGAGATAGGATGAAACACATATCCCCAAGTTTTGCTACACCCATGAGCTTCAGAAGAATGGAGAAATTGATATACAACAAATCCGCTCAAGCGAGAATTTACCACATATATTCACCAAGTCCAACTTCAACTTTCGAAAAGTTAATCCGTAAAATTGGACTATGTAGATTCAGATATTTGAAGTGACCTTTAGTTCAGGGGAGAACTTATGATTGCACTCTTTTTCCCTTAGTCTTGGTTTTTATCTCACTGAGTTTTTTCAAGCAAGATTTTTAACGAGGCAATCGATATCAGACATTCATGGGGGAGTGTTATAAATGGTGAATGTCTATATTACCCCTATTATGATATCTCCTTAATTCTCTATAAATAGAGATCATTGTACTCACTTATTACTTAATGAGAAATCTCATCCCCGTTCTACCTTTCCCTATTCTCTCTCATTTCTAACAATGTGTGAATTTTATGGCTATTTTGTAAAAAATGGTAAACTTCATGATATTATGATGAATAAATAAACAACGACCTACCGACGTTTCAAAATTTCAAAAAGAGAACCCACATGAACATGATATGCGTATGAATATAGTAAAATAAATAAGTGGGGGAAGGTTACCCCCATGAAGGCTAAATTCGTAATTCTGTCTCGACTTACTGTCTCTAGATCCGCTTCGAAACAGAACACCATTTCACAGGCGAGTAAGCTGTCGCTTTCCATTCTGCCAAATTAGACTCATTGGAACCTTTGAACGAGGCTACCCTCTTTCCTTCATTCCACGAAACGATCTCCATCCACGCTTTTCCTGTTTCATCCTCCGCCTGATAACTTATTAACATTTATTGCCACTCTACTCGCCACCTTCCCTGCCACCTACAGCAAGCCTGCTCCAGCAGCTATCTCCGGGGAGCTCTGCGGTCTGCATCCTCTTCTCCCTGTCCTTTTCGGGGTAACAGTGTTGGACTATTCAGTAGCTTCCATTCCATATGAGGTGCTCTCATCTCAAGCTTATGCTTCATCTCCATTCGAAGCTTCCCTTCTACATTTCACACTTCTGCAGCGGTTCATCTCTGCCTTTCACTCTTCCATGGTGTCGACTCCTTTTAAGTCGGATCTTTTGACGACGTTGAGCTGGCCGCAGATCCCTTTTATGTGGGTGACTTCACGCTCTTTGTAGAGGATCAGGGTCCGAACTTGAAATCGAAGATTTTTCTGTTACATTGTTTGTGACTGGAAAGTGAGGAGAAATTAGGTTTTGGAGTTAGAGAAGCATTTTTAATCTCGAAAAATAAGAAAGAAGTGAGCTTTCAGTAGTAGTTGGCGATGAATCGCAGCTTCCGAGCGCAGGAATCGCTAATGCCATCCATTCGCCCGAGAATGCCGCAGCTGAGGAGTCTGAAGGAGCCAATGTCTAAGGAAAAGGAGGATGATCTTGCGCTGTTCCTTGAAATGCGAAAGCGCGAGAAGGAGAGGAACGATCTTCTACAGAACTCCGAGGAGTTGGATGAGTCCCCTGGTAAGCTTTTTCTTTCAGGCGTGTACGTTCTTTTGCAAAAAATTATTCAATCATCAAAGGAGATTCTTGATGAATCTGGTACGAGTTTTCTGTCTGAGACACATTGCAAGTTGACTTTGTAGATAGGAATCGAAAGCAATAATATTATAAAACGAGTGATTCTGCTTGCTACTTCGCTGCCTGGTTATATTGAAATTTGTTGGATATGTTGCTTTTGTATCAACCGTATATGCAGTTTACTGGCTGTGGATAATAATATGTGATTGACAATTGCCAGATGCAGGTCTACAGCCTGGGTGCGCTCCGCTATTTAGTATCCCATCCGCTCCACCTGCAAGAAAAACTGTTGCGGATGAATTCTTAAACTCTGACAATGATAAAAATGATTATGACTGGTAAATTGACTTCCATCAATCATTACGGTTATATTGTTCCTGCATTGCTTTCAAGCATGTGAGTCAGTGGTGCAGTATTTGCATTGCCTAATCAAGATTTTCCTCTACGATTGATACTGTCTTAGACATATGTTTTTCAAAGCTCTATGATAGTCTAATGTCATGAAAGTGGCTTTGCTTCTCTGAAATGAAGGTCAACAGACTTCTTTCTTAGCATTTTAGAAGGATTTAGTGGAGAGCACTTCACAGCGTTCATACTTCTAGAGCATCTTAAGTCTAAGCGATGAAGTTGTCAATGTTGGTGGATCTAGCAACAATCCATGGTGCCAAAATTGGGGTTCACAAGAAGAAAAAGGTGTACATAGAAGAAAAAGGGGTGTTGAATGAAGATCATGCGTGCATAGCTTGAATGATAAGACGTCAAGTGTAGAAGTGATGCCGGGGTTCTACTTCTCTGTAACCTATAAGGTCACAATATTAATTTAGTGCTAGATCCAAAGAAAGAAAATAGACTCTTGAACTAGATTCAATTACTGGTTTCTTCTTTTCTCAAAATAGATATTATTTTCTCTATTACATACATGAACAGTTGTCAGTTTCTCTGATGAATTCTCTTGTGAAATCTTCTTACTTCACTCTTTCGTTATGTTGCTTATTTTGGCACCTGATTGGAGAAGGTTCTCGATTGTACTCTTTCATAATCATCCAAATTCTACGGATCCAACACAAGAAAAAAGTATTGTGCTCAAGGTTCTGGGTTGGGATTATAGCTGAAAAGGCTGCGCTTGGGTGTAATGACCCAGAAAATGTCCTGTTATCTAGGTTCAACCAAAGTCTAGATTTGGTTAGGATTGGAATGTCAGTCATGGGATTAGTCCATCTTAGGGTCTTACTGCCCCTTCTGTATGCCTCATGGAAAAGGATTAGGGTGATTCGTCTGTCTGAATCTCAGGTCAGCATGCCGCTCTTGCTTGTATTGCACTAAGTGTGCTTGTTTTCTCCTCCCATCTCACCATAATGCATCTTTGTGGAATTAAATCTTGCGAAGAAAAAACAGAAAGCATTGGCTGAATATCAACAATTAGAGCATCTTGGCCCCGAGATCTAGAGCTGCTTGTATTCAAGCCAGAAGATAGATCACTAGATATGTTCCTTTAATGAACTTGGGGGGGGGGGGGGGGGGGGGGGGTTCTCTGATTGAGTGGGGTGAAGAATAAAAAGTTGACCGTGTATTGGATGCTTTTGAAACAAATTCAGATCAACAATTAAAGGGTACAAATACTTGTCTGTCAGGCTAAATACTACGTGCTAATAATAGTACTCACCTTTTTCATCATTACAGGCTTCTAACTCCTCCAGGTACTCCTCTCTTTCCCTCTTTGGATATGGAGTCTAGGAGAGCTGGCCACACTGAGGCTGAAGCTCCTAATGCTCGCTCGGTGGCATTAAAATCCAGAGTAAGGCTCCGAAATTGTTTGCTTATTTAATTATATTTTTTTAGCACCCAGTTGAATCTTGTACAATTTTCATTCACCTGGAATATATACACTAAAGGTTCAACAGAGTTATCTTGCTTCTATATAAGGAGATGGCTTTTTTTTTTTTGTCAATTAACACAAGACTTCCGTTGTTGGGTGTTTTTATCTCTATACAATTTGGAATCCCCACTCCAAGGGGTTTGTGGTTTGGAATTGGAATTTTGATTTGTGTCAATGTGGCTTGTCTTCTTTAGTAATGGAGTCAGCATTTGTTGTACTTCCTATGTTCAGCTGCCCCTGTTAAGAGACATGTCCTTTTCTGTTTAAATTTCCCTGCCTGGTTGAACTACAACTTAAGACCTGACATTTACTCATTTTATTTGTTAGCTCTTGTTTGATTTTGTCCATGTTAAAAACGTGGCTTTTAGTCTCTCTCAACGCCAGTATTTGTTACCGTTGAACACTGGACTGACTTATGCCTGCTGGTTTTGTTCGATTGCATCAGTTGCTTTTCCTCTTATTGATTTCCTTTACTAAGAATTGATGATTGTTGCGTCTCCTTCAAAGTACTTGCTACAGCTTGTAAAACATGCTATTCTGTATTCTGAAATGGTACTATGCTTTTCAATCGATGAATATAGCAAGCAAGCTCCAAACAAGAAGCTACAACAAGAACTGGCTTAATCTCTAGGCAGCATTCTTCTCTGGATTGAGCACATCGACATCAGGAGTAGGACTTCGCCGACCATCATCATCAGGGGGTCCTGCATCCCGACCTGCTTCATCAGGGGGTTCTGCTTCCCGACCAGCTACACCAATGAGCCGTTCCTCTACTACTTCTAGACCAGCAACACCAACTGGTCGACCTACATTGACTTCATCTTCTAGAACTTCTAGACCTTCAACACCTACATCTCGTCCCACACTGACATCCAGCAAGTCTTCAATCAGCACATCTTCTGTGAGGCCTACTTCTGCATCAATATCCTCACGTTCCAATATTAGCGCAACATCAGGCAAGTCAACAGCTCCTCCGAGGTCCTCTACACCTACCAGGTCTTCAACTCCATCAAGATCAACTGCAAGATCCTCAACCCCTACCTCTAGAACAACAACTGTCCCTGCACCTCCAACAACATCATCAAGGCTTTCAACACCTACTCGAAGGCCATCAACTCCATCTAGAGCACCACCTGGAGGAACCACATCCAGAGTACCACCCGGAGGAACCACAGCTAGAGCACCTCCTGGAGGGACCATATCTAGAGCACCTTCTGGAGGGACCATATCTAGAGTACCTTCCGGAGGAACCTCTATCTCATCTTTGACTAGGTCATCTTCTTCAGTCAGCAAAGGAGGATCGGCAGTCTCATCAAAGAACCCAGGGCCATCACGTGGTGCCTCTCCAACAGTTCGATCTAGGCCTTGGAAACCATCAGAGATGCCTGGTTTCTCACTCGATGCTCCTCCAAACTTAAGAACTACACTCCCTGATAGACCACTCTCCGCCACTAGGGGTAGGCCTGCTGTACCAGCTGCTCGATCTTCATCTGTGGAGCCCAATGCCAATAGTGGCAGGCAAAGGCGCCAGTCTTGCTCTCCTTCAAGAGGTCGGGCCCCCAATGGAGTTCCCAGTTCTCACATCAGTGGTGGCTCAATTCCTGCGGTGAACCGTGGTCACTCTAGAGTTAATGATGATGTAAGCCCAGTGGTGATTGGCTCCAAGATGGTTGATCGGGTGGTCGGTATGAGGAAATTAGCTCCTCCAAGACAAGATGATAAACACTCTCCTAGTTTATCTGGGAAGTCAGGCTCATCACCTGACAGTTCTGGCTTTGGAAGGACACTGTCAAAGAAGTCTTTGGACATGGCTATAAGGCACATGGTAGGTCTATCATTAATCTTTCTGATCTTCTAATTGTCCATAAGGGGAGTTTCTTCTTCGGTTCTTGTGTTCTTGCTCTTTTTATATGCCTTCAGTTATTGATACTTGAACGATTGAAACTAGTCTTAGCCATACTAGTAGATAATTGGGCCACAATGATATGAAATCTACTATGCAGGATATAAGACGAACCATCCCTGGTAACCTAAGGCCACTGATGACAAACGTTCCAGCATCCTCAATGTACAGTGTAAGGTCAGGACAACCCACAAGGAGCGAGCAGCAGAACAGTCAGTGTTTCAGACTCACCCCTTGCTACAAGCAGTAACGCTAGCTCTGAGTTCAGCGTTAGTAACAATGGTGTAGGATTTTTGGACGGGAGAGAACTGGAAGATTATCACAGTAGTGAGAGGTGGTAGGTTTGCTTCCATAAGACCTCATGGTAGTGCTGGTATTGATCTGCTGACAGACTTCTTTGTGGAGCTTTTCTGCTTTTTCTTGAACTAACTTCACACGTTTATAATTTATGGGAAGAACTTGCATCCCTGAAGAGGTGTTAATTGGATGCCCTTGGAATAGTATGTATAAAAGACTTGTTGTCGATCCTTTTTTGATCACCAGCACCTGCGGCAGTAGTAGATGATTTATTTGTTGGCTGTACTCGTTAGAGAGGCACGTCACTGTAACAGTAATCAATATATGATTGGTCAAGGGTCGGTATTAGCAAGGCTGTGTAATTTCTGGGAATCTTTTGTGATGAATGATGGTTATGCAGCACAGTACACAAGTGAAAAAATAACGGCTGCTCTCTTGCATTATTATTTGTTTATTTGCCTCTCCTTTGTTGGCGATTTTACAGGGTCAAAATCTTGCACACTCTCCGTTTTCAAAGTGTTCTCTTTCATTTACTCAACTTGTATTTGGATGAATGTGAACCACTTTTTGAGGAAACCATTTGAATTCTCGCACTTAGTCTCTATTGGTGTTTAATTGTGTTCATATAGTGAATTGTGTAGATGTAGAAGAGAAACGCACGTAGACTTTGAGAATAAAGCTAGAACTTTTATTTGTATTTCGTATGTATGTACTCTGATGTACATTGTTTACATATATAGGCAAATGATAAGAGAGTAAAAGAGAGATTACATCCTCAAATATCTCAACTAACAATATACTAACTAATTCTAGAAAATCCTAGAATAATCAGTAAGCAATTGTTAATTAGGATTGGGCTGAACTTGTGGACTGGTCCAATACCCTCGTAAGAGATAGGTGGGCTTGCTCACCAAGTCTTGAGTCCTCGCTGGTATTCATGCCTATATATTGAAGTTGATTACGATATCGTGTTCCAGGAAGAGCCTTGGTAATCATTTCTTCTCACGAATGAAATGACAATCGATCTCGATATGCTTGGTGCGTTCGTGGAACACCGGATTACGAGCAATGTGAATGGCAGACTGATTGTCACACTTAACTGAGATTGGCAATTTCAAGTTTACTTAGCAACCGACTAAGCCAAGTCAATTTGGATGTAACTCTCCGGAGTGAGCAATATTCAGCCTCTGTACTAGAGAGGGAGACAGAAGCTTGTTTCTTGGTCTTCCAAGAGATAGGACTGTCGCCAAGAAAAATATAGAAACCAGAGACAGACTTCCGTGTATTGGGACAGACTGCCCAATCAGAGTCACAATAAGCTGTAAGATCAAGATGAGAAGAAGATGTTTGTTCAGTGTAATGCCATACCCCATAGTGCCTTTCACATAACGATCACATGCAAAGCAGCTTCCATGTGAGTATCACATGGTTTCTGCATGAACTGACTCAGTACCTGAACAACAAAACTAATGTCAGGTCTAGTGTTGGAGAGATAATTAAGTTTCCTCACAATTCGTCTGTAAACAATAGGATCCCGAGAACCTTCCCCACATCTGTATGCAAGGAAACACCCACCACCATTGGGCTGGGCCACACTCGTGTGTTTTCACAACCCATACGCTTAAGCAACTCCAACAAAACTTTCGTTGAGACAAAATGACTCCACGATCAGTAGGCACAAATTCTATGCCAAGAAAATAATGGAGACTGCCATGATCCTTGATTTTTGAAGTTCGCGTCAAGAGCACGTTTTATGTTATCAACATCATTTTGATTGGAGCCAACAACCAACATGTCATCCACGTATATTGCAACGAAAAGACAATGAGCACATTTTTCAGATGAAACAAAGAGTAATCATTCCGTGATTAGTAAAACCCATGGTCTGAGAAACTATGTGAGCTTATAAACCACTGACGAGAGGCCTGCTTAAGCTCATAAAGGGACCTTTTCAACAACAAGCCTCACTAGTACAAAAAACGTCTATTTCGGCGCCCCTATTTCGGCGGTTGTAGATAAAACGCCGAAATAGGGGCCAGAGATGTATGCGGTCTGTAAAGAAGGGGCCTATTTCGGCGGTTCTTTGTTAGGAACCGCCGAAATAGACCATATTTAATAATAAAAAAATAAAAGAGACCTATTTCGGCGGTTCTTTGTTAGGAACCGCCGAAATAGGTATTTTTATTTTTTTATTATTTCTGAGGGTCTATTTCGGCGGTTCTTTGTTAGGAACCGCCGAAATAGATCGTTTTAATTAAACCCCCAGACCCCCTCGACACAATTACGATTCATTACCCTAATTAACCCCTCTCTCTGTTCTCTCGCGCGAGCTGCGAACCCCGACGCCACCACCACCAGACCGCCGTCGCCCGCCCTCCTCCTCCACCCGCCTTCGCCGGACGTCGCGCCGTCGGTGGTCGGTGTCGTCGCCGCCGTCTCCCGCCCAGCAACAGAGGCGCTAGCTAGGTGAGAGCAACCCTAACTTTGATTTTCGTTTTTTATTTAATTGTTAATGTGTTGTTAAAATTGATAGATTGTTGTCACATTGTGATTGTGGATGATGATATTTATTGTGTGTGTGAAATCTTTGCAAGATTTGGTTGTTAAACTATTAAATTTATGTATGCACACAAGGTGTTCGACGAAATGTCCGAGTGAATTTTTGTGCTGTTTTTGGCCCTTCTTTTAAGTATAGTTAGGTTAGCTTATTTGGGCTAGATTTATTATGCTTATATATGGGGTGGAACAATGTTTGAGCATTATTTGTTTAAGTATAGTTAGGTTAGCTTATTTGTCCACTTAAAATTACTTGTTAATTCACATTTCATAAGTAAATATACATTGTAAATATACATTGGTGAGTGAGATCTCTGCTAGTTATATAAGTTAAGCAAAATTTGTACTAATCACAAATGTAAGTTTACTTGTTCGAACAAGTAATATAAGTTAAGCAATTAAGAGTTTCTCCTTGTCTTCATAAACAATGTAGTCGAGTTGATGAGTTATCATCTTTGACACTAAGTTCCCCACTCTCTGTAGATTGTATTAGCGTTATACTAAAAAAATTCTTATTGTGCTTGTTTGAATGAGCTAACGATAATGTTTATAATTTACATATTTGATTATGATATTATATTATCGTTAATACAAGAGTGTGATGCATAAGTGGTATATTGAAAATTATGGATAACATGTTAAACATGAAAAATAATAGAAAAATACAATTTAGGTTGTTATGTAAGTTATAGTTTGATCTTGTCATTTATGAGTTGTTATGAACAACTTCATTCATTGGTAAAAATACTATAAACATTCGGTAGTGTATATATATATATATATATATATGAGTATTGTATAGTCGTTAAGTTTAATATAAAATTATTCTAATTGATCTGAATGTTGTTCAATCTTTATGCGTTGCCTCTGTAGAGATTGCTACACGCGTCTCGCACGCCCGATTGAGAAGAGGGGCTGAAAACAATTCATTTAGAAACCGGTAATTTTTTTTAATTTAACTCTTCATTCTCTTCATTCTTTCACTCACTGTAAATTTGCAACCTAACTGCATATAAGGAACAAACACAACTACTGAGTTTCTCTTGTGTCTATACGTATTTGTGTCTCTACAGATAAATACTTAAGAAGTTCTTTACCATTTGATGGTAGATTGAAAGCGGAGCGGAGAACAATTCATTTTCGAACCGGTAATATAATCTAACTTATCATTTTTCTCTTTTGTACTTTGTATTTGATTTCCACAAATTATTGGAATTTCGTTTGATGAATAAATTTGGTATATATTAGTTTGGTTTATGATTGAAATTTGTGTTGTTGAATAATTGGTGAATGCTTAATAATAGGCATGGTTGTGTCTTTTTTTACTTTGTATTTGATTTCCACAAATTATTAAAATTTGGTTTGATGGATAAAGTTGGTATTAGTTTGATTTGTGATGGAAATTTGTGTTGATGAATGGTTGGTGAATGCTTAATAATAAGCATGGGATAGGTAAAATTATGCAAAAGTCATGCCGTTTTTTTTTTTAAATCTCTTCGTAATTAATATTGTTTGATGTATGTGTATATGTCTAACAATATCTAATTTTTTTTATCAGGTCTCACTACATTCAAGTCCGTGAATCACCTCTCTTGTTTCCGCCTTCTTCCATTACTGTTGCACTTTCCTCCTCTGTGCACAAGTAAGTAACTAAACCTTATTTTTTGTTTAATAAATGCAATTATGTATTTAAATATAAGTGCTAGTACATAATTTAGCTTCATTCCCTATTTGTTGATGCATTTCTTTTGTAATTTATTTTTTGTTGCTCCCTTGCAGAGACATATCAGAAGTGGTATTGCTGCATCTCTCGCACAGAAGCTACCTCTCAGGCACCAGTCTCCCCTGTCCATAAATCCTTAAAAAACAAGTACGTATTTTAACTCTCGATTCTTTGTTAATCTCTAAACCGGTTTGAACTTATACAGTGGAGAATTGAAAGCGTTGATTTGATGATCTGAATTTGCAATTGGTTTTCAGTTAGCTAGTAAAGAATTGATTTATTTTAATTGTTGGTTGCTGCCATTGTTGGAATGTTTGTGGTTGTGATGACTTTGGTGAGTGCTGAATAATAAGCACGGGATGTGTACAATTATGCAAAGGTCATGCCGAATTTTTTGTAGAAAAAGTATTCGTAATATTGTTTTAAACACCGGTTTCTGTTTTAGAAGTGCAACAATTTCTTAAATTTAAAATGCTAGTTTATTTTGTGTTTGCAACCTTAGAGTTAGGCTAGACTAATTGACAATCATCCCAGTCATGCTCCATTAAGAAATAAACATGTGCAACTTAATACAGGCCATATTCTACAAAGGCTCTAACTCACACCTGTGATCTGTTGCACATGTAGTATGGAGCGTGACTGGATGTATGGTGATAGAGGCGAACATTTTGACAAAATGCTGAAAGAGTTTTGCAAAGCTGCAGTGCAACACAAGGACAGGACAAAGGCGGAGAAAATTCCATGTCCTTGTGTTGATTGTGGTGTGGTTAGACATTATTCAAGCATCAACCTCGTACAACTCCATGTGAAGACCCGTGGTTTCATGCCACATTATACAAAATGGATTTTTCATGGAGAACGTGTTGAAGATAATGCTTCATCTTCCTACAGTCACGATCGGTGTAACTCAAGAACCGAGCAGACATTCGATACTACTAACGAGTCAGAACTCCCAAGCGCTTCCGGAGTCAATGTTGACAGTGAGTCGACTTATCATGATGAACAAATTGACGAGATGCTTGATAACGTTGAGGATAACTTTGTCGACCGGCCGGATGAGTATCAAAGGTTGTTGGACGCATCCAAAACGGCGTTGTATCCTACTTGCACTAAGTACACGAAATTGACAGCTATATTGAATTTGTTCAACCTGAAGGGAAGATATGGATTGAGTGACAAAGGTTTCACGGCATTCCTCGAGCTGATTCATGATATGCTACCGGATGAGAACGGTCTCCCTACGACCACGTATGAGGCAAAGAAATGGGTGTGTCCAATGGGAGTAGAGTACAAAAAAATTCACGCGTGTCCAAACAACTGTGTGTTGTACAGGGGTGAATACGAACATCTGGACAATTGCCCGAAATGTTCGTTGTCCCGGTATAAGCATAAAGATGGTGAGTACTCCTCCGTTCAGAAAAAAAGCCCTCCAGCAAAACTTGTTTGGTATTTGCCGATTATACCCAGATTCAAACGGTTGTTTGCGAATCCGAAAGATGCAAAGAACTTACGATGGCATGCGGAGGGTAGAAAGAGTGATGAGAAACTAAGACATCCAGCAGATGGGCCTCAGTGGAGAAACATCAATAGACGGTACAAAGAACATTTCGGACATGAAGATAGGAATCTGAGGCTTGGGTTATGTACTGATGGAATGAACCCGTACGGCACATTGAGTAGTCAACACAGTACATGGCCTGTTCTGCTAGTGATCTACAATTTGCCCTCATGGTTGTGTATGAAACGAAAGTACATCATGTTATCTCCTGATATCTGGTCCCAAGCAGCCAGGTAATAGCATTGATGTGTACCTTGCCCCTCTGATCGACGATCTGAAGCTATTGTGGAATGAGGGGACCGTGGTATATGATGCTTATGCAAGAGAGAATTTCACGCTCAAGGCTTTGTTGTTCTGTACCGTCAATGACTTCCCTGCGTATGGGAACTTGTCCGGTTACACGGTTAAAGGAGCATTTGCATGTCCCATTTGCGAGGAAGACACTTGTTCGGACCGTTTAAAACATTGTGGGAAGAATGTTTATATGTGTCATCGACGTCTTCTCCCCGAAGATCACCCTTATCGAGTAACGAAGAGAAAGTTGTTCAATGGTCAAGCCGAAACTCGTGTGGCCCGTCTACCTCTGAGCTCTGAGGAAGTGTACGAAAAGGTTAAGGACATTGCAAATGTATTTGGAAACACATCAAAACCGGCGAAAAACATTTGGAAAAAGTGTTCTATCTTTTGGGAACTACCTTATTGGCGTCATCTTTCTGTGAGACACTGCTTAGACATCATGCACATTGTGAAGAACGTTGGTGAGGCAGTGAGTGGGACTTTACTCAATATACCCGGCAAAACAAAAGACGGATTGAAAATCAGAAAGGACATGCAAACCATGGGTATACGAAAGGAGTTACACCCACAAGAGAACGGGAAACGAATCTACCTACCTCCTGCATGCTACACGCTCTCAAAGGCTGAAAAGATTAGTTTCTGCAAATGTCTGCACTCGGTAAAAGTACCGTCTGGGTACTCTTCAAACTGGAAGAACATTGTATCGATGAAGGATTTAAAACTTTTAGGCATGAAATCTCACGATTATCATGTACTGATGTTACATCTTCTTCCGGTCGCAATTCGAGGGATATTGCCATCTGATGTCAGAAATGCTTTAACTCGGTTATGTTTCTTTTTCAACGCTGTTTGCTCCAAGGCAATTGACGTAACGTCTCTAGATGATCTACAACGTGAAATTGTTATCACATTATGTCAACTAGAGATGTATTTCCCACCATCTTTCTTTGATATAATGGTACATCTAATTGTGCACATCGTTCGAGAGATACAGTTCTGTGGTCCGGTATACTTACGGTACATGTACCCTTTTGAACGGTACATGGGTATTCTGAAAAGTAGAATGAAGAATAGGTATCGACCAGAGGGGAGCATTGTTGAAGCAACAGTGACTGAGGAAGTCACGGAATTTGTGACCGATTATTTGAGTGAGGCAGAGTCTATTGGTATCCCAAAACCACGACACTATGGCAGGTTTAAGGGTAAAGGTGTTATTGGTAGAAAGATCGTGCAAGTTTCGCGTCTACTTATTCATCAAGCACATTTGTTTGTCTTACAACATCTTGAGGTTGTTGAACCTTATTTGGAAACCCATATGGTTGAGTTAAGGCATCAAAATCCTTTGAAAGGCCACATTTGGCTGACAAAGGAACAAAACCGAGTTTTTATCCAATGGTTCAAAGATCATGTGTTGACATTAGCATCATCAGATCCAGAAGCTGTAAGCGAAGAGATCAGATGTTTGGCAATCGGACCTGAAACTAATATTACATCATTTGAGGGGTATGATATTAGTGGGTATACATACTACACTGCACGCCAAGATGCCAAATCGATAAACCAGAATAGTGGGGTAAAAATTGAAGCTGCTGCCACTGAGTACCACAGCGGTAACCGATCTCAACCAGTTAGTAATTGGTATTATGGTGTCATCGAGGACATCTGGGAACTAGACTATGACATTGATTCCTTTCTGTTTCGGTGCAAGTGGGTGGACAACCGACGCGGGTACCAAAATGATGGAGGGCTTACCTTGGTTGATCTTTCACGGTTACACGGTTATAATGATGATCAATTTGTTCTGGGAAAGGATTGCGAACAAGTGTGGTATGTTGAGGATCCGAAAGACTGCAGATGGTCTGTTGTTCTTCCAGGAAGAAGGCCGGTTGTAATCGAAAATGAAAATGAGGATAACGATGAAAATGGACTGTAGAGGAAACATCCTTGTTTCCTACTGGATTACCGGATTCGATTGATGATACCGAAAACGATTTGCTCTACGCACGATCAGACCATGATGAGGGTGTTTGGGTAGAAAATATGAAATGATTTATGTTTTTTGTGGTAATGTTGTTAGTAGAATGTAGACTGTAATGTCATCTTAACTGTTATTGTTATGCATCATAGTATTTATGTTATGACTTTATCTGATGAAAATGCTTTGTTTTTTTTTGCAGTGGATGATCACCCTATGGATGACCCCATTGGACGGCTTCTCATGACTGGAGAACCTGAGCCACAGCAGAATAGACCAAGTAAGCGGGTCACAAGAGGAGGAAAGAAGAAGAAGGACCAGTTAGCAGTACGAGACTGAGGCTGGCCCTTCACAGCAGACCGAAGAGGAGTCAGTTGTCCCACCAGAGGCGAAGAAGCAAAAGAAGAGAGGTGCAACACGTGGGCTGAAGGCTAACAAGGGCCCTCCTACAAAACCGGTGGACTTCAATCAGTTCAACCAACCCCATGGAAATTGGAAGAATGACTTCACCGCTTACGGTAGCCATTTGGTGAAGTCATATTGCAACATAAACCACAACTGGAAGCAAGTGCCTCAATCATTGAAGGATACTATTTTCAGCGTCTTCAGGTAAATCTCTACATTATTACTATGATCTTTTGTGAAATAATAGAACATTTATGTTTACTTTACTAACTGAATGATCATGTACGTAGTCTCGTTTCTCCGTGGATCCCGCACTTAAAAAGGATGTGCTATCAGCGATGTCGAAACAGTTCCGGGACCACAAGAATAAGTTGGCTGACAAGTTCATCTACAAGATGCCTACTCCAGAAGATCCATGACGATTAAGATTTTTCACTTGATCACTAATATCATCATAGAAGAATTCTCAATTTTATCTAAACAAGTTCCACATACACTCAGGAACCCACTGAGTGCCATCTGTTTTTACAAATTGGAGTAGAAGAGGTCATGGTTGCATGGGGAAAATTTTCCCCTCTCTTCCAAGTGATATTGTGCACGGTGAACCACTCCGACATTACCATGCACGAGTGCTTCTGGATGAATTTGTTGCAGAGCATGCTGACGTCGGTTTACCGGTGCCGGTCAAACAAAGACCTACCTGCGTTCCGCACAAACTGCGACAGTGCAGTGGCCTGTACGATTGGTCAGACTCCCTGGGCAGGTATTTACTCTTAACCCTTGCTATAAAACTATTGGTGTACCACCTTGCATCCATATACTAATTATACTAATATCATAGGATATGAGCCGACCGAAGACTGATAAGGGCAAAGGAAAAAGAATTGCTGCGCCTGTGCAATCAAAGGCATCCACAAATTTCATGCTTAGACCTGCTTTGGTGGAGAAAAGAATATTGGCCGGCCTGCCGACTAATATGCAGATTCTGCATTCATCCTTGTTGCTGCTACCACCTGATTGTGATTCCCTCACTGTGGAAGATCCCGAGCGGATTTTACTTTAGAGTTCAAGGAGAAGATATACATCGATTTGGGATGTATATGTCCGACTTCGAGGAGTGCTTCAGGAGGGATTGGTTGAATGTGTCGATTATCAAGTCAGCCGCCATGTGAGTGACTTCTACCTTTTGTATTTTGAATTCATTGATTGATGATGAATTAGATGTTTGAATAAAAAGTTAATGATCGACTAATGATATTGCCTCATAGGTGGGTGCATGATAAGGCGATCAATGTCTATGAAGATCACAGATTCGGATTCCTGTGTCCTGCTATGTGCAGTGAAGTCCAGATGACAAGTGATATGAAGGCCTTATGCAGTATATGACGAATGCCCTCTTTGAATGTTCTAACAAGTCATTTATTATGCTGCCATATCATTCAAAGTATGATATTTGACTATTTCTCTTAGTATTATCTAAAACATATAGTTTGTGTTAGTTGCTTAATGATTACAACACATTGTGTAATTTGTGGACAGTCGACATTGGTCATTGATTGTGCTGGTGATGTTGAAGCACCCACGAATCTTGCAATTTGACTCACTTGGTAAGGCTGCCAAGAGACCGAAGATCTCCACCGCAATACTGGGGTAATTAGTTTGTTATCGTAAACAACAATTTTTATTACTTAACATTAACTGTTTCATAACTTGCTACTGATGCTTAAAACTATATGTATTGCTGATGTATATAGTTCCATGAGAGCTGCATTATCTTCCAGAATAAAACAACGAAGCGTGACATCCCTTGGAACCTAGTCAAGGTACTCTATTAATTGATAAATTTGTGTTATAATGTTTAAACTTGTTTATAACTGTCAATATGTGTGTTTGTATAGTGTCCGGTGCAGCCTGGGGTTCAGAATGTGGATACTATGTCATGAGATTCATGAGTGACATAGTAGGAGCGGCAAGCCTTTTACCAGAGCACTCGTTAGACATGGTAACATTCTTTGAAAGTTTCAATTATGATCTTTACATGTTGTTAGACTTGTACGTTTAGATTAATGTTTTTTTTTTCAAGGCTTACGAACAAGTGTTCAAAGATGGTCAGTATGATGATGCTCAAATTGTTGAGATGCTTGAGGAATGGTCGGAGTTCGTCTGCACAAGTTTAATGAATTGATGATCATGAAGATGTTTTGTGAACTTTTTGGAGTATGTAATTGTAACTCTGTACACTTGTGGATGGTGTAATGGTAGATTTGAATTGTAATGTTTTTTTATTTGTAATGAAAGTGTGTAAATAAGTGTAATTGCATTGGTTTTGTTAACTCTCAAAAACAAACTCACAAACTCACATCAACATTCACTTACGGTATAAACTGATTCACATCACGGTATTTAATTACCTGCAAGGTAGTATACTCAGCTGGCCCATCCCGTAGCGAAGACGGTGACTGAGACCGTTGTAGAAACGGTTCACCAACACCCGGTTCGAGTATCCCAGGTCCGGTAACAGGTGGATAAGGCCGGTGAAAGCGGTGTAGTAGTCATCAAACGACATCTTATCCCCCTGCCTCAAACTATCCAGCTCTAGGCGCTTGGCCTCTTGCACATGCACAGGATAATACTTGGCTCGCAGCAGAGCCGTATACTCTCTCCAACCAAACTGAGGATCCGCCATCCGGTCCTCTCTCATAAGCTTCCACCAACTTTGTGCCGAACCCTTCAGGTAGTAAGCGGCAAGACGGACCTTGGCTCCAGCAGGCACATCCAAGGTCTCGTAGGCGGTCTCCAACTCGGAGATATACGCCTCAGCTTACGAGGGTCGGTCTCCCCATTAAACGATGGGGGTCTCAAATCTACCAATGCCTTGACCCAGTTGGTCTCTCGTGGCGGTGGTGGTGGTGGTTGAACTTCGGGCTGTTGCCCCTCTGAATCGCAGCTACTAACCGTGGGACCATCTGGGCTATAGCGGCCGCTACAGCATCGGCCATGACTTGTGTCGTAGGGTTCTCCCCCTGGTTCCCGGTATCACCAATGCCGCGCCCGCGGCCTCTACCACGTGATCTTCCTAACATCTGAATTCACACGAACATACATTAGCATTATGCTTTCAAACTTATCGGTCCAACGGTTGTAACATCTTCCCAACAATAAGGTATCTCCACACTTAGTTAGTGGTTAACCTTTCCATAACTGTTCACTCGGATAACTGTAGCTAGGTTTCCTAGCTCGGTATATTCCTAAGCTCGGTATTCTAGTCATCAGAGCGATACTTCGCTCTGATACCACTTTTTGTAACACCCCTACTACGTACTTAACAGTAATGGAAATCGCAGCGGAAATAAACAACTAACAATAACTAAACGATTCGGTGTTACAACGCCGTTAACTACCCACGTGGTTAACAAGGCAGAATAAATACAAATGTACCGGTCTGATGATCAGACTCCCGAGCATAGAACTAATAACCTTTAATACATAAACATAATACCGAGTATGTAATACATCCATAACTGTAAACTGTACACCACAAACTGTCACTGCAAACTGATAACCACCAAAATATAACGCCACGGGAGCACAGGCGCACCCCGGGCTTAACATCCAAAATATACCAAAAGTATTCCCACAACGTAGGATCTAAAGCCACTCCGCTTCTTCGATCCTCATCCTGCAATAAAAATATGGAGCCCCCGAGGGGGTCAGCAACCCTTGGCTGGTATGGTTAACGCGCAGCCCATCGGCTACCGGGATACGCGCAACTATTTGTCATGATAACATGGCATTCATTTTAACATACAACATATACATATGGCATAGCAAAACACTGCATAGCACAACAACACACACTTAGTGAGGACATATCACTTAACGACAACCGAGAAGGTTAGTCAACATCATAAGCCTAGAGAATGGTTCACCCTCATGTTAAGCTTGTTACACAAACTCATTACCGTTTTGTTAGTTGAACGAGTAACTTAACTCACAGATGGATCGGATATTGTGACCCGAACACACCACACAAACACATGTTCCCACTAGACCGATCATAAGTCAGAATAGGTAAGCTTTGGAGGAAGATAACGGGAGATCGAACGCCAAATAAAGGAGAACAATCTTAACACTATAAGAGTCGAATCTGATACAGATATCTACTCTTATACTTACACGCGTGACCGGACAACCGGATTCCTCACTCCCCAGTTAGCACTTGTTAGAAGTTCAATGTTGGAACTTAATAAACGAATCGCAACAAGTGGTTAAGTCTTGTTAGACACACACAAGGGATATGAGTCACACTTCAACAATACAATAATATAAACAACTGTAAACTTGTTACATGACTTAAGTCTTACAAGGTTATAAACATGCAGAAAAACAAACAGCACACAAGCCGGTGTAAACCGGTAGGCAACAGACTGCAAGAAAACCATACCTTGGTCCTTGCTTCGACTGGTTTCCACCTTTGGAGAATCCTATACACATTTAGTAACGTCGGTTAATTTAACGTACTAGTCCGTCGATAACTTATTACTTTACATTTCTAGTTATTTTACTTTCACATTTTATTATAACTTCTCACCTTTTAAATTGTCATTATACACACCTAACATGCCTTAGACAACCTTATAACATCATTACTTACTAATCCCCATCATTAGGCATCATTATTTAACCTTAAACTCAACTTTTCAAGTGGTCCGGGACTTGGTCCCCAACTAAGGTCCCGGACCGTGTCATTGTAAAACTCTCGGGCTGATTTCAGGTAGTGGTCCGGGACTTCATACAGGTCCTAAGTCCCGGACCAATGTAGGCAAAAACTCTCGGGGGTATAATAGGGGGTGGTCCGGGTCTTTGTACAAAACCTAAGTTCCGGACCACAATGCCTTAGAAACTCTTGGCCTCTTTTAATGCATGGTCCGGACATTACCCAAGACCTAAGTCCTGGACCACTGCTACAGATTTGGACTTTTAACATTTTCTAAGTCTTGTTGCAATGGTTCACCTTACCCATTATATGTATAGACTTCCCAAATGATCTTAGGTATATTCTAATGCCAAAATATCATCTTAAACACACCTAGTTCCTTGTCTAACTTGTTACTCAATTTTCTCATAAAATTCACCAACACTATAACATTTCTTACAAGGTTTCTAAATGGTGTTTCTCACCTATGACAACCACTATCCAAAATGCTTTCCCTCACCATAAATCATCTCCCAAGCATCTTTTCTTACCAACCTAAACTCCTAGTTGATGTCTAAGTCCTTTTTGTTTCCTAGAACACCTAAGACAACTTCTTGTACATTACCTAAATTTTGACATGGACTCTCCTAGAACATTACTAAGCCAAAACACATTGTTTTCACCATTAAACATCCAAGAACACCTAAATCCACCAAGAACACTCTCACACACAAAACTTCACCCAATTTACACTACATCACAATATAGTGCATAATTTAAATTGCGTGGCACTTAGGCCCTTAAGTAGCATGGCTCTTAGGCCCTTAAGATGCATAAACCTTAAACACTGAATTTCCACAATATATTTGCCTTTGACCTGCAAATACATACAACAACACATATGCCCTTTTACTAGTCTCCTTGAGAACATTTTACTAAGTCATTCACCATTGGCTCCTTAGATAATTTTAATAAGCAATATAAACTCTTTTCTCCTAAGACTTTAAACTACATTAGGTTAACACATTTACCTCTTTTTCCTCATAAACTTCTTTCTTGTTTCCTTGATTAAAATCGGCAAGGCTTTAGTTGTTTGTCAACTTCTAATCAATATACAAGCAATGTAATGAGTATACAAGTTTCATGCTTAAGCACACTTATAAACCCTAAGTTTTAAATTGTCTTAAAACATTAAGATGATTGTCTTACCTTGGTATTGGAAGAGAGTTTGAATATGTAGCAAGAGAGGACTCCACCAAGTCCTTGAAAGGTTGAAATGAAGCTAGAACAAGGCAATATAAAGACACCATTAATGGTGATTTTCGGTCAACACTAAAACAAGAAGGAAATTGAGTTTTTATTTGAGTTTCCTTACCTTGAAGCAAAGAAGAACAATAAAATGTAAAAAGATGAGCTCAAGCTCCTCCCATGGAGATTCCTCTTGGCACCGAAATGGATCTCTTGGAATTTTGAGAAGATAGAATTGAAGAGCTTGATGAGACTAGAAGAATGGTAGTCTTTGGTTTTGATTTGGTAAAGAGAGCTAGGAGATATAAGAGGTCAAAGATGGAGAATGGTGTGAGAGCTGTTGCAAACGATGGAGAGAGGAAGAAGATGAAGTTGGAGACGGTGGGAATGCAAGAGAAATGAGAGAATGAGTTTGAAGTTGCTTTTGGAAGATATTTAAGTAGTAAAGCAAATAGTATCTTGCTTTATCATTTGTTATTTACTTGTTAACTTGCAAGGTGGTGACTCACCTCATAAAAACCGGCCCCCATTAGTTATCTAGGGGTGTTTTAGTCTTTGTTGACCATTTAACTTACTTATATAGACTTATGTTATAAACTAGCTTATTTTAGTTACTATTCATAAAACAAGGCACATATTTGTGAAAATTTTGATTTCCCATTGATTTAGACTTCCTAATGTGATACTAAGTAGTACACATGTTAATTAAAGAGTAATGATGGACATTTAGCCATTCAAAACTCATTTACAGACAATTTTTCAAAAATGTGCTTTAAGACTCCTTAAAGCACATTTTGTGTTTAAACTTGTTTTCAAGCTTGGTTTTCTTTATTAATTGGTTTAATATGTTCATTAACATATAAATAAGGTCTTGGTAAGCTCATTAGGTCTTAACCAAACTTATCCCAAGCTTAGAGCACATTTTAGCCTTTATTGACCTTAAGGCATTTGTTTGTGTTTTCTATGGTTTAAATTATTTACTAATGTTTCTAAGACTCTTTTTAGTCTTAATATACCATATTTAAATGTTTAAACAACATACTAAGGTTTGGGGTATTTCAATCTCCCAAGTCTCATTCTCTTCAAGAGCCCTCAACTCCTTTTGCATAGCCTCCTGCCAATGTGCATATTGAACCGCCTCTTTATAGTGAGAAGGCTCTTCTGTGGCCAAAAGAAGAGCATGAGCCTTGTGAGACTGTTGGGAAGCAAGGCTGACTGATACGGTAGGTCGTGTATCAGTCAAACTAACACAGTCAGTGAGTACATTAATATCCTTCTTCCGATAAACACGATCATCCAATATGTCATGGAACAACGTAGTGCAAACATAGTCATCTAAGTGACACGATCGATGAACCTCTCTAACTGGACGACAGAGATTATCATTAGCAGGAGCCTTAGGAGACAAAAGTGAATCAAAAGGAGACAAAACATGATCACAATTTTCTGGAGTAGATACAGGCAATGAGGATTGACGCAGCTCTACCTCATTGTCATCATACCACGGAGTGTCATAAAGATGGTCAGGACTCTCTGCGTTCTCACTGTGAGTAGGAAAAGCATTTTCTTATGGAAAAATCTTGGTATGAAAACGAACATCCCTGCAAACGTCCACCTTTTGGGTGCTAATGCTTAACACCTTGTACCCTTTTTTCCTAAGATCATCTCCTAGATAGACATAATCCTCATCCCTGGGGTCAAATTTAAAACCATTTGGTCCTACCAAATTCTTATAACAGAGACAACCAAAAGGCTTGATATTTTTGTAATCAGGTTGTTTTTGATGAAGAAGCTCAAACGGTGTCTTGCCCTGTAAGGCCTTAGTTGGCAAACGGTTGACCAGATAGACTACATGAAGAATGTATTCTCCCCAAAATGACAAGGAGAGATAAGACTGAAAATACAAAGCTCTCGCTGTTTCAAGGAGATACATGTGTTTTCGTTCAACGACAACATTCTGTTGTGGAGTGTAGGCACAACTTGTTTGATGTATGATTCCTTCATGATGATAAAAACTTTTCCCGATTCCTTCATGATGATAAAAACTTTTCCCTTCATGAGAAGTACCTAATTCGGGAGCATTATCACTTCTGATAATTTTGATTTTATAATCAAATTGTCTTTCAACCATCTGAACAAACTTTACTATGGCTTCCCACACTTTTCCCTTTTGGGCGAGTAATTGAACCCAGGTGGTACGTGTGTAATCGTCTACAAAACAAATAAAATATTTGAACCCATTATATGTTTCAGTTTTGAACGGACCCCACACATCCACATGGAAAGTCGTTGAGCTCTAGCCTTATAACAGACCAAAGGAAAGTCGTTGAGCTCTAGCCTTATAACAGACATCGCACGCAAATTGTTGAGAAAGATCACGATGTTTAATTAAACCCATATCAAACAATTTCTCAAACGGTACATGCCCAAGGGTCACATGAGTTTCATAAGCTTGAGTATTATTAAAAGATAAAAAGCCCAAAGTGCTGCTGCTCTGTGTCGCTTGGACTGAGCCCAGACTTCCGGTTTTATTTCTCTCTTAGGCCAAACTGCTAGCCCATTGGTCTGCCTTCTCGGTGTCCAGAAAATAGAGTCCAGTGTACTGTTGGCCCAATTGTTCAATCGTCTCTGTAGCAAGGCCCTGCGCATAACAAGAAGAAGCAAAGAAGATTAAGCTGCGGGAATACTGCTCCACCAACCTTTGAACGGAGACAAGATTAAACTGAAAATTGGGAACATAAAGAACACTGATGAGCTCAAAATTTTCTCCGAATCTCACATCACCCACTCTGTTTACTTCCTATTACCTTCCATCTCGTAAGACAACGATTCACCCGTGTTTCAATGTTCGCCAGTGTCGAAAGAAATCAGAAGACCCACTCATGTGGTCCGTGGCGCCCGTGTCGATTACCCAGGTATTTCAAAAATTCTCTGCATTCTGTACATGGTTGCTCAATAAACTGTAAGTGCTAACTAAGTAATCGAGAAGGTTACCTGAGAAATTGCAATGTGAGATTTCTTCCTTTGCTTGTGTCTGACTTGTCGCCTGAATTAATCCGGCGATTTGCTGGATTAACTCTGGACTGAGCTGGTTTACAATACCTGTGGCTTGACTATGTTCTACGGTCTGACTTTCACTCCGCGTATGCCCCACAACATCCTTTTTCTTCTTCTTTGCCAAAACTGCTTCTCGACCATGTAAATGAAAACAGTCGGCGGCTAAATGCCCCGATTTGCCATAGTGCATACATTTCTATCTTTGGAAACTTCGAAGATATGTCCAACCTTCTTGCAATATGTGCATGTCGGTTGTTTCCGTTCTTCAAATTTATTTTTCAGTGCGTCGTTTTGGAAATTTGCCGACAAATCTGAAATGAGAAATGACATTGCGTCGTCTCTTGATTTCTCCTCGCCCCGTTGATTTTCTTCATGAATTAGGATGGAAAAAAGCTTTCTCTAAATCTGGAGTATCCTCCATGGCAAGTATTTGACTTCTTACTTATATGTGCGTAACTTTTATTTAAACCCGTGAGAAATTGAATTAACTTATCTTCTTCCTCTCAGTTTGTCTGGGTTTCGAGAGCACCGCAACTACACTCCAGTGGCGGTCTGAGCATCTCGATCTATCCCCAGACGTTTTTCAATCGTGTGAAGTAAGCTGTGATTGATTCTTCCCCTTGTTTAATTTCTGAAAGATTTTGTTTTAGTCCATGAATCATGGCTAAGTTTTTTTGCTTGTATCATCGACAGAGTGCATCCCAAATCTGTTTCGGACTATCGGAATACATCAAGCTACCGAAAATACTTGGATCAAGCGAACTCGTAATCCAAGAAGCAACCAGCGAATTCAATCGAACCCATGCCGAGAGTCACAACGACTCATCTATACCTGACTTCTTGACCTCTCCGATAACAAAGCCATATTTATTTTGTGCTTTGAGGCTTAGTGTCATGGCCCACTTCCACCCCAAGAATCCCGTCTCCGTGAACTTTCTTGCGAGATTGAGTTCAGGATTCTCCGATCCATAAACATATAAGGGGTCAAAGACGTCAATACCAACATCTGGTGCTGAAGCTTCAGCAGATTTCTTTCCTTTGCCGTCGTCTCCCATCTTTTCTTCCTATGTTCGAACGACGCCAGAAACTAAGAAATAGAACGCAGATTCTCAAACGCTTGCTCTAATACCATATTAGTGTTTAATTGTGTTCATAGTGAATTGTGTAGATGTAGAAGAGAAACGCATGTAGACTTTGAGAATAAAGCTAGAACTTTTATTTGTATTTCGTATGTATGTACTCTCATGTTACATTGTTTACATATATAGGCAAATGATAAAGAGTAAAAGAGAGATTACATCCTCAAATATCTCAACTAACAATATACTAACTAATTCTAGAAAATCCTAGAAATAATCAGTAAGCAATTGTTAATTAGGATTGGGCTGAACTTTGCTGAACTTGTGGACTGGTCCAATAGCCTCCTTCAATTTGTGTTTGTTTAAGCAATTATGATTTTTCTATACGGCGATGAAGGCTCTAAATTTGGTAGGTGATAACCACTGCTCACCTACACTTGGCCACTACATTGATGGTATGACCTCTTTTTAAACAATTACAACATTAAATCAATTAACACGACTCTAATAGAAAAAGAAACAAAGTCGGGGAATTAAATTTTTGGCATAATTCGAATGAGAACAAAAAACAATTAGAATTGAATAAATGACTTGAGAGAACTAAATCACTCATCTCGATTCATCAACATTGATTACCTGGTGTATGCACATACAACTGCAGCTCAAGAGAATCATGTTAATTCATCTTTTTGCAGGTAAGCACTCCAAAAGAATAGCATTGTATCCCAAATTGCTTATGTGCAAAGTCCGTGTTAGACATTTCATCAATAATGTTGGAATAAAATTGAAGGTTTATTTGATCAACGGTGGCTAGGTTTTTGTTTTCTGTGGACATAACAACACAAGCATCAGGGTTTGTAGACAAGTTTATAAATAACATGTTATTATATTATTGACAATGAAGATAATAGATTGATATACAGAAGAGATAGAAGAAAAGATAATATCCTGACATAGCTCAAGGGTTGCCCGAAAAAATGAACAAACTCAATAATCGTTGATGGAATTGGTTGAGATCCTTGGTGGCCATGATTTGTTGTTGGTTTTTTGCAGCTATGCTGTCTTTCAATGGATGTATCTCTACGATGGTAGTTATAGATTTTTCCTATGTGTTGTATCGAAACTTCTTTTTGGGTTTATGCATATGGTCAGTTAAAAGATGCTTTCTCGCTCATGTCAACATGAATCCAAAGGGTTTTGGGGTTACTAGTTTAGTAGGTATAGTATGTAATTTGTCTAGCTAATATTTTTCTTATGCACTTAGTTCATTTAGGAAGGTTGTCTAGGATTTCAATTAGTTTCAAAGGATATCGTCACCAAAAGCCATAGTTATTGTTTTATTAGGTCAGATTGCATCACCTATGAGTTAGGTGCTCTTATGGCATGAAAGTTAGGTTCTATCACTTCTTCAAACACCGCCTGACCTTAGATGAGATTTCTAGAAATCTTGGTTATGTACTTATTAACTTTGCTATGTACTCTTGTATCTTTGTTTTAGTATGATAAGGAATATAAGGTGGAGTTTTTGTTCAAAAAAAGGAAAAAAAGAAAAGAAGCTCATTAAATAATATCCCAATGTATGTTAGAAGTACTTAGGAAATAACCATTTTATCTAGTATGGGTTGGGTGACATAATTCGGTGACGTTTTGATGTTATTAAGATAGCTAGTTTGTTTTGTCTGTTAGTGGTCAGTTTGACCATTATGAGCCGGTTCTCTTCAATCTCTTACTTTAGGGTTTAGTTCTCTCAACAGTGTGTATGTGAGAAAGAAATGAGCTACATCAACTCTGTGTGTGAATCAAGAAATGTTCGCTCCTCTAGCTTTTTTCATTCTTCAAGTTTCTTTCATGGTATAAGAGCAGGGATCATTGGATCCAGCTTCTGTTTTCCCTTCTTCTTGGTCAGATCTTCTCTCCCGATTCTTCGTTCCTTTTCTTGTTGAAGCAATTTTGAATCCCGCCTTTCTTCGTAATTCTCTGCTTCGTCTTTCCTTCTGTCTTTCATCATGAGTGGTAATGACAACGGGAAAAAGACTCCCAAGCCCAGAAATCGCGACAAAGGGATTGGCGACACTGAGGCCAGAACTAGCAGTGGAGGAGCAATAGAGGTTGAAGATCCTCTTTACTTTCCAAGCACCGAAAACCGTGGACTCTCTCTTGCTGCAAAATTTGAAGGAGGACCTGGTTTCCCATGTTGGAAGCATCAGGTGGAAATTTCTTTAGCGTCGAAGAAAAAATTAGGGTTTGTGGAGGTAACCCTTCAGGATACCATCGATTCAGACGTTAAGGCACAAGGTTGGGCCCTTTGCAACAACATGGTGCATGCATGGATTCTTATAAGCTTAGCGAAGCCAGTGTCTGATTCCATCCTCTTCAGATCCTTAGTGGTGGAAATGTGGAAGGATTTGTGTGCAAGATACGATTAAGTGGACGCTACACGTATGTTTGTAGTGGAACACCGCCTCGTCAATATAACTCAAGCGAATGATTCGGTTAGAGATTATTTCACAAAGTTACGAGCCATCTGAGATGAAATTGATGCTACTACCTCCCTTCCCAGCTGCGTTTGTGCAACTGATAAAGCTTTTTAAACACTACATTAAAACGTAAAGGCTGATTAAGTTTCTGATGGGGCTCCTTGAAAGATTTACCACCGCCAGGAAGAATATTCTCATGATTTTTCCCTTGCCGTCCATGGAACACGCCTTTTCTATTTTCATACAACAAGAAAGGAAAAAGGCTTTAACCACCGCACCAGTTCTTGAGACTGAAAACCCTTCAACTTCCTCTATTAATCAAGGAAGGAGGACGCTCGATCGTGGACAGAGCAATAGAGGAAGGCGTAATCCTCTTTAGTGTACTCATTGTCACCAGATTGGGCACTCAGAGGAGCGGTTCTATCAGAAGCACGGTTTTCCACCTGGTTGGCATGCTGGAAAGGAGAGAAAACATCAAGAAAACAGTGCAAATGACCAGAAGGAAGAAGGATGCAAAGACCCTTTTGGAAGAACCCCAACTACAAAGAAAGTTAAACAGCTTTTGGCCTATATTAGTAAATCTCACATCACCAGTATTGAGTCACAGTCTTTTGAATCCAGTTGTGGATTTATAGATATATCTTCCTCTTTCCCTAAGGTTAACCTAGATAGAAATATTTATAAGGGTTTACATGCTACCAGTAATAGTGTTTTTAGAGAGACATGTTGGATTACTGACAGGGGGTGTCCAACCACATGTGTGGAATTTTATATGTCTTTGATGAAGTCTCTTTCCTTGATAAACCACATTCTATTTGGGCTTCCTCATTTGGTTAAATTAGTGGGCATTGTTAAAATAAATAAGCTGATAATTCTGAAGAATGTTCTTTTTGTCCCTAGTTTCAGATTTGGACTTATTTCAGTTAGTAAACAATCCATTCAAATGAATGTTCAAATCTTTTTTAATTCCACCTGCTGCTCTTATCAGGACTATGAACACAGTCAAGAGGTGGAGATTGGTCAAGTGCGTAGAGGTCTGTATGTGCTTGACAAGTTTTGTGATGAGAAAAAGAAGAAATGTTTGAATTCGCATGTTGATATGTCGGTTATTCATGAAAAGTCTGATTCTATGTGAAAGTTTCTTTGAGTATATGGCATCATAGACTTGGCATTTGCCAAAGGATAGGGTGTCTAGACTATATTTTGTTAGAGAGAATTGTAAATAGAAAACACTTGTTTGTGAGCCTTGTAGTAGGGCTAAAAGCCATAGGCTTGCTTTTCCTTCAAGTTCAATAAAGACTACAAACATTTTTGAATTATTGCATATTGATCTGTGGGGTCCCTATAATTTGAAGACGCATGATGGTTTCTCCTATTTTCTCACTATTGTTGATGATAAAAGTCGTTCCACATGGACACAATTGGTTTGTTCAAAGTCTGATTTCCTTGGGCTTATTATTAATTTTATTTCCATGGTGGAGAAACAATTTAACAAGAGCATTAAGTGTGTTAGAATAGACAATGATTATGAACTAAGAAGTCAAAGGCTGGGGTGGATTAAGTTCAAAGGAATTACACATCAAACAACTTGTTCATATACCCCTCAGCAAAATGGTATTGTTGGATGGAAACATAGGCATATACTAGAAACTGCTCGAGCTTTAATGTTTCATTCCTGTCTTCCTAAGAGGTTTTGGGGAGAGAGTGTACTCACTGCTACATATTTAATAAATAGAATGCCTTTAACTAGTATCAATAATAGAACACCTTTTGAAATCATCTATGAGGAAAAACCTGATTATACTACTCTTAAAAGTTTTGGGTGTCTCTGTTTTGCTCATGAGAACAAGAACCAACATGATAAGTTTCTGTCAATGTCTATCAAGTGCATCTTTCTTGGATATGGACAATACAAAAAAGGATATACACTATATAGCTTAGATGGTAACAAGGTTATATATAGTAGAGATGTTTTCCATGAGGATTTATATCCTTTCAACCCAAACTCCAACAGTTCAGTAGAGATTATTTCTGTTGATACTAAAGATGAATTGTTACTGTCTAAACAAACCTTGATGCCTTATGATGATACTAATATGAATGAGATAAGTGTAAATCAACATAGTCATGAAGGATGCAGAGAGAGCTACATAACTCATGATGTCAAAGATAGTGCTCCACCAGAGGAAAGGAATAGAGACACTCAAGAGGATGTTGCAGTAGAATAAACTCCAAATCTCAACTAAGAAGAAAACACCAATCTCAGAAGGTTAGAGAGAATCAGACACCTACCTATATATTTGGATGACTATGACCTTGGGTCACTAGCCATAAGAAAAGATAAGTCTCTGTCCAAATCTACTCCTGATTGTTTTTCCCATATTTTAAGTGAAAGGATTCTTGCTACTAATTCTGCTAGTACTTGCATGCTTAATGTTGATTCTAGTATTTTTGTTTTTGATGAAAGCAATAGTATACTTAGAATTGATTGTCTGTTACAAACTGTATGAATTGTTTTGGATAATGTGGATCATCATTGCTTACATGCTGACATAAGTAGGGAAACTGAACCTAAACGTTATGAGCAAGCAGTAGAGGATATAAGATGAAGGAAATCCATGACTAAGGAATTTCTTGCTTTAGAGAAAAATCATACATGGGATTTTGTTGAGCTTCCTAAGAGGGTTAATGAAATACCCCTAACCTTTAAAATATAATTAAATGATCTAATAATGATCTAAGATGATTAATAAACATCTAAATATTATTGGGGAACAATCTAAAAGATCTCAACAAGGCAAAACACGCCTTAAGATCGGTAAAGCCAAAAATGTGCTTTAAGACACCATAAAGGTTGTATGACCTCAAATAGGATCCAAAGTGGATTTCTAAGTATTATAATGAAGTAAGGAACACAACAAAACTATTATCAAAGAAGACTAAGCTCAGAAGCACCTTACAACACAAAAATGTGCACTAAAACTCCTTAAAGCACGTTTTTGTGAGATTGTCTTCTAAATTGATTTTTAATGGGCTTAAAGGTTATAATTACCTTTAAATATGATAATATATCATATTATATCATATTAGGAATTTAATTCCAGAAATTTACGAATTTTTACAAATTTAATATTAAAATATTAATTAAACCCTAAAGTGGGGCCCACATGAGTCAAATTGACCAAGCATGGTCAATGGTCAAGTAATGACCCATTTGACCCCAAGGAAATCGGCTGACAAGAGGAGAGGAGACAGCTTACAATCATTATGAGACAAATTGATACCTAATACCAAATTTAGAATAGTAACCTTACCTTTTTCAATTATTTCAAACCTTTCCCATCTTTTCCTTCCTCCTTGTCCGTTCCCATCCATCCCAGCCGAGTTCCTCCCCTTCCTAGAAGCTCTCAAGTCTGGTTCTTGAGCATGGAAGGCAGATCTAACTCCTAAGCTCTTAAGGTAAGTGTTTTAAGGTCATTTTTAGCCCTTTTACTTCATCTCTTCACTACCTACACCTAGATTTCGTGGCTCATCAATTCCTATGGCTCATTCTCAGTGTTCTAAGGTTAGAACAACAGCTAAACTCGGTTGAAGCAAGTAGAGGGGCCAAGGTTGCTCAAAATTGCATTTTAAGGTAAAAACATACCTTAAGCCTCTCAATCCTTCAAGCGGTTTTCTTCCTTCAATTTTTATGAGTTTATACACTCATAGTCTTCATATTTACATGTTCATTCAGTTGGTTAGCCATTTGGAGCAAGGGTGACCAAGATCCAAAGGAAATACCCTCTTTTAAGGCATTTTTCCAAGGTAAAACCTAATAACAAGGCAACTTGTTGTGATCTAGCTATTTACTATGTCAATATGGTGGATCTAACACCTTGTGGTGTGTTTGATTCAGGCCGAAACCAGCTTGAACTTCCCTTGCATTTTTAAGGTGATTTTTGCCTTAAATCTTACATTAATTGTTCCTTATGGTTAAGCTCAAGCTTGGAGTATAACCATATCTTATTTTGGTGTATTAAACATGTCTAAATGAAGTGGTGAATTTTCCTACAAGTGACCGAGCTCATACAAGGAATAATCAAGGTATAAACACCTTAAACTTATGATTTTTATAATTTCTAAGCATATATATATATATGGCTGAGAGTGAAATTATAAATATGGGTCATATTGACCTAAAAATGGAAAAAAATGACTAAGAGAAATTAAGCTAGTCATTTAAGAGATTTAATTAACATAATGGTCAAATTATGACATTATGTGGAAGAATAATTAAATCAAAGTGAGGCCGAGAATATATGCTATATTTTGAGACATTTATTGTGTAATTTATTTTGCAAGTTCAAGGTTGTAATAAGGCCATGTCATTAGGCCATTTTAATTTAAGTTTATAAGCTTATTTAGTTAAATTTATGCTTATATAATTAAATTGGGGCCAAATCGTAATTACTAGGAAATTAGAAAGCCGTGGGCTTAATTTAGAGTAATTTAGGGTTTTTAAATGAATTTAATAAAAATTATAACATTTTATAAAGTTTTGGGTCAAAATTGTAAAAATAGAAAAGTATAGGTTATTATTAGTGATTACCGAAAAATTGGTTCCCATTTGGTATTAGAAGTCAAAGTTGACTATATAGGAGACTTTGACCAAGTTTGGAAAATTTAAGAAATTAAAATACTACCTTATAATAAGATACTTATTAACTTGTAAAAGATTTATAAGACTTGGGGTGGTAATGTAATTTCCGAGACTTAGGGGTACTAAATGGAGTTTAGTAAAGTCCTTAAGTTGTTAGGAATTTTTAGAAGTTTATTTGGTTAAATTTGGAGTTTATATGAATTATATAAGTATAATATATGGTATTTTATAACATTGTTACAAATGGGTAACAAAGGGGTGAAAACCGAGATTTAAAGGAAGAATAAGGTTAGGAATAATATTTATAACCTTTTGGTATAGTGTGGTAATTTTAGGAGTTATATATAAGGTTTTATAAAGAGATATGTATAATATATAGTTTTAATGGAATTAGAAAACTATGTATTATAAATTGGGATGGAATTATGATTTATAGAAGTTTAGTGGTATATAATGGAAGCCAAAAATATAAGGGGCTATTTGGTATTTTATAAACAAAATATAACTATAAGTTATAATTGTTTTAATGACTTAAATGTCATAATATATGTTATATAACTATAATGTAACATTATATTAATTAAGTGGTGGATCTTGTAAATATTTAAGAACATGGGTGCTGTTCGGAAATATTAACATTTTTAAATGGAATTTATAATATGGTTTTTAATGTTATAAGAGTTATAACATTTATAATATAAGAGGTATTCTTTAAAAAGAATGAATATATATTATAAGAATTACCATATAGTAAATAGTTCCACAATGCATACACATAAATAAATATATGTTATGATGGAAAAAATATAATGTGGTTTAATGACCATGTACTTTCATAATTAAAATGACATATGATAAAAGGAAAAAGAATTACAAACATTGGATATGGGATTCTAAAGTTAAGAGAGTGTACATGTGATAATAAGGATTCATGTAATTGGAAGTATTGTTTACATATGAACTATACCACATTGAATTTAAAAAAAAAAGAGTGACAACCTTAGAAAAATAAATACTAAGGCGAGATGCGTAGTGCATGACAAGGAATCACACATGCAATAATGAAACAAACTGTATGATGTACAAACAAACATTAAGTTACATGTGATAACAAGTTCAACAATAAGTGTATTAATATACAAGACAAAACTACGCATGTAATATAACACTTTTCCAATCTCGAGTTAAACCGAAAGCCCGACAAACATTGACAGTTTATAACGGGAGGTTAACCGGGAGTTGTTAGTGACGGTACGGGGTACCGTAGGATTGTGCTGTTATACAGTATGCTAATCAGTAGCATTATGTATTGTTTAGACTAATAGAGACGACACACGGAGCATAGGATCTTGCTGATTCATACTCCACCGTAATACATCAGGGTGAATGGTATGTTGTTATGTGTCTCTGATTGTCTCTGAGGGCTTCCTCAGTTCAGACTTCTGTGTGATCTGTGATAAGATTGTTTGTCTGAATGTGATAATTAATATACATGAATTGTATATTTATAGCTGCTTATTATTACTGTTGTTGAGTTAACAGTATCGGTTCGTATATATGAACCTATATATATAAAATGAACTAGCGGCTATGGTGCTATCTTATATGAAATATAAGGATCGTCAGAAAAACGTTGTAGCACTAGGATAATAAGATATACATATTATCCCAGACTTTTATACGGAGCATTGGCCTTTCTATACGCCGCTCCCGTATCTAACACTGGATCCCGAGTTTACAGACTCCGGATTGGACTAATGACCTTAGTTTGCTGTTTTTGGAAAATTTGGTAATGCGAT
Source organism: Limonium bicolor (assembly GCA_023374045.1). Taxonomy (NCBI): domain Eukaryota; kingdom Viridiplantae; phylum Streptophyta; class Magnoliopsida; order Caryophyllales; family Plumbaginaceae; genus Limonium; species Limonium bicolor. Next base: position 100,526,384 of record CM041782.1, read on the forward strand.
GCGATGGAATAATTAATTAATTAATGAAGGAAAGTAAAGCCAAGAGGATGTGGCTCTTGGTGCGCGCTGTGATCACAAAAAAGATACCAGGATGTCCGCGTACGGGTCCGCAAGTATCAAAAAAATTTCCCGTGAGCTAGAATGGCTCGTTGGTCGGAGACTCTACCGCTGGAGTGGCTACTGCCGTGGGTGACCCGCCATAATATATGGGTAACTAGAGACATGTCGTTTTAACGAGACATTGTACTAGGTATAACTGAACAAACAATACAGTTGAGAATTATACAGTGGCGAACGATATTGGTTTCTACACCATGGATGAGAACTAGTACTTGTTTATTATACTCGTTGTTTCGCTTGGATGTTCATTGGTTATACTTGTGGTTATATTAAATATGTTGATGGTTGTGTTATTGTATGGATATTACTGTTAATTGTTTACAGTTTTAAATATTAAAACGGTATTGCATGTAATGAACCTCATGCTCTCGACCAAATAATTGAGGGGTCTTTGGGGGCATGACGGGACATGTGATGACATACTCAGCAGGGGCTGATTCCATGCCCTTTTTATTCCCGATCCTCTCCTTGCTGTCTGAATTATTTTTCATTTCTGAAACCTTTACTCCTTGATCAGTGACACAAGCTCTCCAAATTCTCTGCTGCAGTCCGTTCCAAGAAAAGAAAAAAACTGATAGAGAACCAGTACACTGGTTGAATAGCAGTTTCAGGTAAATCCATCAGGCCGTGATCTTTCCATGTTTCTGTTGCCAAGTCAGTTGGGATATTACCCAACCCAGTTCCCTCTTGTTCCTTACTTGCATGATCCTCCCGCAGTCCTATTGACTCTGTTGGGAAGCCTCAGAGGTAGAAGCTGCCCAATACTTCTCTGAAACTCAAACAGTAGGTAACAGTTTAGACACAGCTTTCTGTTTTCTCCAAACCACTATCTTGTTGTGTCTGGTTTGTCAAAGACTAACAACTGGGTAATTATTCCAGTGAGGCCGGAAGTATGAAGCCCTGAAAGAGCTGCATTGTACCGAGAGTTGGCCAGGAGGAACCAGCTTTAAAACAGAAACAAAACCCAAGGTATTAAAACACCTAGTTCAAATGCTACTGAAAATCCAGTTTCTGTTACATTTTTAGCTTCTGTATAATTAGCTTCCAGAGGCGATAAAGAGTATGCATGGGCTAAATAAGGAACCTAACTAAGTAACTAGGCAACCTGGGGCAAAACGAGAAAAGAAATGCGAGAACAAACAGAAGAAGACAAGAAAAGAGAAACCAGTTTTCAGTTCCCAGTGTAACTAAATTCCAGAGAGGCTATGAAGGCTTATTGGGTATAATAATCAACCTAAAATCTTGATAAGATGTCTAAATAAGTTTTTCAACACTTTAGAAGAGTTTACAAACACAACTAGTGCATGAAACTAGAGGTAGAGGAAGAAGTGCACAGGAACTTGAAGATTCTGTCCTGTAATTTACACTCTCAGTATAATCGGGTTCCAGAGGGGATATCCTAACTAGGTGGGTTTAATAGTAGACTCAAACCCTGGTTAAAGCACTTTACTAAGTTAGCAACACATGGGGAGTGTTTTAAAACCGAAGAGGATTAAAGTGCAAACTCTAGTGCATCAGTTTCAGTGTTTCGTTTCAGGTCTCAGTGTAACAGATCTTCAGGAGAGGAGTCCCCATTGCTTGGGTTGTTTATGTTAAAACCATACTAAAACACGCAACCAAGTAATTAAACAAATTGGGGAAAACAAGAGACAAGTTAAAGGACAAGAACAGAAAACAAAACAATCTGTCAGTTCAGTTGATGAGCATCTCAAAATCTGTAATATGTATATTCTGTGTATTAACCTTCAGAGGGGACGTAAGAATTTTAATTGCTTAGTAATTGATCTAAATACCTACCAACACCCCTGCCTAAATAGTAAACAGCCTTGTAGAGTCAAGGAAAACAGCCAAGTTACTAAAGAGGTAAGGAACTCCTAAATCTGTCACACGATAAAAAGAAAAGAAACTCTCTGTCAGTTTCCAAACGGTAACTGAAACCAGTAGCTTATGCTTAGTGGTATGAGTAATATATTAATTACCTGAGAACCTAACCGACAAGTTTGAGGAGCTAAGAAAAAGAAACCCGAAGAAACAAATGGGTGTAGGCGCAGAGAATCAATTAGAAGACAGATCCAGGTATTAATTAAGAAAGGAATATCAGTTTTAAGTTCTAGTTTTGTTTCAGGTGGTTAAATTTTCCAGTTTCAGTAGCAGGATGATATGTAACACTTGCGAAATTGGTTGGGGTTGTTTAGAGTTAAAACAATGCTGATGCAGGTAATTAGATAACTAGACAATCGAGGGAGTCAGTTGACATGCTAAAACAGCAGAAAAACACATAGAGAGGTATACCAGTTCCATGCTTCCGAATTTACAGATTCTTTAATTTCAGAGTTACAACCTTTAGTAGTTATAGCAGATTGGTTTTGGGGTCTGTGTCGAAGTTAAAAGCTGGTAATACACTAACTAGGTGGGCTATCAAGTTGAGGAAAATTTAAGAGCAGATTCAGGAATAAACAGAGAGATAGAAGAAGGTAAATCAGTTTAGTATTTCAGTTCAGTTTGACAGTTTCATACTTTCTGGTTTTGTAGTGATACAGTTTCGATATAATGAGTGGTCAGTGGCTTAAACAATGTCGTTGTGGGTTTATTCTTAGGAATAAAATCATGTTAGGACCTTAACTAATAAGGTATATAAATTGGGGAAGTAAGTAGACAGATTGGTGACAAGAGAAAAGAGAATAAAGGAATTACATAAGGTTATGGGTTCTGGTTTCTTGTGAGTTCATTTCGTGAGTGTACCAGTGAGGCTAACCAAATTGCCTTGGGTTAGTCTGGGTTCAGGAGCTTAGTTGAAATACTTAGTTAAATAAGTGGGCAAGTTGAGTAAACAGAAAACAAGTTTGAAACACAGGCAGTGAACAAACAGAAGGAAATAAGAGCAAGGTTATCAGAATGTGAGAGTTTCTGTTTTAAGGTTTCTGAAATCTGGTGCTTTCTGTATATCCACCTCCCAGGAGTATAGCCAAGGCTGTTGGAGTTATTTTTGAGTTAAACTTATGCTAGAACACTTAACTAAAGAGGTGAGCACTTGGGGAGAGTTCTGAAGAACAAATGTGTAACTGAACAGAAAAGAAAGAAAGATAGAAAAGAAAATACCCACCTGGTGATCCAGTTTTCTGTTGCTGTGTAACAGGTTTCCTGAGGCATTAGAAGTGTTATGGTGTCTTAGGTATGAACAAGGAATATTACTAAAGAGATAAACTAGGTTGGCAAACTCATTTGGGAATTTAGGAAGCAATTAACTACCGACACAAAGGAGAGAGTAGAGGAGTATTGCACTATTTTCGGTTTCGGTTTCTCCAACAGTTGTTGTTCTGTATGATTGAGTACAGAGGTTAGTGAGTGCTTTGCTGATTTAATCTTGAGTTTAAAACCTTGGTAATACCCATATCTAGTGGGGTAAAAACCGCGGGCAAGTCTCAAACCTCAGCTGAGTTAACTAGAAACAAGAAACACAAGGAAACATGGGTTGGATTGTCTCGGTTTCCAAGTAACATTGCTGTCCTGTATAGCTAGATTACAGAAACATTAGGAGTGAGAGGTTAGGTTATCGATGAACCTAAAACAGACCAAATCCACCTGATTGTGTGTGAAGAAATGTTGGGGCAAAATAAACATGGTTTGATATACTAAAGGAGAGGTTAAGTAAGAATAAACACTAAGCTTATGTTGCGGTTTTATAAACTTGAGATTTCTGTATAAGTGGGTTTTAGGGGTATTCTATAATCTATATTATTATTAGACAAGGGTTAAAATATTACTCACTTAATTATCTGAGGAAAGAATACCCATTAATAAGTCATATCTATGTTATACAAACTTGTTACATGATTACCTCTTGAAACGCCCTAAAACATTAACTAAAGAAAAGGGCTTAGTTAACATGTAACTAAAGATGTGAATATCCTAGGAGTGAGTTGAGCCTAGGATTAATGCATGTGAAGTTCTAAGAGTCAATATGAACAAGGCATGTGACAACATACCTAGGGAAGGACATACGATATAAAGTGGCGTCACATAAAATATAAACTGACACATTGTTTGTAATTAACGCTAGGGCCGTAGCGAACTCCAACCAGGACTCCGTGTGTGAGATTACTTGCTTCTGATCCAGGTATGGACATGTGGTTCGTATGTTGCCGTGTTACACGGCTTGTGTGCTGTGTGCCTTGTGTGTGAAAATGACATAAGATCAAAGCATGAAATTGGATTGCTTGTTTATCATATTGTATGATTTCTATATCATTGTTGTATATATCATTGCGCGCACACAGTAGTTTAGTCCCTTTCTCGTTTATGGACCTTGAGATGAACTACTACGAATTATGAAAACAAAGAAAACTCAATAAGGGAACTCCTCTCTAATCCATTGAGGACTACCATGACACCCACTATGGTGTCTATTCATTAATCATAATGAAGAGCAAGTCTCCTTGGGTGAGACATGACGAACCACGTAGACAAAACAAAAGAACTATACAAAGAGACGAATCCTCTCTAACTTTAGAGGACCGCTAATGACACCCACTATGGTGTCGAGATTATAATGATAATGAAACGAAAAGTATCAACTGTGAAACATGAGAATAACCCGGGAAGACAACAGCTCGGGCGCGCGGTATGGATGATCGGGAGTTGGTATCTGCATCAGATCCTTCGACCGTCTATGATGGAATATATTTTGGTGAAGCACATCCCGGAGTCCAGAGGTGACTTCCGCTTCCTCCTGACCCTGGGTGTCGGGAATGGGGGAGTGACAAGTTGGTGAAGCACATCCCGGAGTCCAGAGGTGACTTCCGCTTCCTTGACCCTGGGTGTCGGGAATGGGGGAGTGACAAATTGGTGAAGCTTATCCTGGAGTCTAGAGGTGACTTCCGCTTCCTTGACCCTGGGTGTCGGGAATGGGGGACTAGCTATGGAGGAGACGTCCTCCAACGTGCGGTGATAAAAGAATTCACAAGTAACCCTTGAAGAAACAAGGAATGATTAGCACCTACATACTAAAGCCTCGGGATCTAATCTATATCCCCTGACTCGGTGCCAGAGAATAGAGGAAAACATGTGTAACGAAACCAAGCAAATAAGAAAATTCACAAATGTGATCATTTAAGTAACAAGGAATGAATAGCACCTATATTATAAAGTCTCGGGATCTAACCTACATCCCCCGGACTCGGTGCAAGAGAAGAAAGGAAAACATATGTAATGAGAACAAGATAACAATACGCAATCTCTTGAATGGTCCCATAGCGAGGATTGACGGTATAATGTACCTACGCACACGTCCTATAATTACTTGACTGTTGTACACTAGCAGCTTATTATGCTGGACCGCGTGTTTGACATTGTTATGCTACTGGCAAGTTGTGCTTGGTTGCTTATTGATATTGCTGTGCTACTTGCAAGATGTGCTTGGTTGCTTGCTGATATTGCTATGCTACCGATGAGTGTGTATGATATCATGATGTACTGATGTGTGCTTTACTGCTTTATCATAGCATGTAAAATGGACTTAATAATATTCGACCAATTAGTCGTGTGGCCCGGTAACATGCGGGCTTCACACGTTCATACTCAGCATAGTTTGCTAAGTCCTTTACACCCAATTTTTTTCAGGTCTTGTGCCAGACGATAACGGAGAGTAGGCAAGGGTGACTATCATAGGGGTAGTCCACATGGCAAGACTTTAAGTAGTATGCTTTCTTATGTATGAGTTGTGTTGTTTAAGTTGTTAACTAAACTGTAGATGCTCGGTACTTGAGTTGTACTTTATATTGTATTTGGATTTCGTTAAGTTGGACTTCCAGTCATACAGACCGTAACTTGGAGTTGGTAATGAGGACTGTCAACCACGTGGGTGGTTGGCGTCTGTAGCACCCGAATAGAGTAGGAACCGCTGCGTAGACATCTCGTATTACCGTTAGGCGCGTCGTTTGATTATTGATTGTGATTCGGGGGTGTTACAATGTGTTATATGGGATGAGTGGATGACTGGTTTATTTTAAGTATTGCTTTACACTTTTCATTGTATAAACGGTATCGCATGTAAATTGAACCGCATGCTAACTCGACCAATTAACCCCAAGGGGTCCGAGGGGGCATGATGGTTTCATAGTGGCATACTCAGCAGGGGCTGATTCCATACATACAAAACAACTTCTACAGGTTTGTAACAGATTACCGACGCAGGAGCGCGAGATTTTTGGGTAGCCGTATACGAATTTTAGAGTATACATTTGCATTTTGGTTTTGGATTCGGTTTTCAATATACCAAGGTTGTACATAGTGTATCAGTACTAGATTGCTCACAATAACGGATTTTGTATTAAGAGTTGGAAATTAAACTACTATCTATCTCTTGTTCATCACTGATGTTATGATTAAGTATTTGTATTCGGTTTACATTTGGATGCTTCTTTACCACATGGGTGAGTAATAGCGGTAACACTTGTTAGCATACGAGATTATTTATGTATCCGCTGCAATTCGATTGATTAAGTAAGACGATAAGACAATAATTAGGAAGCGTTTAGGTAGGGGTGTTACACTAGCTTTGTCTAGCGCCATCTTGTTTTTTTTTTTTGTTAAGCCAGTTCCCAATCATTAACTTCTAAGAGTGCCTACACAAAAATCATAAAAAATGACATCCAAAAATCATTTCAAGTGTGATACTGGATAACTCATACAAAAATATTTTTCAAAAGATCATTATTAATACTCAATACAAGATTCCACATCCTTAATCCACCAATATCAACAGATGATGTAAAATCAAATTCAGTTAAAAACAACGGGTTCTTAAACTCTAATTCAGCTTTGATATGAGTTAAGAATTGTTCCCTATCAATAAGCTCAAATAAACTTCACTAATAAAAATCCTAAACATCATATTTCTATATTTGACATTATACTTTTTTTAGGAGTATCTCTATCCATCAAACATAACTAATCTATATATCATCCCATAAAAAGAATCTCAAACAAGCTAGACTTCAAATGATAAAGAATAATGACACTACTATCTCATGGCAAGAATTCGGATGACGCTGCAACAGGGATCTAAGGCAGTGAAGAAGCCGAGTCTTGGCATTTCATTTGCATTTGCCTTGACCATTTTGACATTCCTTGGCCAGAAGAATTCTTTCTTCTTTCTTATACTCTTTCCGTTTAAGCAAATTATGCATGTAAAATTGTGTAAAATTATTAGGGAACTGGTAATGGTGTGCTATGAACACAAAAGTGACATTGTGATGATGTTGCAACAGGGAAGTGAGGCAGTGATTTGTCAGATCATACAGAGCAACATCAAACCACATTGATTTATCTTACAAGTTCAGCATAAGAGTTCCTTTAAACCCTATAACTAATAGAAATCATAGTAATGAACTATTCTTATACGAGAATTCACATAAATCCTAGCAACACTAAGCATTTGAAATGGGTGGGATGTTCATGCTAAACCATTGCTACCAGTGCCATAAAATTCTACACAACGGAGTTTATTAAAATACGAACATCCCTTGGCGCTTCTACTATGAAGAAAGATAAGCACAAGTTTCTCAATTCACAATCAATAAGGAACATGCATGCTATACACCTCTATTTTTTCACTCACGGTAATTATGCAACCCTAACTGGCAAACAAGGAACATACATGTTATGCGCCTCTATTTCTTCACTCACGGTAATTATGCAACCCTAACTGGAAAACAAGGAACATACATGATATGTGCCTCAATTTCTTCACTCACAGTAGTTATGCAACCCCAATCAGCGAACAAGGAACATACATACTATGCCCATCTATTTCTTCACTCATGGTAACTATGCAACCCTAACTGGCGAACAAGGAATATACATGCTATGTGTCTCTATTTGTTCACTCACGGAAATTATGCAACCTTAACTGGCGAACAAGGAACATACATGCTATGCGCCTCTATTTCTTCACTCATGGTAATTTTGCATTCGTAACTAGTGAACAAGAAAAATGCATGTTATGCCCCTCTAGTCGAATTCAGAATTGGAATTTAGAGTTTACAACCACTTGCAGTAGAGAGAAGAAGATATGGTGGTTTTCGTTCGTGGTGGTTGTCGGTGCTTGCTTGAGTCATTGAAGGGTGGTTGTAGTCAGTGTTGGAATCCGGAACTGTAATACCCCCATCCCACATCGGGATATGCATAGCAATGTGAATGGTTTATATGGATTCATAAGGGTAATCTACAACAACAATGCCTTCCATTTTTTGGCCCAAGTGAAGACAAAGGCTTAAGGCGGCTAGTTTTCAAGCCTGAATGGTTTGAGAGCTAGGTTGTTGGACAATTACCCATATGGGGTGTTACAGGAACAAGGTGGGGTGACTTGAAGGAATTTGCAGTGCTGCATAGGAAGAAGAATACGATGAAAGAAAGAGAAGGGCTCGAGTGTGATATTTCTTAATCTCCAACTAAATGTAAAACGATGTCGTTTTGTTAAGTTGACTAATAATTCGTTGTGCTTTCATTGAACCAAAATGATCTCGTTCTAGTTAGATAGTGTGAAGGAAACCCTGTCACTAATCTATTGCCAAATAAGGCAAAACAATGTTGTTTCGTGTAATATGATTAATACCCCTGGATTAAAACAAAACGATGTCATTCAGCTCAAAGTTGGCGACAAACATCGTCCATTGCTAAATAAAAACTATTTTTTTAAAAAAAAATCCTTGTATTTAGCACTAGATACATGTCCGCTTGCTAAATTAGTGTCAGATAGTACGTCGTTAATCCATCAAAATTCTGGCGCCAGTTTGCAAATTTTGCGCTCCACCATTTCCACCCTGAGTCCATCTCGAATTTGTCGCTAGTCCGTCACCTATTGTTTAATTGATTGTCCGTCGCTAATTCTTCTCTAATTGGCGACATAAACCAGTCTATCTCTAATTCCATCTCTAATTAGGTGTTTTCTAGTAGTGTTTGTGGTTTTTTAGGTTCCACAAATACTTCTTCAGGCTATAATAACACCAACACTTTCAGACATACCAACAATATCACCTTCAGTGGGAACCCTGATAATCATCCCCAGTGTCAAATCTGCGGGGAAAAAAAGGACATGAAGCTTCCATCTGTTACCATAAATTCAATGAGGCAACCACGACCTCCCTCTACTATCATTACTAAAGTTAAAGGAAGATCCACTCCTGCCTGGCTTGTTGGTTCAACTGCTTCTCATGATTTCTCTTGTGACGTTGGTTGCCTAAACATCTGTAACGAAAATACTCTGGAGCTGACATTATTAGTTTTGGTGATGGATAATCTCTTCCCATCCAATCTCAAGCACATGCCTTCTCTCTACTCCTAGCCATCAGTTTCTCCTCACTAATATCATTCATACTCCTCAGCTACAAAATCATCTCATCTTTGTTAATCAATTATTCCTTGAAAACAATGTCTTTTTTAAATTCCATGCCTCATATTTTCTTTTGAAGGACTCAACTGCCTAGTAGGTTCTTCACAAAGGTCTTGATAGAGATGGAGTTTACATCTTTCCTACAACCTTTTAAGATCTCAAAGCTCTCAACTACACAGTTCTAGTTTCTCCCAATACTTGGCATTAAAGGCTAGGCCACCCAGTGATCAAATAACTAGACACACTTTGGCTAGTTTCAATCTTCCTACCACACCAAAATGTTAACATCAGTTTTGTAATGCTTGTTGTCAAGGGAAAGTTCACTCTCTCTTCTCTCTCTCTCTCTCTCTCTCTCTCTCTTCTCTATATCTCTCTCTCTCTCTCTCTCACTTTCCCTCCTCATCTCTATCTCAAAACATAGTTGATCTTCTATTTTTGGATTAGTAGGAACATACTTATCATATTTGAGAGGGCGGTTACAAATACCTTCTTTTAATAGTTGATGATAAGTCTTGTTACATGTGGATTTTTCCTTTAAAGTAAAATCAGAGGCAACCATCATTTTCTTGTGTTCTATAACTTAGTTAAAACACAATTCTTCACTCACATCAAAGCCATCCAAACAGATGGTGGTGGTGAATTCCTGTCTCTACACACTTTCACACATAAATCATATCTATGTCTTAATCTTCAAACCCAACGTCTCTATATTTCTAGGGATGTAAAATTCAATGAGTCATTTCCCTTTTCTAAGAAATTCACCCCTTCATTTCCTCCTAGTCCAGATGTTTTCAACATTCTCATACCTTATTCTTCACCTACCACCGGGGTTTCATTTACTAAAACCCCTAGTTTTACACCCTAATGCTCCTTCACCTTTCTCACCTCAAAACCCAACCACCTTTTCCACTCACATCACAGAATCCGTATATAATCCATCTCCTACTTCCACCCAAAATCCATATTCCACTACCTCGGTACCTACACAACCACTACTCCTACCCCTAAACCCACACACCACATGGTAACTAGGTCTCAAACCAATTCTCTTCGCCTTAAACAGTACACTAGTATTATTGTTCCTTGGCTTAACGCCACTCATGTCCTTTATACCTGAAACACCCTTATTCACTCAAGCAGTGAAGTACCCTGAGTGGCAAGCAGCTATATAGAGTGAATGCAATGCTTTGATTCAAAATAACACGTGGGACTTAGGTCCTAAAAAAGGAGATAAATGTGCTAGGGTGTAATGGGTTTAAGGACCAAAAAGCATGCATATGACACCATTGAAAGAAGGAAGGCTTGACTGGTTGCTCAAAGGTTTAAACAAGCACCGGGGGTGCACTACTTTGAAACTAGCTACAATCCTATCATTAAAGTTTATACTATACGAATTGTTATAGCAATTAATGTGGCTAACAATTGGCTCATACATCAGATGGGTGTGGATAATTCTTTCTTGCATGGTTCTCTTGAAGAGCAAGTCTATATGAACAACCTACTGGGCTTGTTCACAAAGATTATCCTAACTCTATCTGTTGTCTCAACAAAGCTCCTTATGGCTTAAAACAGTCACCCAGAGCCTGGTTTTCAACGTTAAGTTCCTACCTCATTCACATCGGGTTTTCCACCTCTCTCTCAGATTCCTCTCTATTCACATACTAATCCAATGGTCAATCTATTTCCCATAACTAATCACTGCTATCCTCATATTCTCCAATAAAAGATATAGGCAATCTACATCATTTTCAAGGTGTATCGGTTACTCAAGATTCCACTGGCCTTAAGCTCTCTCAAAGTCACTATATCACCAATTTACTCACCAGAACAAAAATGCTTCAATGTAAACCTAGTCCTACTGCCATGGAAGATTCTAGAAACCTAAACTCTCTTAAATCTCATGTATACCTTGAAGTTTCTTTCTATAGAAGTATAGTGGGTAGTCTTCAATACCTGGCCTTTACCAGGTCAGATATATGTTTTGTAGTTAATCGAATTGGTCAGTTCATGCATCAACCTATAGAAATTGATTGGACAATAGTCAAACAAATTTTAAGGTACTTGTGGCTTACCTCGACTTATGGTATTTTCTTCTCCTCTTCTCCTCTGGGTGACATCCACATCTTTTAAGATGCGGACTAGGCTGGTTCCATGCTTGATTGGTGGTCGACCATAGGTTTCTGTGTGTATCTCGGTAACCAGTTGGTCTCGTGGTGTTCTCGCAAGCAAAAGATTATGGCCAAATCCTAAACCGAAGCTGAATACAAGGTATTAGCCACCACCACTGCTGAAACAATTTGGATACAAAACTGGTTAGCAGATCTGAGCATATTTCTCAAGAAAGAAAAACCGATCTTGCATTGCGACAATTTGGGCGCCTCTTACCTGGCATCGAATCCAGTCTTTCACAGTCGAACTAAGCACATCGAAGTCGACCACTTTATTGTTCGTGAGTGGGTGAAGAACCGGAGCTTGCAATCTATTAGATCCCCACTGCAAATCAACTAGACGATGTATATGCCAAATCCCTAACTAGGGCACGATTTGCTCCCAAATGTCTCTAACCGTAGACACTTTGGGAGTACGAGAGGATAGTAGAAAGTAATAACCCACAGTTAGGCCCATATTGTAAAAGCCCTATCTCAACCCACTTGTATTTGAAAACCAACATATATAAACTATGTAATATCTCTGTAGAATAAAGAAGTAATGAAACAGTTGAGATATTGTCTCTCTCGATTATTCATCAATCTCTCAATCTACAATTCTCACTACGTAGTACCATATTTCGGGGATGACACTAGAGTACTCCCCTTATCCACACCGCTGATGAATTATGGACATCCAATTGTTTCCGTCTCACCCCACACCCCTTGGATAGTTACTCTTACTCTGATTTATATGATTCGTTGAACCTGAGTTTGGCAGCCAGAGGTGGATCCAAAAGGGGCACCCCAAACTTTTGAAAATTATTTTAAAGAATGATAGTGTTAAAAAAAAAATTTGTCCCCAAAAAACAAAGCTTCTAGATCCGACACTATTAACAGCATACCCATGTAATGTTCGTTAATGGGAAATTATTCTTCACGATAGGCCACAGGATTCTCACATCTGTGCCAAATTTATCCAAACACTAAAGTCACAATAGTGGTAAGCATATACATATCATGAGCAATATACACTCACGCGCAGTCAGAGTAATTTGAATTATATGCAATAGTTAGTAGTTGACTAACTGAATGGTGAAGCGCTACAGGACAAGAAATGAGTGACGAAGTGGAAGAATGAAGAATTACCAGACTTGAGCAAGTGGCCATTGATCTTTAGGGATGATCGAAATCAACTTTGTGAAAGAAGGGGAGATAAACACCATTATGCTTAATCCGATGGTGGTGGGGACTGGGGAGGGGCAACAACTGAAGACCCACTTAAGAAGAGGCTCTAAAAAGTTCACAATTTTATGACAATTAACTCATATTCTTTTAGTTTATGAAGAACCACATATTTAGAAAAAAAAAAGCTTCTTTTAATATATTCAGCATCACCAAGACAAAAACCCCAACCCCACTGGGACCAGACAACCAGACAATCATAATGTGTAGTATAGGTACAGCGCGAGTGATTTTAAATTTACCCAAGTTGAGTATATGATATCATTTTGCACGTTTTGCAAACCACTATTTAAATAAATGAAGAGAACTTTCAAGACCAGAACCGCGGTGTTTGCCCAACTTTATTGACCCAATAACTAACGAGAATACGGACAATTTAAAACAAGTTCATTCATAAGATAAGTGTTGGTTGAAAAAAAAAACACTTATACCTGGTTCGTTCATATATGTCCGACCAGCTCCTCCTCCCTTTCATTTCTACAAATAGCTCCCTCCCCCCTTTCGTTTCTACTTCAATTTCGGCTTGAGAAGCACAGTGGATTGGTCATAACTGTGCTTCCTAGTTTTTCAAAAACTCCATAAACCTTTATCTTCTACCACTACCTTTCTCACGGCTTCAATTTTGTACCAACTCAGTCTTTGCAATCCAAGAAACAGGAAATCCTCTTCACTGGTGGTGTTGTTGTAAACACAGTTCGTGCTCCTCTGTATTGTCCTCATCTGGATCTTTAATTATTTGATGCTCCGGTGCATTATCAGCTTCCATAAGAGATAGGTATGTCCCACAATCCAGATTTTGCTGCGAATGGGTGGTTTGGAAATTTTCATACTACTAAACTTATGAATATCTCTTGTATCGTTTCTGGTTAGATTCATCTCACCTTCACCCGATTCACCCTGCCTTTTACCATTATCTGGCATCTTTAGCAGAAAGATCTGACCAAATTATAATTGTTTGCCAGGACCTTGTGCGGTTGCAGTATACTGTTGTTGCGACTGTGAAAAGGGTGAATTCGTCTCCATTTTCCCCTTTCATTTTTGAGCTTTGCGAAGAAGAGTGATCAAGATCAGTCTGAATGCTGCTGTACAAGGTTTGCAGCAAAGACTGCTGCTTCATTTCCACTCATCTACTGGTCCTCCTAACCTTTTCCCTCTTCTGTTCCCCCGTTGTCTTGGGTATTACTGCTGCTACTGCCACCACCACCACGAAGGAGGATGATCATGACAGAGATCGCCTTGCACTGCTAGACATCAAGTCCAACATACGAGATGATCCTGATGATATTCTCAGCACATGGAACAGTTCCCTACACCACTGCAAGTGGGAAGGCATCGAGTGTGGAACCAGCGACGGTAGAGTTACGGTCTTGGACCTCAGCTCAAGGGCATTGTCTGGTTCACTTTCTCCAGCCGTAAGCAACCTAAGCTTCCTACAAGAGTTGCTCATCGAAGGCAATAGGCTGCAAGGCTATCTACCGCCGCAGCTTGGCCTTCTTTCCAGGCTGCAAATTTTGAAAGCCACCGGTAATTTTTTTCAAGGTGAAATACCAGCTAACATATCCCGGTGCCTCAACCTGGAGGAGCTCTGGTTAGTTGGTAATAATTTTGAGGGCAATATCCCATCTGAGCTGGACTCCCTGACCCATCTGGCTGATCTAGCCCTCGATAAAAACAAACTTACAGGTGACATTAGTGTGTTAGGGAACCTGACCTCCCTGACGGCGCTATCCATATCAGAGAATGGTTTCCGGGGTGAGATCCCCGCTAGTCTTGGGAGACTCAGCCGCCTGACTTTCCTTTCCTTGGGAGGCAATTTCTTCACAGGTTTGTTTCCTTCATCAATCTATAACTTGTCCTCCCTCACCATACTGTCGATTGGTGGTGGCCTTGGTGGAAGTTCACTCCATGGTACTCTGCCTGACGATCTGGGGCTAAGGCTTCCACATCTCACGTCCTTTCAGATCATGGATACCCAAATTGGAGGACAAATACCCATCTCCATATCGAACCTTTCTAATATTGTCGATATCAATCTCTCAAAAAACAGGTTCAGTGGAAAAATTCCTATAAATGGCAGAAACCTCAGGAATCTAACAAGGTTATATCTCTCACAAAACAATCTGGGAACAAGGGAGGATGGTGATCTGAGCTTCTTTGATTCCCTTGTGAACTGCAGCAAATTATACATTGTAACCCTTGCCAAGAACAACGTTGGTGGAGAGTTGCCTCCTTCTGTGGCACATTGTCTACAAGTTTGGAGAAACTGGAGCTTGGGGGTAACTGGATCACCGGAGCCATTCCTTCAGGCCTTGGCAACCTTGTAAACTTGAATTCGTTGGATCTGACCGAAAATGAATTCACGGGCAGAATTCCTGACGAAATCAATAAACTTAAGAAGGTGAGCTCCATAAGTTTAGCATTGAATAATTTCACAGGAGTCATTCCTCCCTCTTTTGGGAATCTATCGCAGCTCACTTATCTTGATTTGGGAGGAAACAAATTGGAAGGAACTATCCCTAGCTCATTGGGAAACTGTACAAATCTTAATTATTTAGACCTAGATGGAAACAAGCTGACAGGAGAAATACCCGTCCATCTTTTTCATGCTTCCAAGCTTTCAGCAGGCCTGCTCCTCCAAGGAAACCAATTATCTGGCACATTACCTCAAGAGATTGGTCGACTGCGAAATGTTGCCATCTTGGATATATCTGATAATAAGCTATCAGGCAAGATTCCTAACAGCCTCAGCAAATGTAGCAGCCTCACGGAACTGTACATGGGTAACAATTCCTTCTCAGGTTCCATCCCTGGATCCATGGCATCACTTAAGGGTCTTTCCATCTTGGATATCTCTAATAACAACTTGTCAGGCCAAATCCCAAGCTACTTGTCTAGCTTCAACCTAACTAATTTAAACTTATCCTTCAACAATTTCCAGGGTGAGGTTCCAATGAAAGGAATTTTCAAGAATGTTAGTGCAGTGTCACTTGTTGGAAATGCGAGGCTCTGTGGAGGCATCAACCAGTTGCACTTACCTGAATGCCAGGTCACTAGTGGTACAGGTCACTCGGGCAAGAAGTCTTTGCTGATCATTTTGTTGGTCTCAATCTTGAGCATTCTTCTGGCTGTAACTATGGCATTGCTACTAATTCGATTTTGCCTCAAAAGGAAACAACAAAATGTTTCTACTGAAGCATTACTGGGAGAGTCTTTCTTGACGGTTTCCTACAATACACTTTTGAAAGCTACTGATGGTTTCTCCTCAAGGGCATTGATCGGAATGGGTAGTTTTGGTTCCGTCTACAAAGGAGTCGTGAACGTAGATTCGAAGTCTATAGCAATTGCTGTCAAAGTAATTAACCTTCAACATCGAGGCAGTGACAAGAGTTTCATGAATGAGTGCAAAGCCTTGAGAAGCATTCGTCACAGGAATCTAATCAGCCTTATATCCGCCTGCTCCAGTATAGATTTTAAAGGGCTTGACTTCAAAGCTCTAGTCTACGAGTACATGCCTAAAGGAAACCTTGATGAGTGGCTGCACTTAGAAAGCCCAGTAATAGAGGATACTAGTGAGCAGGAAAGTCGAATTTCAATACCTCGGAATCTAAGCCTTATGCAAAGGATAAGTATTGCCATGGACGTGGCAAATGCGCTAGATTACCTTCACAATGACTGTGAGATGCCCATTATCCACTGTGACTTGAAACCAAGTAACATATTACTGGACGATGACATGGTGGCCCATGTTAGTGATTTTGGACTTGCAAGGTTGCTACCTGAAATCATGAATCAAAGCCTCAGTAATTCAATGGGAGTCCTAGGAACTGTGGGCTATGCACCTCCAGGTAAATATATTTAACAAGTCATCACCACTTAATTTAGTTAGAACATGACCAAACAATATTTAACCCATTTCATATATGCTTTATTTTATTTGGTAATCAAGCTCACGATATCCATGTTTTTTCTGGTGCTAGAATATGGACTTGGCAACCAAATTTCACCACCTGGTGATGTATACAGCTATGGGATAATCCTGCTGGAGATGATGACAGCTAAGAGACCAACCCACATGATGTTTCAGAATGGTGTTAGCCTCCATGACTATGTTAAGAGAGCATACCTAAGCAATGTGAAAGAGGTCATTGACCCCAAGATTTTGGAGGAGGTCGACAGGATTGATCCTGAATCTAGTAGTTCTAGACAAGGTAACAAGATGGAGTGTCTCCTTTCAGTAATCAAGGTTGGAGTAGGATGCTCCATTGAGTCACCCTTAGAGCGGATGTCCATAAGAGAAGCTATCAAAGAACTAAAGGAGGCTATGGAAGTTCTTGCTAGAAGTACTCAAAGAGTATGACAACTCCTTTAGTTAACTATGCCTGTAATAATTAGCTTTGTCGGAGGTATCTTCTTCAGTTGATGCTTCGGCAGGATTGAAATAAAAGATATTAGATTAGTATTAAAGTCACCTTTGAGGCAAAAATGTGAAGTGTTAATGATTCAGATTTACATTACGGTTTACATCACAAACTGGATTTTCCTTGATTACACCATTTACATCACAAACTTGGTTTTTCTTATAGTGATGTCATTTGAAATGAAAAATTGTAGAGAGAAAAAAATAAATAAGAGAAAATGAAAAAAATGGGATGTATTAAGAGAACAAGTAATCTAATCAATTATCCCGTTTCCGTAAACTTGCTAGAAAAATGGGACTTAAAAGATCTAGAAATATAACAAAGCTGTTAATTTCCATTTAATTAGAAGATAGATGGAGGTTACAAACTTACAATGTATGATTATACTTCATACACTACTAAAAAAAGGCAATTAACAACGAAATAATTCATTGGTAAAATGCTAAATTCGTCACTAATTAGTTTTAGTAACGAATACCGATAAAAATTATTCATCGGCGAAATCTCCGTCGTTAAAATTATAGTGATGAATAAAACTAAATCGTTGGCAATTCTAATGAAAATTTGAATCCGTTGGTCAATTCAGATTTTTAGACATTACCATATTTGTTTACTAATTACTTGGGAAACTGATAATCCGTTGCCAATTACCTGGAACTTTTGATTTGTCGGTAATTATTGACAAACTCATTCTATGGACAATTAACAAGAAATCATTAATTCATCGGTAATTACCTACAATTCATAAACTAAATTCATGTACTAATTTCAAGGGAAATGTTAATCTGTTGCCAATTAGAATAAATATAAAAACTTAGTAATTGGTTGGTAATTACCAAGAAAACTTAGCATTCGTCAAAAATAACGAGATAATATAATTTATTGGTAATTAAAACAGATTATAAATTCATCGTGGTAATTACTGAAAAATACAATTAGGAATAATACCATTGATAATTTTCCAGCATAACAATTTTTATTAGGAATATACATTTTAAGCTCATTGGATTAATTCATCATTGGCAATCTCTTCGGTAATTAATGAAAGATAAAAATGAGGAAAAGACACAATTGTTATTGAATGAATTTGAAGAATATACTGATTTATAAGCGATGGGACTAACTATAATGTTAGTGCTGTTTAAATTCTTATACATTTGATCTATTCATAAAAGAGAAAAAAATCTGATGCTGCATATCCTCTTCCTCCTCCTCTTCATCCTCCACACATATTATGACTATAAAGAACAGCTATCAAAATCTGAAGCCAATCAAAATCTGGAATTTGTATGGCAGCCGGAAGCATGTTGTCGGCAGAGAAAATTCATTACTACATTTGCAATCCCACAAACTGCAAACAAAAGTATTAAAAGAAATCCACCTTCTTAGGCGTACATGGAAAAGCAAACTACTGATCAATAGCATGCTGCATACATGTGTGAGGTTAGCATACAAGTTCAGTTTGAGTTATATAGAGTTGAGGTTAGACCTACACAGCTGTAAAGAGCCATTTTCGGAAAATTGTTGCAGGAAATGAGGCACTATTAATTAAATGTGCCACTACTAAATCTACGACTGGATTTGCCCCACTCCTATGATAAATGTATGCTCATGCAAAATATAGGATTCACTCACGGCTGACAATTAGGAATCGGATTCGAACTCAATTTTGACCAGACAAAGATCACAATCTCATACTAAACCAAATCTCTTATCCCAGTGAACAAATAATATGAGCAGCAAGTCACTACTACTATTCTGCTCATTCAGGATCATAATATCACGCACAACAAACACTTACTTCAATTGAAACCTTACCTTAATGTCACAAGTTTTTTGCGTGATGATTAGAATGTTCTGGCATATCTTTTTCCAATAGCGTGGTCCTGAAAAAAGCAGTGGCTGAAAAAATCATACCATAAGGATGAATTTCTAAAGATAACATGGTCACAAACAAATCATAAATGAACATAAACTAAAGAGACATCCAGCAATATGTTCCTAAAAACTTCCAGTACTAACCAAACATTATTTCATAAATGAACATAACTTCAAGAGACATCCTACAATATGTCACTATTAAAAACTTACAGTACCCTGACCATTGTTCCTCTTCCAGAATTCATTACATTCTGTTTTCCAGCTATTCACACATTTTCTGCAAAATTTGACATGACCTGAAAAGGGTAGATGACTAAAAGGATTTAAACAACAGAATGTAATGATACTAGAACTTTTTTTTTTTCCAATTTCGAGCATTGATGAGTTGAGTATGAGTGAATGAGATACATTATTCCAGATCATTCAAATCCTGATTCCAAAAAAAATCACATTTAACCTTCAAAATAACAACCAAGAATGAAGATTAGAACTGTTCATCAGACCTAGGATCATTGCATATATATTAGCTTGATACAACATCATTGGTCTACCAGAGTGGTTGGACAAGTCTGATTAATGATCTATGATAGAATTTATTGAATTTAATAATAGAATGATCTAACTAGTTATTTTAAGAAGAAAACAGGTGGTAGTAGCTTAAAGGGAGAAGCTGCTAATACCTTATAATAATTGAAGCCCCATAAAGTGTTTGCAAATATTAACTCCAATAAGGATTTATCCTGCAATTAAAAATAATTGTAAATGATATGTTGGAAAACATAAATGTCTAAAATATCAGAGAATTAAACAGAGAGTAGTACAAACAAAAGCTAACTGTCACCTCATTTCATATATGTCACCAACTCCATTTCATCTGCTTGTCATTACCATTTCATTTGTCAACAGACAAAACACAATGGTTAAATGAGTGTCATCAACAACAAAATAAAAAAGAATGGTTAAGATAAAAGATCCATTAAGCACTGTAACCAAGGAGAACAAGATGCAGTTATAACAACCAATTCCAAGTAAGAAAAGGTATACTTTAAAGATACATGGTTCACATTTCTATCAGATAAATGTAATATATGCTGATCTAACATTATTTTCATTTTTGTTAAACACACATTTCAATTCACAATCTAGAGATGACATAAGGTGGCTAAAGCAGATTGCTTTTCCCAATTTTTTGTCTGAAACAATCGTGATATTAAAAGAAGAAGTCAGGTTTTTTTTTACAGAGTGTTGAGACACTTAAAGTCAATGGTTTTGTTCTAGTTTTAACATCAACAACAACTCAAAACTTGTCCTTGGCAGTCAGAAAAGAAAACAAAGACAATGACCTGGGAGGTAGCACTGACCAAGTTAACTTGAAAGGTGGGAAAACAGATCAATCCTGCGCCTGGAAAATCAAAAGCCTTGCTTCAAATTAGGAACAACCAAAGATAGAAGCATTTAGAGTACCATTGTGTCAGTCTGTAATATGATGAGGATCAACAATTTTACTCAACAAAGCTATTGAATCCACACATCAAGCCATAAATTAAATTTATCAAGAAAGCTTTAAACATCAAGCAAGAAACAGTAGACCATTTAGGTATACTGAAACAGTAGACCATTTAGGTATACTGAAACTGTAGACATAGTCCGGCACATCTAACCACCTACACGACCCTAAATTCAACAAATCAAGCGGTTAGTACAGTAACAAAATCCTGAAAATTGAGAAGAAGGCAGCTGACTGCAGGATATGACTAGAATATGTGAAGCAAAAATCAATAATTTTCACGTTATCAGCCGGCACATCTAACCACCTGCAGAATTTGTTCGATTAAGATAGGTTTATTTTTTGCATCCACATTCCATACTTTTTCAAGAAAATCAAAGGAAAGAGTCTCCTCCAAATGTCAAGCGGTAAAGAGAACACCAGAGACACAAGGTATCAACAATTCAAGGAATTGGAGAGGGAGAATCGTATATGCTAACATGAAATTATTTACTTACCTTGATTAGGGCAGGCTTCGTGATGTCTTTCCTTCCTGCTCTTTAATATTCCTCATTTAGGCTACGTGATGGAGGTGGTGTCAGTGATAGTAGTGGTGGTGAGGCGTTGGGTTTGTCTTGACTTACTGACGGGCTTCGTGATGCCTGGGGCAGAAGAAGTTCAAATTCTTCTCCTTCCTCAGTGAAGGCCGAGACGGATCTCTGGGTCTCAGTAGGGGCAGCAACGGGTCTCTATGGAGGCGGTTATCGAAGGTGGTTTCTCCTTCTTTTGCACACTGCTCCATCCGACTACTTCGTTTGGGTGAGGATGGCTGTTGCTATGCTAGTGCGTGAATGTTGTTGATGGCGGGTTTTGCGACAGAGGAGAAACAATAATGGAGGTAGCGAGAGAAGGCGAGAAGTAGGGTTTTGTTGGTGGAAATGAGAATGTTCGGAAGAGGAGTATCATGTTAAGGGATATGACACGTCTAATAATTTTTTACGCAACAAAATTTGCGTATAAAATGTTACTTAGCTTACGACGAGTCAATTCTTGCGTGTTAAAAATTGGGCTGAAATTAGTTAAGTTTCGCGTAGTGACATATAACAGAAAGGAATACTTGTGACCTTGGAGAAAACATTCTGAATGTATAAAAATGTCATAAAAGATCTCATGAACCACTCTGTTGAGCTCCAGAGTGTACACAGAGGAACAATAATAGGATTGGAACACAGATAATTACATCTAAAGTTCCATAAACGCTATTGTACAAAGGATACCAACTCTTAAACACCGTGCATAGTACAAAGCAACTTGGATTAAGATGGAATAGAGCTATATTGAGATACATCCTTGACTGGTGGATGCTAAAAATTAGAGAACCAGAGAATTGTTCACCTAAGCATAATTTAGATCTTCTAGTTACTAATCCAGCGGCAACAACAGGACGATTTCGGCAAACGTTTATCATTAACCTACCTTTATCTGTCATCCAAACAATTCTATGGAGAAATCCACCAGAGCTGGGGAAAGCGATCAACTTGCAAGTTCTAAATATCAGTTCCAATCAAGTTTCGGGAAATATTCCTCGTGAACTTGGAAGCCTGGAAGCCTAAGCTTCTTTCTAAACAAACTTGATCTCAAACACAATCGCCTAACAGGACGGATTCCCACAAGTTTGGGTAACCTAAGAATGTTAAGCTTTCTAAATATACTTACCGGGCGTTTATTGAAGACATTATCGAGATGGATGATATTTCCGAGCTGTTTCCGTTAACTTCTGGATCTTGATTTCGCTCAAGGGGTTCGCCGGCTTTTTCTCCTTGGTCGCCATTCTGTGCTTCTCTTCTTCACGTCTGTTCTGCCGATGCAGAGTAGCTTCTAATTTAGGGATTTTGGAGGGGAAAGTATGTATATATACACGTTGTGGTTTAATGACTAAAGATAAGGTATGTTATATATCAGTAAAAGTTTAAATTTGTTAATCAATATAAAACTACATCTTAATTAATTAAAACAAAATTACATTATAATTCAAATTATTTGTAATATTTTAACTAATTATTTAAAAAATACATTGGCTAGCGTTTAGTATTAGAGAATATTTTTATATGTTAATATCTTTTTTTTTAAATATATTTAGGTTTTAAATATAAAAATTTAGTTCATATTTAGTTAAACAAGATTTAATTATAAATATTATTAATAAGTATTTTGAAGTAAAATGAAAAGATTAAATTCCACAACATCTCGAGACACTTAAATATTTCCAACGGAAAGGGAAGATAATAGATAATGGAACAAGAACATTAAATTTGAAAATCAGATATCCACTCCTTTTATTTTTTTGAGCATTCACCATTTCACATTATATAATATCCACTACACACCAGGGGTGCTTTCGTTCTTCCCTACTGTTAACACAAGTCTCATCTTTTCTTTAACTAATTAAAACAGAACAAACAGAGAATCAAAGAATATCCCTCATCAAGTCATAACCCGGTTAGCTTGAAGTAGAATAAGCATTAGAGGTGGCAGATGTGGATCCTCCATTCCTTCCCATCATCATCTCACTCATTTGTTGTCTAAAAATAGCCATTTCTGCATCCATTTGAGCTTTATACGCACTCAGCTCAGCTGCCATGTCCTCCTTCACCTGATTCACAGCTTTCTTGAATTCCACCGTGTTACAAATATCTTTTTGTGCCCGGTTAACTCGTTTTCCACGAGGGAATAACTCAGGGTAATATACAGCACCACATGATCCTAATCCATATACCCAATGCTTTACATTCCCCTCGACAGCGTCAAAGAAAATTTTGTTTTCATCCACCTCAATCCTCTCAGAACCATCATCTCTTGTCTCTGTTGCTTGTGAGGCAGCAAGCATTTGGTCAAATTTTTCCTATTTGACAAAAAAACATAAAAGTTCACTATCATAAAGAAATATCAATTTAAGCTTGAAAAATTTAGCATACTAATTATATTTTATTTTCACTTACCGCCACCTCTTTGATTTCTCACAAATCCAAACCTCTCCTTCAGCCGTTCTCTTCATATGAGTGGCTGCATATAGCTGTATTGCAGAGGGAGGCTGTCCATTCTTCTCTGTCTATTTAACAAGATACAGTGGACTATATTGGTCAATATACAAATAGCAATCACTCCACTCATGAGACTTTGAATCTTTTCAACATGTACTTTATATACCAGAAGACTAGAACAAACATACAAACAAAGCACCACTCATGAGACTTTGATGCTTCAGATTACAGCAGTACTAACCCCTAAAAAGAAACAGCAATTGTGCAAATTGGGTAGCAGAGCAAACAACAACATGATGCCTCACACCAGATAATGTTTTTGAGACAGAGACCCCTTTTACTGAAAAAAAGTGTACCCGTCCTAGCAGTTTAATTTTTTTTTCTGTACTCTCTAGTCTCCAGCCAACACCAATAGTTTGGCTAACAAAAAAAGCTATTCACATTACCAAACGTATCATAAACACCCTGATCAATAATCCCTTCGCAAACTCTATATATCTGTCACATATAGATACAGAATTCAAGACCACTAACAACGCAATCTAGCAGCATATAGATAGGGTACTTCTATTTAATCCTGTGCTATGAAAAAGCATGGCTTAAAATACAAGAAAAGGAAAAATGATAAAAAGGAGCAGAAAGTTAGCTTGGGTTCACCGTCATCATCCTCATTATGATCACTTCCACTACGACAATTTGTTATCATTGCTTTCAAAAAAACAATATTATAAATCCAAAACACGTTCCTACCACTAACTTATGCATACAAAGGATACCCACAACAATCTGATATGTCATTCATTTAAAAGAGATTGACTCTAATAAGTATGAACCTTCAATTCAAGATAAATCGATTAAGACCCAACAACAAGAATGAGTTAATTTACAAATGAAATGGACCTATCATTGCAGCAAAACTCTTATCTGTCAAGCATATAGGAATAATAATCTAAAGCAAATACTGGAAACAGATTGTCTAAACTGAGGCAACTACAGAAAATTGCAACTTTCAGCATTGAAATCATTTGTGGACCAAGGTAACGAAGCTGCAGCTAAATCACTATTTTTAATTCTAAAAACATACCAATACTTTGTGATGAGCAATCATGGAACGCGAGCCGCCAGTGTGACAAGATATGCCAGTCCCAGGTCCAGCCGCCTCAGTTCGTCGATTTTTGGAGTTTTTCTCACATATCTCCTTATATGTTGGATCCTTCCATTTCTCATTCCATGCATCCCATATATCTTGATGGATTGATCGACGTTTCTTTTTGGTCTTTGTCCTCATAGTAGAGAGTGCATTGGAATAGCTTGCAGAGGCTTGAGAATTCCATATTCTTCTAACTTCATTATCAGGATGCTTCCACTTGAAAGATTTCTAAGATATAAAGTATTAAAAAATTATTGAACAGAAAAACATATTACATATAATTTTGGATTGAGTTTAATACCTTGAACTCCTCCCAGTAAAAATCTTGTTGGACCGTTGTCAATTCCTTCCATCTCCACCCTTCAATGAACCACATTTTGT
Organism: Limonium bicolor; assembly: GCA_023374045.1. Classification (NCBI taxonomy): domain Eukaryota; kingdom Viridiplantae; phylum Streptophyta; class Magnoliopsida; order Caryophyllales; family Plumbaginaceae; genus Limonium; species Limonium bicolor. The sequence goes on from CM041782.1 coordinate 100,551,644, forward strand.
CAAAGATTTCTAACAGTGCGCGAGAAATCTCATTAGTACTAGTAGCATGTAACTTCCTGTGAAAAAAAAAGTTAGATACACAAGAAAAATAATATGAAAATGAATATTTAAAATAAGTACACAAACTATACACATACCCGTCTGGTCCTATTCGTATGAGCATCCTTTGATCATTTGGATCCAACTCAGTGTCCGATATGTCAATATCTTCGTCAAGCTCTTGATCTGATTCAGTGAAATTAGGTGTAGGAGTTGAAACATCAGATGAACTAGGAGCTTGAGCAGGCACATGAGTGGGAGTAGCTGAAACACTTGCAGAAGATGGAGTAGCTGAATCATGGTTAGAAGTGGGAGCAGCTGAATCACGAGCAGAAGTAGGTGCAGCTGAAATGTGGGCAGAACTAGAAGTATCTGAATCACGGTCAGAAATGGGAGCAGCTGAATCATGGGCAGATCTAGGATCAGCTGAATAACGAACAGAACTAGGAGCAGCTGAAAAACGGGAAGAACTAGGTGCAGCTGAAAGACGACCAAAACTAGGAGTAGCTAAAAAACGGGTAGAACTAGGAGCAGCTGAGCTAGGAGCAGCCAAAACACTGGCAGAAGTAGGAGCACCCAAAACACCAGCAGAAGTAGGAGCAGCTGAAAAACGGGCAGAACTAGGAGTAGCTGAATCACGAGCAAAAGTAGATGCAGCTGAAAAGCGGACAGATCTAGAAGCAGTTGAAAAACGAGCAGAACTAGGAACAGCTAAAACACCGGCAGAAGTAGGAGCACCCAAAACACCAGCAGAAGTAGGAGTAGTTGAAAAAAGGGCAGAACTAGGAGTAGCTGAAAAACGGGCAGAACTGGAAGTAGCTGAATCACGAGTAGAAGTAGGTGCAGCTGAAAAGCGAACAGATCTAGGAGCAGCTGAAAAACGAGCAGAACTAGGAGTAGCTGAATCACGATTAGAAGTGGGAGCCAAATCATGAGCAGAAGTAGGAGCTAAATCATGAGCAGAAGTAGGAGCCAAATCATGAGTAGAAGTAGGAGCTAAATCATTAGTAGAAGTAGGAGCTAAATCATTAGCAGAAGTACTGTATAGGAGCAATGGAATTTGGCGGGAGTAGAGGACTAATAAAATGAGGGTTCTCAAATGGGGTTCGACCTTTTTTCGAAGATGGTCCTTTCCCCTTCTGATTTATTTTCTTAGGTCTCATATCTGTATATCATTCCAAAATGAAACTTATATGAGCAAATGTCAAATATATAATATAATCAAGTATATAAATAAATGAACAAGCAACTTAACATAGTGACTTAATGCCTTAAATGTAGAACATACAGAATTCACTATAAAAAATCTGCTTCATCAAATTCTTCATCATTCAAGTCAACTGATCCATCTTCGGAAGATGTATAGAACTCAAAATCTTCTTCATCGGACTGTTCAACATCACCAGGAATGATATTTCCATCATAATCTTCATCAACTAATTCAATAGTCTCATCACTATCGATCGGAACAGTTTGCAATTGGTTTTCTTCCATTACATCTTCCTGTAATGGAGGTAGACTCGGCTCATTTCTTGAGGACTCTGGGATGTCCAAAACACTTCTAGCTTTAATTTTGCACACAGCCCACCAATTGGCTCTTTCTCGTCTTCTACTTGGGTATGAACAAAAATAAACTTGACTTGCTTGAGCTGCTAGGATAAATGGTTCATACTTGTTGAATCTTTTCCTATGGTCAATATCAATGATTTTGTATTGGTGATGCATAACGGTTCCAATGTCGGGTGTTGGATCAAACCATTCACAGCTGAATAAGACAGTCTTTTTTTCCGGTAAACCAGGGTACTCTAACTCAATGATATCAATCAACACACCATAATATTCACTTTCTGATGCACTATAGTTGGTGCCTTTAATGCAGACCCCACTATTCATTGTTGCTCGTTCATCACCATAGGATTTGATATGGAATTTGAATCCATTTACATAGTATCCATTGAAAGATTTGGCATATAGTAATGGACCTTGGGCCAAGCTGCGAAGATAATGATTTGAAACATTCTTTGGGCATGCCTGTTTTTGTAGCATATCCCTATTAGTTTCACATGACCTAGAGATATTCAATATGGATAAATATGTATATATAGACACTTACATATGATTGAAACCATGAAACAAACTCTGTTTCCAACTTTGAATCAATCTCTTCATTTGCAATCAATGGATTTCTCTCCCGTAACTCATTGATATACAACCTAAAGGAAATTTATCGTGGAATATTAATGATGTCATACTAAAAATAATCTTTGTTGGAAGAAACAACATACCCCATGAATGGTCGTATTTCTGGGCAATTTAACAACACGTAACTACGAGCTGCCATGTACTCTTCTTTTGTTAGCAACCTCTTTTTCCCATTACCCATTGCCTTACCAGGAGGCTTAAACACCGATAGTCTTTCCTCATCATCATCTACCATGGTAACACTTACTTCATTCCTTTTGTGCCTTTGGGTATTGCTGGGTCTTCATCTTGAAAATAGTAAGAGGAAAATTTTGCAATTTCTTCCAAAAGATATCCACTACTAATGGATCCTTCAACTTGATTTTTGTTCAGAATCTTCTTTTTCAATCTACGCAAGTACCTATATGAAATCCAAGATATTCATATCTTCACATACCATAATAGGTCAATTGAAAGGATGATTAACACATCGTACCTTTCAAACGGGTACATCCATCTATATTGAACAGGCCCAGCTATTCTTGCTTCATCCGCTAAATGTACTGGAAGATGCTCCATTGAGTCAAAGAAACTAGGTGGAAATATACGTTCCAACTTGCACAATATTTCAGGAATCACAATTGTCAACCGTTCAAGTTCCCGTTCAGATAAAGACGTGGCAGTTAACTCTTTGAAGAAGTTGCATAACTCTGTGATAGGTTCCCAAACTCTTTGCGGAAGAAGATGTCGCAAGGCAATGGGTAACAATCGTTGCATAAATATATGACAATCATGGCTTTTCATCCCAAACATCCTTGATCGATTCAAGTCAACACATCTTCCCAAATTAGACGTGTACCCATCTGGAAATCTAAGTCCTTTTACCCAATCACATAAAATTTGTTTCGATTCTCTATCAAGGACATAAGAAGCCTTTGGATACTTCTTCTTTCGATGATCATAAGCCAATTGTGGACGATCACAAATATAATTCAACTCATCTCTAGATTTTTTCGTATCCTTTGTTCTTCCAGTAACATTCATTACAGTGTGAAAGGTATTGTCAAACACATTTTTCTCAGTGTGCATGGCATCAAGATTGTGTCTAATCTTCAACTTACACCAATAAGGAAGATCCCAAAATATGCTTCTTTTGTTCCAACCACATGTTTTGCTAATTAAGGCATTTACCTCTTTTGAACCAATTTCAGTCACCTTCATCAACCCCAAATGATTGATTTCTGATAAGAGATCTTCTCCGGTTTTAGGTTCTGGAGCAATCTTTGTAACTTGTTCACCCTTTCTGAATGAACTGGTATCAAAACGGAAATGATGATCTGTGGGTAGAAATTTCCTATGGTTGTCAAACCATGACTGTTTGCCACTACAAGGAAGGGTGAACGCATCACTATCATCCATACAACAAGGGCAAGCTAACCTACCCGCTGTTTTCCATCCGGACAACATGGAATATGCTGGGAAATCGCTAATTGTCCATAGCAAGATAGCCCGCATCTGAAAGTTTTGTTTCTTTGATATATCATACGTCAAAACTCCTTCATTCCATAACTTGGTAAGCTCAGATATTAAGGGCTGGAGGAAAACATCAATATTACCTTTCGGATTCTTAGGCCCTGGCACCAAGCATGTTAGAAATAAAAATTCATCCTTCATACATAAGCCTGGAGGCAAGTTATAAGGAGTCACAATAACAGGCCATGAAGAGTACTGCTGACCTGACGAACCAAAAGTTTGGAAACCATCAGTACACAAACCAAGCCTCACATTTCTAACTTCTGAAGCAAAATCCGGATATGTATCATCAACATGCCTCCAAGCAATGGAATCTGACGGATGACACATTTTACCATCTTCCTTGTGATGTTCAACATGCCATCTCATCTCATTAGCTGTGGCAGTGGAAGCATATAACCTCTGAAGCCTTGGAATCAAAGGGAAATAATGCATTTTCTTAAAAGGCACATTTGTCTTTCTTCGCTTGGATCCTTCTTTACGCGGTATATACCTGGGGTGTCCACATACTTTACAATTATCCAAGTCATGATCGTCTCCCCAATATAACATGCAGCTGTTCAAACAACAATCTATCACCTCTACTGGAAGGCCCAATCCTTTCACTAGCTTTTTTGCATTGTAAAAGTCTTTCGGCATATGATTATCATTTGGCAACACTTCTTGGAAAAGCTGACAAATATCATTAAACATGGCCTGCGAAGCTTGATGCTGGCATTTCATCTCCAACAACCTCATAGTGGCAGACAACTGAGTATGATTGCTTCCATCACAAAGTTTTCTCTTGGCAGAGCGCATCAAATTATAGAAAGATTGCGCTTCTGGATTTGGAAGCTCCTCAGCAGGAACATCATTCACTTGTGGTCTAACAGCCTCAACAACCATTCTTTCATAAGTTGTATAGTTCACATCAGAAAAGTTTGGTTCTAAGGTTCCAGAAGGGACATCTTCAAAATGTGTTACTCGAGTAGTAAACGGATTCTCGCCATGGTATATCCAATCATAATACCCAGGAACAAATCCCTTCTTTGCCACATGAAGTTTAACTAATTCCACATCAAGGAAGCGTTTATTCTTGCATTTAGGAAGAGGACATGGGCATTTAATCATACCATTATCCACACATTCAGGATGTGAACAAGCAAACTCTACAAAGTTATCCAAGTTCTCTAGAAATTCTGGAGTAAGTAATCCATTCTTTAATCTACTCGTATACATCCAAACTCGGTCCGATCTCATCTCTATGAAAAAATGATTAAAACTCGGATAAGATATCACCAAACAAACAAGTATAAGATGTCTTATCTTTGTATATATTTAAACTACAATGGGAATAAATTCCGCAAGACTACAAATTGAAACATGAAATTAAAACAATTAAAAAACTATTTACCTGTCACAGTTTAGAGTCAACACCTATAACAGATTTTGCTCCTTTCTTTATCTCATTTGCTAACTTCTCGGCATTTCCATAAATTGAGTAATACCTGTCAATAGGTAGAAGTACATTTATTAGATCACGCCTCCATTAGGTAAGTGGATTCAAACCAGTATAAGTTCAGAGATCCTTAGAGTATGCTCTCACGAAATGAGGCTATATCTTAAAAATAAAGTTAAGATTTTCATAACTATGCATAGAAATGGAGAACGTTTCAATGAAATCCCATAGCCTAGGCTGGATATATACACCTTTCAAGTATTCAAAAGATAAGGGAGGATAGATACACAATATGCCAATCAAAGACATAACAATGGTAATAGCTCCCATTGAAAGGGAAGGTGGCCGTAGCAGACAAGAACCATAATAGAGAAGAAGAAAGATAATTATGCTACTATGCTGCTATTCTTCTCAGTTCACTAGTTTTTGTTTTTTTCAGCAAAGTTTGTCTTTTATCTATGGCAAACAATAATCTGACTACGTAATTTCACCTAGTAGATAATCTGAATTAAGAAGTTTCACCTGATTAATTGTAATGCAGTACAGTAATCAAGCGAAAATAATCCGAACAAATACACAGTTAGAAGCAGCATTCATGATTCAGAAAATTGAAAATTAGCAGGTCATTTCACCTTCAACAACGAAATTGGAGAGTTCAAGGTCAATCCCTTGAAATCAATTGTTCAACAAAATTATAGTTATCCATCAACTAGAACGGTTCACCTAAACTCCAAAACTCTGAAAACTAGAATATAAGGTGATGTCCAATCTTGCGAGTGTAAAGGAACAACTATATTGATGGCAAGATTACTTCAGAGAGAGATATATAAGACGGAGAACTAAAACTTGTCTTCCAGCGAAGGATTTCTGGTGCGGAGCTGCCAGATATAGAACGAGAGTGAAGAGCAAGCAAGCGAGGGGATGGACCACAGCAATTCAAACTTAAATTTTCTACATAAAACACAACACGATAGAGTATAAAATTTCAGCACCGCACTTGCATTTTAACAAGTAATTATAGATGTCAATTCCGTTCTTAAACTAGCTTCTCTGACTAGCATATCTCGACAGAGAAGGTGTACAGATCTGCATTGAGAATACAAGATGAAATAACTTAAAAAGTCTCAGTTAATACAGCTACCCCTGATCCAAGATGACAGAACAAACTGCAGTAACGAAACGAAGAGATGCAAAACCATCAATTTACAACACCAGAAGAACAATCGTGTTCACGATGAGAAAAGAAGTGAAAAATAGAAGCAGTAGAAACTAGAGAAATGTCAAGATATTTGCATAGAGAATGACATACCCAAACATCCATGGTTGAGCCCAAATCGTTGAAGATGAAAAAACCTAGATCTGGTACTGGTAGTAGAGAAGAGCCTCGGGTCTTTGTTTTCAAAATGACGCCCCCGCAGTACGTGAAAGACGAGAAGAATAATGGAGAGTGGATTGAGAGTTGCAGAGCTGAGGAAGAAAGTAGTAGCGGAGGAAGAATGAGTAGCGCAGGGAAAAAGTAGACATTAACGAGAGAGAACCGCTTTTGAAATTGAGAAACAGTTTGTAAATTTTATTGGTAATTGGTGAGGTAAGAAGGTTTTTGTTAGTAATCGTAAACGTAAGTTTGTATTTGTTGGCTTTTGGTAATAAAAATAAAATTATTAATAATTGGTTCAATTAAGAAAAAAAAGTTTTGTGTAATTTGGTAATGGATTACTAAATTCGTTAGTAATTAGTAATTAATTTTTATTATTTATTAGTAATTTGTTAGGGATTATTATTCCGTCACTAATTACTTAGAGATTATCATTTATGTTATTAATTTTGCTAACAAAATATAAATTTATCAGTAATTTTTGTAGGTGAATTTATCTAAATTATTCATTAGTATTTCATTAATATTTCATTACTAATTATTCACTTTGGTAACAAATTCTAATCTGTTGTTAAATTTTTGTTACTAATGAACAACTTTCTAGTAGTGCAAGTGGAGAACTACATGTGTAGCCAAGCCTTCATGGCTTGGTCAGTAAAGGAGTAGTATCATTGAACCAAATGTTCTGGGTTCAAAACCTACCCCACTTATAAAAAAACTAACAATGTTTCATCAGAACCCATATGCATCTTGAATCAATCTTATCACCGCAACGATGATGTAACAGATACCATGCAAAGCAAACCATGCTTTAGCAATAATTCTTGATTGAATTTAGAAAGGTGATGAAATCCTAACCCCCCATAATCCATACTTTGACACATCATATCCTACTTTTTAAGGTGCAATCCGTTCTTTACTACTGAACTTGTCCACTAAAAGCGAGCAATTAACTGATGAAGAGTCTTAATAAGAGTTTGTGGTAATCTTACAACACTCATTACATAGGTAGGAACAGCTTGTAAAACTGATTTAATTAATATACATCTGCCAGCTTGTGAAACTTGTCTGCCTCATCCCTTGACCTTCTTTATAATACGATCTTTCAAGTATTCAAATAGCTTTACCCTAATAGAACCAGATTTGGTTGAAAAGCCAAGATACATACCAAAATCATTGACCTCCTTCATCCCGAAAACAGTTTCAACCTCATTTCTAATTGTAGATGGAACACCAGAAGAAAACATAACTACAGATTTGTCTAAGTTTGCTGCCCTGTAGCCTCACAAAACTCATTCACCACCCCCATTAGCTCTCTAGCATTATCTGTTGTTGCTTAGCCAAATAAGAGACAATCATTAGCGAAGAAAAGGTTGGTAATTCCAAGCTCAAACCTCTTAACATGAAAGTCTTTATAAATACCTACAAATGCAGAGAGCCTAAGATTGATGCTAAATTTTTCATACAACATCTAAAAAGATAAGGGGACAAGGGGTCCCCCTCTCTTAAACCTCGTTTGCGATAAAAGGTAGCTCCTAGATGGCCATTAACCATGACTGCTATTGAAACAGTTGTCAAACATTTCCATACCAAATTAACCCAATTCATGTGAAACCTCATTCGTTCCAACACTTATAAAATAAAATTCCATTCAACTTTATCAAAATCTTCTGACATGTCAATTTTAAAAGCTATAGAACCTTGCCAGACAGCTTTAGAACCCCTCATAAGATGCACCAATTCATGAGCAATGATGATTTGATCAGTGATTAATGGACACTAACAAAAGCAGTTTGGCTCTCCGTGATAACCAGTGGCATGTAGGATTTAACTCTTAACTAGAACCTTAGATATAACTCGGTACATGGTATTACACAAAGAGATCGGGTGAAAATTAGAAAGCATGGAAGCTCCTTTATTTTCAGGTATTAAAACCAAATGAGCATGATTAATATTCAAAGATAAAGCATCCGTGCTCAGAAAGGATTAAACAGTATCAATAAAGTCCTCATGTATAATATCCCAATAAGATTTAAGAAACATACCATTCACCCTGTCTAGGCCGGGAGCCTTGTTGGGATGTAAACTCTTTAGCGCCACAAGCTCCTCCTCCCTGGTGTATGGAAGCCTAATAACCTCAGACACATCATGTGGAATCTATCCTTCAATGCATGCAAGTAAGTGACAGTTGGATTATGGAAAGGTTGAAGAAAAGTGTTTGAAAATATCCCTTGGCAAGACTATCAATCCCCTCCCATCTGTCATGCCTAACACCAGCATTATCAACAAGAAAACAGATGGTATTTTTCCTAGTCCTAGCTTTCACTCTATTAAATAAAAAATTGTATTACTATCCCCTGCAAACAACCAAATAGCCCTAGAGCACTAAAACAATATGATTTCCTCCCTATGCAACAAAATATTCAGATGAGATGAAAGACATTGGAAATCTTGAATATTTACTTCAGAAGGATCAGCAGCAGCTAGCCGATGCAACGAAATCTTTGTATCCACAACAGATTGACAGTCATCCTTTAGTTTTTTCAATCCCCATTGTTGCAGCTTAGATCCACAGACAGCGACTTTATCAGACTAACCATGAAGCACCAGACGATAACCCTTATCCTAGACCTGAAACACAATCTGGCAACATTCATCCTCAGCCAACAGTTTTCAAATCGGAAAGGCTTTTTATCTTTTTAACTGACGAGAAAAAAATCAACTTGATTGGGCGATGATCCGATCGACCCATCTAAGATGATAGTTTTGTGCATGCGGAAAATTTGAGACCAACGATCATTACAGAGGAATCTGTCTAATTTACACTTAGTGTTCAAGGCGCCAACTCTGCTATTTTAGTACGTAAACCTACCGCCTACATATCCCATATTGAATAGATTACAATCAGACAAACACATTCTAAAAGCCTCCATACTCCGCCTAGCTCGTATTCACCGACCTCTGTGTTCATAGTTGTAAAGAACTTCATTGAGATCACCTCCAACCAACCAGGGGCCATCCCAACTAGAAAACAACTCTCTTAAAAGCCTCCAAGTGCGCCATTTGTCTGAACACAAAGACCAGCCATACACTCTCGTAAATATTCTACTCAGACCTCATATCCCCATAATAAGACAATCCACAAGATGACTAAAGTAACTTAAAATCTATACTTGTAAACTTGCATCCCACATAAACTGAACTTCCGCCCTCCTACCTACACAACCCCACCACCTAGTTGTAGTAACTCAACCAATGCACAAACCATCAAAATTTTAAACTTGCCAACTTCGTTTCTGATAGAAAAACAAAACTTGATGACTCTTCGGACAAGCTCCAAAAACCAGCGAACTTCACGGTTACCACTCAATCCCTGACAGTTCGCAGCTAATAACGACATTATTCTAGGCAACCCTAGGCCTCCCCAGGGTCGCCTTTTCATCAGGTGAGTTTGTTACCTGTTTTCCTTTCTTAACAGCCACCTCCGAAGACTCATTCTCAATGTACTTAAACAAGGATTGATCATATTTAACAACATGTAATTCCTTTTCTTACATGTATTTTATGGAGCAGAACCCTCTTTCTGAACTAATACAACAACCTCAAGGGGAATCTCTCCCTCTTCTAACTCAGTGGATTTTGTATCATGCTTGTCTCTAAATCTTGATCCTGTGCCTCATCATGCATAGCATCCATAATATCTCATTTTGAAGATGAAACTGAATCAAGGCGGACTTTTCCACCACTAACCCTACCTACTCTCAGTCACAAACCATACGGAGTTCATGAGAAGGAACATCCAAGCTGTGAAGGGAATCTCATGAATTATGTCTAAATAGACCACAGTGGAAACATAGGCTTGGAAGACGCTCATACGACAATCTCAAAACATGCAGTAGGCCGACCAAAGATAGAGATTGTAACAACACGCAACAAAGATGAGAAGTAATGAGATTGAAACCTTAGACCCCTGTTTTTTATTACATGTACCTACTTGTAGTGTTTTAAGATTCAATCCGGACAATCTCATAACAAGAAGTAAGCAGAGATCTTAGCAACCCTATCTCTTTATTGTCGCAGTTGTTTCTTCTTAGTTATGTGTGTAGTTTCAACTACTAGCATCCACTAGGTAAAATGAACTTCATCTTAATCAAATTAAATTTGACTAGATAGCATGCCTAATAATTTTATGAAAAACTATTTGGTCATATAGTCTTGATATGTGGGAGAATCTGAATTCATATTAACTTTCTTTATAAATAAGGCTTACAATATCTTTATAACCTCCCTAATAAAATTCTTTATAAATATGTATGATGTAACCATGGTTGCATCAATTACTAGGTTGGTTAAACCCCATTCAATCTAATAACATCAGTTTTACCATGTAAGACTAGTAAATACAATAAACGAACTTTTACCATGTATGAAGATGTGTGCGGGACATGCTACATAGCCCACGTTAGCATTCAGTTAATGGAACTTAGTTGATCCTTGAATACTACCTTCACGATTAGCAAATAAGTTTGATTATGGACTAGGTCATATTGAGAGTGTTTCTATACTCAATACTCTTAGCGCCATAGTAGAGGAGTCCTCCAAGCGGGTTTTCTAAGTTTCACTTTTAGCCAAACCTTTTGTGTTCTACTATTTTGTGGTAATTATGGCTTTGGACCTCGCTATACGAATTGATTGAGATAGTGCATCATATAAGTATCATTACTTAATGTTAGTCATGTTGGTGAAGACATCTAAAGTAAGTGATGTTCCTCATGCGATTTAGCACATGCTTGGCAGATACCAAGAGAGAGCGGGCTTACAGTGGAGTCAATTCGTGACTCTGCCACGTTCCATTCGTGGCTCAAGTGGTTAAGTTATGCTATTTGGGTATTAAACCTTGGCACATACTTCTTTTTGGCTGATGCATTTGGCTATTATGGGTTCCTTGAGCCTGCTTCCATGCACAAATTTTTGGTCCAGACTTAGACTAGACCTACCAGAATTGCTTGTAAGACGTCACAGATTCAAGTTCCCACTGGGAAATAAAATCACCCCTTCAATTGCGGCACATTTACTGCACATGCCAAGACTGGCAATTTACAGACACCCAGTGAAAGCAATCGCTCAGACCCAAAGTTGATCCGCCATAACGTTAATTACAGAACATGCATAACGTAGAAGACATCAAAGTATGAAATTTTAATCGGTTTGGAGGAGCAACAGTAGAGCATCCAATACTACAATTTAAACAACCCATTACATTAACTAAAGTGTAACAGAACAGTAATTGAGAAACATCCAAAGGGGACTACAAGAAGAATTTAAGAGTTTCCTCCTAGCAAATGTACTAGACGTTTAAAAGTCCCAATAAACTGAGACAGCAGATGACAAATCCTAGAAAAACGAAATAAAAACTAGTAACTTGGGACCAAACCTCCAAGCTCGGAGCAAATCTTGATCATATGGGGATCCCTTTTCTCTTACAGAAATGGGGGCAGAATCACCCACCTCCGAGGATACTTTGGCCTGCCTTCCTTCCCATCGAACAACTGTAGATGACAAACAAAGAAAGTTAAACTAAAGTGCCAACTTCAATGTGCACAACCATATACAGTTTTCAGTGTATCTAATGTGGAGGAAGGGAACCAAATATGGCATGAAAATGCTAGACAATAGAACCCTTCCTCCTATCTGACTGTAACATCGCTACATGCTTGGGACGTGAAATGGAGAATTGTGAGGTTGAATGCTCAGGTACGCATTTTAAGGAAAGGACACAAGCTCCTCTTTACTGATCGTATGAACCCTTCAATTTTGAGGCTAGATTACTCTTTACAGCAATAAATTAGATTATTGGAGCTTTTGTTTATGACCATCCTCCCAATTTAAAGTTACCCCATGTATGTATGCTACTCTTACACCTCAGAAGCAACAAGATACATCATACCAAAGAGCAGACCAAAACCACAAAATAAGATGAAGAAAACCAAAAGGAGACAGCCTTCTAGCCATTGAAAATACTTGCCAAACTCAGATCAATCATCTACTGCCAAATTATCCAAACAGTAATTAATAATCATGCTTACCTTCCTTAGACGTCGGTGCTTCGCCAGTGCCCAGTTTGTCATGATGGAAGCAGCAACAACAAGGAATACATAACCAGCCACAGTCTGAGTTGCAATATTGAACCCCAGCCACTGATATATCTCAGTGGTATAGTTAGCACAGGTGACAATGTTGAACAAAAATCCACGAGGAATTTGGTACCCTCCACTACCATCAGGGCTGCGAAGATTCTTGAGCAAGATATGACAGTAGAAATTGCACAATTGGCAAACGACGCCAAACCCAAACCCAATTTTTATTTGCAAATCAGAGACAGGAGTGTAAAGAGGATGGTTCACATAGTAAGCAATATAAGCCCCAAAAGTCCAATAATAGGCGCAGTTTCGGAACACATTTGACAGAGGCGAGGTGGCATGGCTGAAACGGTGGACAAAGAAGGTTTCCATGATACGTTTGAAGTAGTGGAAACACCAGTAGTACATAGCATAAGTTTGAACTGGATGAATGACGCGCTCTTCTTTGTAACCAAAGTACTTGTAAACAGGAAGGTAGTAGAATATTGGGTAGATAAAGAGAGGGCCCAAATACTCGAAAAAGAAGAGGGTTTGGTAGGAAACTTGGGGTCCGAGGTCCTTGAACACCACAGTCAAGGAATCAGAGTTACCCTCAGTGTAGTCATTGAGACTCTTCTTGGGGTTGAGTACGACTGGCTTCTCCTTCGACCCAGGTTGAACTGGGAGAGTGAGCCTTTGTCTAGATGGGTAGAACTTCTTAGCTGCATAAGGGAAATTCAAGGTGAATCAGCGCAAGGGATGCCTAATGAAACTTACAAAATAGAACGTATTTTAAAACCTCAGAGTTGGGATGTGAAAAAAAAAAAAGACGTTTAGAGCAGCTCCCGATGGAGCCCAATACATTTCCTGCATTTTTGTTAAAATCTCCACAACTAAGGCCTTTATGAAAAGAAGGCAAGGGGTTGTTCAGTGATGATGGTAACTGGCTTAATAGCAAACACAGGGGCGATACCTACCTCCTCTAGTCCTCAGCCTAAAAGAAAATAGCAACTACAAAGACCAACTTGAAGCCGAAATTTTTTTGCCTGTAAGACTCAGTTTACTCTCATCATTGAGGCACTCAACAAAATTACACTTCAAGGCTAAGATTAATATAAATGAGTTTCACTTTCATCCTTCAACAGAATCCATTGCCCAGAAGATCAAACACAGAAATTAAACTGTAAAAAGAAACAAAATAATTTTGGACAATTATGAAGAGTTTCCCGATCAGGACTAGTAAAACTTACTTTCTTGTGAATGGCTTGCTGCAGATCAGCAACAGTGGGCTGTGAACAAAAAGAATAGAGGCTTGTAAATAGAAGGAGATCTTAAGGTTGACGGTTAGGTATTTGATGTACGAACGCATAGCGACGAGATTGAAAGAATATACTAAAATTTTACTTTAGGCGGCACAATCGAAGCAATTAAGGTTGAAATGAGAGATACAATGGAGAAAGGTTTTACAGAATCGTTGAGCTCAAGGCCGCCCTTGATGAACTCTCTGCCGCTGCGGGTCACAACGCTGATCTTCATTTCTGGGTGGATAGCAGGGAGCTCCCGCTTTCGCCAGTCACAAGGCTGTTTCAGCTATAATTGCTCCCCAATTCGACAGCACTACTCCGAATCTGAAGTCCTAATGGTGTTTCCTTTCTTCTAGGGGCGGAGGAAGAGATCGAGGAGAGAATGAGAAGATGGACAGATATTATTAGATACTACTATCATATAGTACAATATATGGCGAGATCTCAGCTCTCAATCGGCAAGTAATTTATTATCCATACATATTAATGGCGTGCAGTCTGGGTAGGACAACTAACCCCTGGAGCTGATCAACTACCAGGGTTTAAAGTTTAAAGAAAGCCCACCTTTCTTCATTCTTCTTCGTTCCTTTGGGAATATACATTTTTCTTGACATCATGTAGAATTTATCTTTAGACATTTGTTACTTCATATATTTTATTTTAATGATAAAGAATTCTAATTTAATAATTTATTATTTAAATATAAAAGCATCTCATTTTTCTTGTAAGTTTTTCATATCTTCAAACTATTTTCTGAAATAAAGGCATTTTTATTGAAAATAATGAAGTGGAAAGAACAGTTTTGGATTGCTAAAAAATAAACTTCATTTTCCACTAAGCTAAGAGCTCATATCATTTGTTTTTAAAAAACGTTGGGTAAAAATTATCCCGTTAAAGGAACTAGCTTTCAAATTTTTATTTTCTACAATTTTCAACTATATTTTTTTAGTAGTTACACTATTAGGTGTTTTAGTACCCAAAATCTTTTTGTTTCATAATAACTGGTCAAATATAGTTGCTATTAAATTTGGAAATTACGTACTGTTTACTATTTGGAATTCGTTTGACTTCAATTTTTAACATATCAGATAAATTAATTTTGAAATTTAAGTTTGCATATGATTCCTTACATGATAAACTATATGTTACAAAATTTAGTTTATAAAATTATTTTATCTTATAGCTTAATATTGAAGTGGAAAAACGTGCCATAAAGCAAACAGGACGATCAATTCAGACGGAGGGAGTATTAAATTTGGAAATTACGTAAAAATTAATATGTAAATGCGATAAGAATGATTGATATCACTAATGAAACTCACGCTATGTATGTTTTGATTTTTTTCAGAAAATTGGTGATCGTTTGTCTGCTTTTATAATCGGAGACAAAATTTACTAACTATTGCTGAGAACTTAGTTTTTCATAAAAATCCAAAAATGTACAAGGCCTTAAACTATTGAAATATATCAAGATAAGTCATGTCTATTATGACACACAACTAATAACCAATCATAATTCCATCAACATTAAACTAATTTCTGTAAGTCTGTGTGGGGTACATGCATTCAAGTTTTTAATAATATAACTACTATGTAAGAACATCTAAAGTGGCGTGGATTCCACCCATAATGATATAAAAGAAAAAAAATATATATAAATGGCGAGGGGAAGAGACCATGTGAGAAGAGTTTTTAAAGGTACCCACAATAGCCAAATTCTTGGCTACATCCCTGTAGCGCTGTTCGTTGTTTTTTTTTTGTTAGGTGTGTGTATGCGCAAGATTTTTCTTTATTTTTCTTTTTTATTACAAAATCTTTAAATTATTGTAACTATTAATATATAGGTCTAAAATGAAAAAAAATTATATCATTGTTCATATAAATTCAAGCTCTTCAAAACAAGACCAATCATGGATATGTTTGGATAGGTTTTAAAAAATATATTTTTACATGTATATGATGATACACTAAAAATGTGAGAATGTATATATTTCAATGTGAGAAAGTACATGTTTTAATGTGACGATGTACATGTTCACATGTGAGAATGTACATGTTTAATTATGAGAATGTATATGTTTTCATGAACATCTGTACATGTTTGTATGACCGTCTGTACAAGTGTTCTTCCTTATATGTACATGTTTTAATCTAAGGATGTACATATTTAATGATTCGTACATGTCAATATGACTATCTATATGTTTTTAATGCGAGGATGTACATGTTTTTACGTGAAGATGTACATGTTTTAGTGAACATTTATACAGGTTTGTATGACCATCTGTACAAGTTTTCTTTTACGTTCTGTGCACTTTACATTCAAAAATAATTTTTTTAAAAGTTGTCAAAATATATCCATGACTTGTCTTGTTTTGAAGAGCTCAATGATATAATTTTTTTTCATTTTGGACTTATAGATTAAAAGTTACAACAATTTAAAGTTTTTGTGATAAAAAAACGCGCGTAGTGGGGTGGATGTAGCCTAAGTTGGCTACAGTAACCTGTAGCCAAGACACGTTGTAACGAAAATGAATTTCACCTAGTAACAAATACTCTTTCATGTTCTAAATACTCCCTCCATTAACCTTACTTTTTCTTTTTAATAAATATGTGTAAGTTGGCAAACTACCTTTTTCCTTGTAAGTTGTTATTAAGGGTAATAGGAAAAAATGAATAAAATTTGTCTTGAAAATCTAAAATAACATCTAAATCTTAACAAATTGAAAGAGCTATAGAATGGCATTTAAAAATTAACAGAGAGTATAAATGACTTTCTAGCTATGAGCACAAAAATTGAGAAGAAAAAAGACCATTTTACATTTCCTTTTGCATTGGAAATTGGGGGAGATGAAAAGTAGGATTATGAAGGAAAAAATTAGGATAGAGTTTAAAATAAAAAAGAATAAAAGTTCTTATATTTTGAAAATAATATTATAAACCAAAAATCATCTACTTAAAACACGAAAGATATTATTTTATTACACCCTCTTACGATACTCTAAAAATAACTCTTTTAAAAAAAACATGTGTATTCAAAATAGCGAGACTATGAGAAATTCCACAGTGGCAACTAATTACATAGACATCTGTGTAAACAAAATAGCAAGACTATGAGTAATTCCACGAGGTTCCCATCAAAATGAAGGAATGTGGATACTGTACAAAAACAGTTATGTACAATAAATACAAGAAGTTTTTGGGTGACATAGTACTGGGCACCACGCCATTGGTTGGTAGTTGAGCGTTGCACAATCGTCTCTTTCCCGATCCTAGAGTCAGCATTAAAGAAATTCCCCACCTCAGATTGTGAGGAGCACAAGGAAGCCAGGCCAGGCCAACCTTGTTTGCGCCTGAGAAATATGCACGTTTTTGTTTTGTTTTTTTTTTGTCATTCTAATCCCCTTGACCACCCCGATTATATATGTGCGACGACCAATATCAACAAATTCAGAGATTACAAAAGCATACACCAACTATAATATGTCTGGAAGAACTACTTAGAAGCCTAGTCATCGATCTCACACCCATCCAAGCAAAAGTTAGAGATTCCAGAAGCAAAACAAGTTCCAGTGTGTAGATGTTCTCCCGGGCAAACAACACTACGTGTGTGAAAACATCATGTTGTCATGATCATACAGAACAAACTGAACAATAATGTTGGGGCATTTACTATTATTGACCACATAACAAACAACATCTCTCATCTGGGATAAATCCCATTGGGAATTCCCATGGGACAAAATTTAGAGCCTTGGGTCTCAAAAAAACCCTTGTTTGTCATAAGCAAACTCGCCCCGTTTCCAGTCCTTTTAAGGGAGAGATAAATGGTATGGCAGTCCCTGGGTGTGAAGTTCCAGAGGCCCCCTTATAAGAGACCCTGCATACTTCAACTCGTGGCTGCCCATTGCAGGCTGGTCTTTTGTTCTACAAGTTTAGACTTGTAGACACCACTACCTGATTTTCCCACATCAAAACATGTTTTTATGATCTTATACACACCATCATAAACATGGACTTTGGTTGTAAGGTTTACTGGGATAATTGAGATCTCCTATCACCCTTATCTTGATCCCATAATGTGTACTCACCAAAACTAAATTTTCACATTCAAGCTTCAAACTTGTCCTGCTAACCATGCCCAGTGTAACTCGACACTTCTCTAGAACCATTGCTCTTTTCCCTACTGAAATAATTTTATAGTAGCTAATCGCTACATAGGCTGCTAATTCAGGTTGTGACTTGCAGAATTAAAACCGAAGCCCGCCTGTGTTTGCCAGTGCAATCCAACCACAGACAATTCCATTTGAAAATAGAATATGTCCCTGACAAGAATTTGCTTCTCTCTATGAAGCCACAATCCCTCATGATTGTGGGAGGCCACAGATCTCCTATAGGCCTTTTTGCTGTTTCAGGGCCAAGCCATTTTATTTAGACATTACAAAGGGGCGAGGCGAATCCAAAAGTGCCCGGGCTCACCTCAATATGTCTTGGAGTACTTCTAATGACGGGAGGTCATACCCAAGATCCAGACAAGCTCTTCGCCTCAAGAAATGAAACCTGATACTGGCCAAGTTCTTGTTTTGTAAGTCAGCTGCTAATCAGACCTAATCCAAAACATTATGAACCAGAAACTACCACATATATGAGTATACCACAACAATACTGCATAGCACTTAATTCTGTATTTATGGAATGTGAATCACAACACATCACCTTGTAGATTGTACTAATCTAAGTCTGTATGACAAACTAAATGAAAAGCATAATTAGAAATGTAGTCAAAGATAGCTATATATACTTGTAGTCGAGAATAATTGTTTTTAAAATTATCTTTTATATTTCATGTAATTAATTATATAAATCACTAAATTCATGTTTTTAAAGATCTCATTCTATGAATAGCTGATATTTTTACATATTATAGTAAAACAATTAATTTTATAATTATTTTTATGAAGGTATTTGAAAATATATGTTAATTAATGGGGTTTATATCTTCTATCTATATTTCATTTTTTATCTTCTACTATTTTTTAATTAGTATAATAATGTCATTAATATATTTGGTGAGATTTATCTAGATTGTTTTTATTTTCTAACATATTTTTATCTTAAACTGAATATAAGATAATCGATCCTTCTTTCAAAACAAATTATCTACATATGCACCGTTTATTATTTTAGTATTAATTAATCTAACAATTAATTAATCAAAAACAAATTAATCTAACAAAAAACTTAATCCAGAATATAATATAATCTGTATTCCATTCTGTTACCCTCGATCTTTTTGTCCAAAAATAGGGTAAATCTCTCGGGCACAGATAACCTAACATCTTCGTTCTTCTCCCCGTAGAGCGACCGACGTCGCCTTCCGGCGCTTCTTTTATCTGCTCTAACTTATCGTCCGTTCGTCAACCATCTCCTTGGAAACCGTTGAATTCTGTTCCAGTGAGGAACGATGGGGAAGAACGATTTTTTGACCCCTTTGGCGATTGCGAATCGAATCATGGCGAAGGGTCTCCAGAAGCTTCGATGGTACTGTCAGATGTGCCAGAGGCAAATGGTTTCAAGTGCCATTGTATGAGCGAATCACACCAGCGTCAGATGGAAGTCTTCGGCCAGAATCCACATCGAATTGTCGACGGCTATACGGAGGAGTTTGAAACGCAATTCATGGAGCATCTGAAGCGTACCCATCGTTTCAGCCGTATCGCTGCCACTATGGTCTACAACGAGTATATAGCCGATCGACACCACATCCACATGAATTCCACACAGTGGGCTACGCTTACCGAGTTTGTTAAGCACCTGGGGTGAACGGGGCAGTGTAAGGTGGAAGATACACCGAAGGGCTGGTTTATCACCTACATCGATAGGGATTCTAAAACCCTTTTCAAGGAAAGGCAGAAGAACAAGCGGCTTAAAGCGGATCTAGTGGAGGAGGAGAGAAATGAGAGGGATATTAGGAAGCAGATTGAACTGGCCGAGAAAATAGCGCCCAAGGCCGGTGAAACTGATGGCATGGGGAAGGAAGCACCTATGCCGTTGCTTAAGTCCGAGAGTAGGGCAAAGGTTGGGTTCTCATTAGGGAGTAGAGGTATTGGTGCTGGCGGTGTGAAGGAGAAAGTGGATAGTTCTAGAGTTGTATTTGATGAAGCTGAGAATGAGGATAGAAGTGGGAAGGAAAAGCAAAACCGTGGTAATTTTTCCAAGCGTGGGGGGATGATGATGGAGGCGGTAGGGGTAGATCTGCTTTGGATGAGTTGATGAAAGAGGAAAAGAAGGCAAAAGAACGAAGTAACGGGAAGGATAGCTGACTGTTTGAAGGTATAATTGTCAAAGTCATGAGCAAAGATTTGGCAGATGAGGGATACTACAAGAAGAGGGAGTTGTGAGGAAAGTCATAGGCGGACCAGAAATTTTGTTTAGGGGGTTCTAAAATTTTTTTTGACGCTAATTTTCTTTAAAACTTTATATTATGTTGTATTTTTTAAAAAGAAATAAGAGTATTTGACAAATTTTCAAAATTGAGATGCTGGATAGCAAGAATGTTCTGAGAGTAGATCA
Source organism: Limonium bicolor (assembly GCA_023374045.1). Classification (NCBI taxonomy): domain Eukaryota; kingdom Viridiplantae; phylum Streptophyta; class Magnoliopsida; order Caryophyllales; family Plumbaginaceae; genus Limonium; species Limonium bicolor. The sequence goes on from CM041782.1 coordinate 100,572,206, forward strand.
AAAGGAGCTAGAGACTGTGATTCCTCAGATTGGTGGTCTCGTGAAGATCGTAAATGGGGCATATCGAGGCTCTAATGCAAGGTTGCTATCTGTTGATATAAATAACTTTTGTGCCAAGTTGCAAGTTGAAAAGGGGTTGTATGATGGTAGTCGGTAGAGTCCTTAATGCTGTTGAATATGAGGATATATGTAAAATTGGTTAGTTGAAGTTGATCTGTGGCATCTTTGCAATTGTTTATTTGAGCCTTTGCTCCCACTGATTTGGCTCAGCTACCTGCCAGATTTGACAAAATATTTTGTGTGCCTACAGAACTACCTTCAGAGCGATATGTGGATCATCAAATTCCTCTAGTTTCAGGCCCAACGGGGATTAATGTATGTCCTTACTGGTACAACCATGTGTAGAAGGATGAGATTGAGAGGTTGGTGACTGAAATGTTATCTGCGGGAATAATCTAGCCCAGCACAAGTACTTTCTCTAGTCCCGTATTTCTGGTCAAGAAGAAAGATGCGAGCTGATAGTTTTGTGTGGATTATAGAGCCCTTAATAAAGCTACTATTCCCGATCGATACCCAATCCCAATTATTCAGGAGTTGTTGGATGAGTAAAAAGGGGCAGAGTTCTATTCTAAAATTGACCTCCATTCCGGGTATCATCAGATCCGGGTGGCAAAGAATGATGTGTGTAAAACCGCCTTCCACACCCATTCAGGTCACTATGAGTTTCTGGTGATGCCATTTGGTTTAACCAATGCGTCATCCACTTTTCAAGCTGCCATTTATGATCTGTTTCACTCGTACTTACGCAAGTTCGTGTTGTTTTTTTTGTTATGATATACTGGTGTATAGCAGTTCGTGGACATCTAACTTACAACACCTTTAATTAGTTCTGGTTACCTTGGATAGAGCGGGGTTCTTCACCAACAGAAAGAAGTGCTTGTTTGCCAAGCAGACTGTGGATTATTTGGGCCATATTATCTCAGCTCGTGGGGTTTCTATGGACCCGAGTACGGTAGCAAGTATTCTGCAGTGGCCTATTCCTCAATCAGTTAAGGCATTGCGTGGGTTCTTGGTCTAACAGGATATTACCGCCGGTTCATTAAGGGGTACAGGGAGATAGCTCGGTCGCTAGCATCTTTGCTCAAGAAAGAAAGCTTGCAAAAGTTTGAGTGGAACGGGGAAGCTCACAGAGCTTTTGTACAGCTGTAGCAAGCTATGGTGACTGCCTCGGTGTTAGTTCTCACTGAGTTTATGCAACCCGTTATTCTGGAATGCGACACCTCTAGTGTGGGGATCGGAGCAGTTTTGATGCAGCAAGGTAGGCCTTTGGCTTACTTTAGCAAGGGGCTGCAGTGGCACGCACTGGCTAAGTTAACCTACAAAAAGGAGCTCATGGCCTTGGTCCTTGCAATCCAACATTGGTGGCCGTATCTGGTGGGGCACCAGTTTACAGTGTGCACTAATCATAGCAGTTTACGACTTTCATACCATTACATCAGTCCCACAAGTTCTACTTTTTAGCACTAAAAAGTGGAACTTATAAAAAGAAGATGAAATTTATACTTTGTACTTTTTTCTTTTCTACTATATATCTCCTAGTCCCACAAGTTCTTTTTCTTTTGCCTAAAAAAGAAATGAACTTTAAAAACTTTAGCCTATGTATGAGCCTGTCTTCCGGAAACGAAGAAGTCCCACGGGTTCCGGGGGTGATGAAGTCCCACTTGTACTCCTGAGGAAAGGTCTCCGTTCCTTGACCGTGCCATAATAAGAAATCCAAAGATCTGGAATTCCGAAGGGCCATAATAATCCCAGAAGGCCATAATAATTCCAGAAGATCATAATAATCCCAGAAGACCATAATAATTCCAGAAAACCATAATAATTCCAGAAAACCATAATAATTCCAGAAGACCATAATAATCTCAAGAAGTCTGAGATAATAATAATAATGGGATATTACTTCATAATCAGATTCCTGCTTGAATCACTTTATTCCTTGGACCTGCATACCTAAATTTAACAGATTAAAAGATATTTGTCTTTTGGGCTGCCCGGAGCGACCAGACTTCCCAAAAGTTTTTGTTAGTTAGAGTATATTAATCACGGGGATAAAAAACCCAAATATACAGCCTATAGGTTGCTTAGAGCAGCCTGACTAGGTACATGGATAGCACAAGTCTGAAGTGAACAAAAGGAATTACTATAAATTCTATTGCTTCCCAAAAGTTGGAGATTCTTATAATGAATAATTTTAGACTGCTCTTTTGTTTTTTTTTGCCAAGATCTCTTTTGGTAACCCCTTAGTTACACTTTTATGCTTTCACACTCTACCACTCTACACATGGTGAGATCGTCTGTTTATCACTCTACCGACTTTGAGTCGGTGAGATCGTCGGATTAACACTCTACTGTCAGTAAGACGGTGAGATCGTCGGATGAATTACACTACCATCGTTGATGGTAGATCGTCGGATACAAAACACTCTACCATGGCCAATGGTGAGATCATCGGTTACATTCTTTTTCTTTCTTTTCTTTTCTCAAGACTCGCTGGTCTTGGTTTTAAGTAAATCAAAAAATGATTTTATAACATCCTTTTTGAAAACCAGAGGGTGATCAATCCTCTAGAAAAATTTCATAAACTTCCAATTGCAAAACAATATTTATAACGAAATATCAAAAAGTTTGGTACCTCTTTTTTACCGGTTGAATGATATTACCAGCGGATGTCAAATTGCTATCGGTGAAAATGATTTCCTCTTTCCTTAATCCTTGTCGGTAACTGGTTCCGGAGGATTTTGGAAAAACAACCGGGTCCTTTCTTCCGGAGATAACCCGTGTATTCTCGGTAGGATTGCTACCTCTTTTTTGAAGTAACTTGGTAACTCCACATACTTGAATTTCTTTCTACCCGTGATCCAATAACGTAAGTGAGCAGGGACTCCTCCACTGACCGAGATGTCTTTCATAAATACTTTTCTAGTAACTCTTCCACCGACCGAGCTCTTTACTGTTGGTTCAGATCGGAAACTTGTGGCCTGCGACATGTTGAACCGTCCTCTGGAGACTGCATCCCCTCTTTAGTTACCGGAGGTAGAAAATCGCACTCCCAGAGAAATTACTTTCGGAAGAACTTGTCTGGTCTGGATTTTTAATTAGTGGTCTTTGTGCGTGTGCTTCCGGTAGAGTGGACGTTATTTTGTAGACAACCGTTTTCCTCTTGGTCCACCTGTACCGGTTTGATTGACCGAACCCAATATTACCCTCGCCCAGGAACGTCGGATGGGACACGAATGGTCTGCGGATCGGGTTCCCAGTAGGTTTTCCATCCTATCAGTGGATCATCTTTCCGGAAAAGTTTCATACTGTTGCGAAAGTTACGCACGAATAAGCTCACAGCCCTACGTTTTTACCGGGCCAATGCTCCTACCGGAAGAGCCTGGTACTTTCGTCTCCGACATTTCCTCACGCTCACTTTCGTCTCCGACATTTCCTCACGCTCTTCTCCCGCGTTGTTCTGCTTTCATTGCGGTAATTGCTTGGAGTTGCTTCTCCGACTTACTCTTCCAGTACCGTCATTCCATAGTCATACTTCCGGACCATTTTCCTCCGAAGGGGAGATTGTGCCTTAAGCTTGGTTTGCTGGCTACCGGAAGTTGTAACCGGTGGGGAGTCTGAAGTTGCTACTGGAGGAGATTACAAGCTGCTTCCAGAAGGGATGATTTCTTCTTTTTTTTCTTTTTTGGCTCCCGGTGGCATATTTTCCTTCGAACATTGCTGCGGATCTGCCGTCTACATTTTGCCCTTTTGCTTTCGACCGGAGTGTTTACTGCCCAAATCTTATACCGGGAAAGCACAACGTAATGCTTCTGCTGGGATAACGCCCCTACCGGAGGTGCTTTTAGGAGGAAAGAGTCTTCCAGTAGGTTTGAATTGGAATTTCAGGAGATGGTAGAAGGTGCTGCTACGTCAAGCTTGCAGTAGAACAAATTCCGTCAGCTGCAACTCCACTGTGATTGCTCTATTTTTGACAATAGGGAGATAGCTTCTTGCTAAGTTATGACCTATAGTACCGGTAGAACAAATTCTGGTTGAACAAATTCTGGTAGAACAAATTCCATCAGCTGTCGGTCGCAACTGTATTCTTCCATATCAAGCTTCGTTCTGAGTTTGATTTCCCTACCGACATCCATTTTCTGGTTGGCATTCCGTTGGCCATGCTATACCGCAAGTCTGGAACCCAAACGTGACTAACACCTTCTTACGCTGAAGTTTCTGGAAATTTGGGTTTCCTTCTCCCAGTTTCGAATCGAATACTTGAACTTTAGGCCTCAAAATCTTTCGGAAGGACATTCTTATCTTTGCAACCCTCGTATTCTTTTTGGAAAATATTCTGGGTACTGCCTACTTCTGATAGGGTATCAATTGACCTTTATCCTTACTTGTTCAACCATTAAGGTAATGATTTACCAGGTCTTCGGGATCTCTTTCCGCCTACCATGGATAATCTCTTTAAGAATGTATTCTTCTCTGCCCGCTTCTGTCTTGAGATATACGTGCAACCAATCTTGTTGTCTGCTTCTGGAGGGTCATCGGATTTGCGGAACTTTCCTCTAATTTCTTGTTCTTCTGGCTTCTGGATGACAACGGTGCTCTTTAGTTCATTATCCTGCCAGGATCGGTAGTCCCTCAGGCCACCATATAAAACATAATTCATTGGTTAGAAAGCTATGAGAAACACCGATCAGTGTTATCGTTCGGTCATAGCTATACTATAATTGAAACTATGCATTCTAGCATGTCTACGTATGAAAATACCCGCAATATATCTTGTATTGAGCAAGATTTTTAGATTTTTTTCTGGTTTTGATGAGCCAAAAACTGATAAAACAGTCTAGTATTGCAGCAGCAGTTGCTGTCTAATCATCGTCAAAATCTTATCATGCAGTAATTGTAATTTAATGTAGAAACATTGCACTAGTGTTCATGTAAAACAGCAAAGAAAGTGTAGTCTCAATCAGGCCTTTGTATCTTGCCGTACTTTCACTCAGACCACAATTTCAGCAGAGAAAAGACTTCCTCTAGAGGGGAATGCGAAAATGAGACACAAATCGGACTTTATAGATTGCTCATATCATCCAAGCAGAAATGTTATCATATTATCGTCTCAATAACAGCCCAAAACCCAGGTTTAAAAGCCAAATTTAAACATGATCCCCCGTTTTAAAGCAGAGGTAACAACTGAAGCAGAACTAAGCGCTATTGGCAGCTAAACACATATACTACTCAAAAACGATAAAAATCAGAGGGGAATCAGAGTAGAATCTCAATTTTAATTGAGGAAATGTATCCTCACGTACCATAGTTCACTGGAGAATGCCGCAGTATACTTAAACAATTGTAATCTGACCATTCTTCATCATAACAAAACATTTATAAATGATATTCTTGTAGTGTTTCACTATCACTGGAAAAAGAGACACTTAACGGATGCACTATTTTACTTACCATGTCTGTCGTATTTCACAGTTCAGAATTTTACCTTGCTTTGAGAAGATGGGAGACTTACAGGATACTCCTCTGTCCACCGATGCTATTCTTTGTAAATTGTGGACGTTTGTTTTTACTGGAGCTGCATCTCTCCGGAGGCTTCTTGGGAAATGTTTCTCACCGGTGGCTTTATGGCAATTGTTTCTCACGCTCCAAGCATTGTCCCCCGTGATTTGTTTCCTGAAACATATCTTTCGAAGGTATACTTTGACTCATCCCCCTGTCTTAGGCATCCGATCAATATTGGATTTTAGACGACATCAACTTTCAGGCATCGCTTCTCGAACGGAATTATTCCCCGAACAGAATCAATCCTCCGCCCTTGCTCTCCGATGAAACCTATGCTTGATGCTTCCTTAAACATGCGACCATAATTCCATGCTCTCAGATTGATTTCTCTTCATTTAAATCTTTTGTTCGATTTTTCCGATCTGGCCCCTTCAGTCTCTTTGAATTTCCTCTTTCGATCTTTACATCAAATCGAAGTTTCCGAGTTTTCATCTTCGCCAAAGATTTTCATAAGATTTCTCTTGTGTCAGCCCCGTGGCTGATTTCTTGATAACTTTAAGTTTTCAACTTTCAACATCGATGCGGTGTCGGACTCCTCGTACTCTGGTCCTACTAATGGTATCTTCATACTTCCGGTAGAACGTAAGCCGCAGCCTGGAAAATCAAACAAAGCGGCTACAGACTTCCTTGGATGTGCACTCTTGCTTCCGGTGATCGATCTGTTTTGTTAACGCGCATTATCTTGTGATGTTCGCTCCGCACTATCATTTGCGCATTATCTTCGATGGAGATCTTTGAAGATTCTGCCGCTATTATGATTTTGATCTCACAGAAATTTTGAGGTTGCTCACTTTCTGATGACTTAAGCTTCTACGTCGGCTCCAAAGGTCACTCGACTCCTATTTCTGATATGAGTGATTTTCAACGTTCGTGCGATTGTTCAAGGATTACGACGGCGAATTACTCCTTCACCATCACTTTCCTTCTAACGGGGATTTGATCGGAAGTATGCTTTGGTTGAATTGTGGTACTCTCTCTTCCGATAAGAACGTAATTCGTCGGTTCCTCCAAAAACTGAAGGATCAATTCTCCACGAAAGAACTAATTCGCTCATTATTTTTTTAAACTGGATGAACGACCTCGGCGAACTTTAGGCTGAATCGTTAACTTGGATCGAAGATGAGTAGGAATGTGGTTGAGTCACGTTTTGTCGATGGAGTTTCGCAAATGATCCTTCGCGAATACCTTCGGTCTTTACCGTAGAAGTTTTATTATCTTGGAATTCAGCCTCCATCTTGCTACCTGAATTCGGTTCTCCATCTTTCGATTTCGAGAATCTTTAATTTCATGCCCTGAACGGACACCCGATGGAGTGAAACTTTTGAGATTTCTTCTTTCGATCTCCCACCGGAAGAGAATTAGCATCTTCCTTAACAGATTCATGGATCTTGACTATCCACCGTTATCGATCCATCCTCATTCCTCAAGATCCTCGTTCATTATTCCCTCAATTGTCGATCGTGAATCGTGGTGAAATCGTGGTTGCTGTTTCGAGCAGCTCGTTTCCCACAGACGGCGCCAATGAAGATGTAACAGAGGTTACTCTCCCGACACGATTTCCACACCGTGATGTATAGTGGTTCGGCTAATAATCCGGTCTACGTCCACTTCTAGACAGAGCTATTATTCATTCTTTGGTTTACAACACTAGAGAGCTTTTTGGGGTGAGCTCTCTCTTTTTTAACTTGAGTCCCTTACAAATGAGCCCCTCTACTCCTATTTATAGACTTTCTATCACTAGGTTTACCCTTTTGCCCCTATACATGTGATAGTATTACATAAATATAGCTATCAGTCCTTTTACGGGTCTCCGGACTGAAATACTGCTTCCGCATTGGACTAACTCTTCCGGACCGTCACTTTAACAATAATCCCTCCGGTAGTTACTCTATCGGTAGCGATCCTTTAGATAGCAACTCTTCCGATAGCGGGTCCTCCGGTAGTAGGGCTTCCATCGATAGGCCTTCCGACAATTGGTCTCCGGTAGACTCTCTTGGTAGACCCTTCCGCATCGGGGCCTTTCGGTTGCAGGCCTTCCGACAATAGGCCTTCCGACAATTGGTCTCCGGTAGTAGTCCTTCCGCTAGCGGGCCTTCGGTAGATGCTTTGTCCTTCCGCATGGTATATTTCATACCATTAAAAGGACAATCAAGGCTTATTGTTTGTTTTTCCTTTAGAAACGTGGTTAATCCACTAGCTCAATGGCTTCCAAAAATAAGTCGGTTAGGTATGTCAAATAGAGGATTTAGAATCACAGGGTTTAGTATATAACGTTAGGACGGTTTACGTATAAAATAATGGTTACAAACTTAGGGTATGTTTCCCTATTTTATATTTAATTTACACTCATTTTTGTGTCTGTATTGTTTCACACTTTTATATAACTTACACTAGCTTCATTGTAAGTGTCAAGGAGAGTTATTCGCTACTATGTTCATACTAAAGTTTGTATTACATATGTTTTAACCTTAGTTAGTTTACTTGCGATCTTTTATTCGCATGCATAATTTGAGCTGTCATAGTAGACATATGCTCATATTGAATCATAAGAATAGTATAGGACATGTGTCTCAAAATAGGGTAGGTATATTTAATGATACTTTAGCCCTCTGAAACGTATCAATACCCTCCATGTTTTAGGTTAATAACCTCCAAATTATATGTATATATAGCATTCGGTTGTGCTAATTAGATAATTCCCCCCCACTTGAGAAAATATATATTCAAGATTTGTTCTCTTTCTTTTGAGAGTCCAGCGTTGTTATATATTGGTACTAGCTGAGACCCTTGGTATTTGCTCAGGTATTTCAAAACCCGTGTTTATCCATTATGGGTGTTTAGTTATATTTTTGAGATTCTGTTTTTTTCAATTGTCATACTTCAAGGTTTCTCACTTTCTTCCCTCATAGTTAGTAAGGGATTGTAAGATTTCCTAGACTCGCACTGAGCGGTAAGCTCTGTGCCTGGGTATCCCATAAAATTTCTGTGTTTGATCTGAATGCGTAGGTCTCCCTCAAACCTTTTTGACAATTCTTATAGTCTTAAGTATTTTATATTAATTAATGTATTCTTCTACATGACATATGCTCGTCATTTAGGCAGGTCATAATTTGTAGTTACTGTAAATTTGGACAGTTGATAATGCCGGGTCAAATTATTTGGCGTTATGCCTCTGGGTATTCCCGACCTTCGCTCATAGGCTCAGGTAATTGCTGTCTCTTAGGTAAGGGGAAACAAATATCAAAGTATCATATTATGTGAGAGGTTACCTATAGTAGGTCTCTCTAAATTTTGATACTTACTAATCACATATATAAGTTTCATCGACTGATACTATAAACACATATTTATGCATCATGCATTTAGTTTAAGTTCTAGGCTTACCGGTCTCGCGCTGAGCGCTCGCCTCAGCGCCTGAAGTTCCCACTGAGTACAGGGCATTTCTTTCTGGCACTATCTCCTTTCCCTTCTGACTTTTAGATAAGGATGGCTGTCCTCTCGGTCCTGTAGTATAAGTATTAGTCTGCGGCACTTGACCTCTTCCGGGTCCGCCCGTTTCCACAGCTGGTGTCCTCTGCGAACTTCTAGCTCCTTTGTATACTCGACTCCCTGGGTTGGAAAAGCATTCATACTCCCGGTGACCCTCCTTTTTGCAATAACGGCACTCCACCTTTCTTCCTGCGCAATCAACGCCTGGGTGATCTTTTCCACATCGTTTACAGTAATAGTGTCGTCGGGTTGGCTTGTTGCCTCTACGTGGTGCTGTTCTTAGTGGCTGAGCATCAATAGCTGGGCCGGTCAGACGAGGGATCTGCTCCTTCGTCTTCTGACCATGGAAATTCTTCTGTCCCTTCTTCCTTTCAAAGGATTTCTTCTGCTTCTTGCAGTAACTGCCAGAGGTGGCTCCATCATCATCTCCTTCAGTATTCTTCCTTTTCTTTCTTCCTGCATCGGAGTAGTCGACTCCTGGTATATAGTTCATCAAACTGGTGCACCGTGCGCAGTACTGGTCAACTGTTTGTCTCTCTTGGATTAAGGTCTTGATCTCCTGCCTTTTCCTCTGTTTTATGTGTTCAGGGTAGTACTTCTCCCACAACACTTCTACGAACCCTGTCCATTCAAATTCCGATGTAGCTCTACGGTGGCCCTCAATAGTCCGCCACCAAATGTCAGCTGCGCCCTTCAGGTTGTATGCAGCGATGTCGACCCGTTGGTCTTCTGGAACTCTGACAGTCTTGAAGGCCTTCTGGTGCTCTACAATGAATTTCTCCAGTGCGGCGGGGTCCGGTTCCCCTGAATAAGTTGGTACACTTGCGTCTGCAATGCTCTTCAACCAGTTGTTTTCTCCGGGCCGCGGCGGGAGGGGTATGGCTCCCGCAAATGGTACTCCTAGTTCTGGCGCGAAAGTTGCCATGGTTGTTGTTAGGTCTTGTACTGTTGGAACACCCTCCGGTGTCTCGCCACTGCGTTCACTGTCGTCTCCACGTGGTCCTTCTCTTGTCGACATCTACGATAGTATATTATTATCTCTACTCGGTTGCTACACCGTATCACATGCACAATCAAAAACATGTAAGTAAGCTAACTACTAGCAATAAAATATCTCTAGGGTTTTCTTTTCTAGGTCACAAATCCTCACGGACGTTTTCCCGTAACCCTAATATTCATATGCTCATTGTCCTAGACTCAGTACCTTTCATCAGAGCGGTACTCCGCTCTGATACCACTTTTTGTAACACCCCTAAACTTAAACCTGTAATGACGTCATAACTCATAGTAATTAATAGTGAATCGCAGCGGAAAATAAAACTATCTAACCTTGGTGTTACACGCCGTCACTCACCCTTGTGAGTAACAAGGCATCCTTACTCCTTTCAACATTACAACTTCTCACGCTGTGATGAACAGGTACTGAGCACCCTAAATTATTACAAACCAAAACTAACTAAATGAGCAACTAATTGAATACAACATCCTCCTTAATACATTACAAAATAAAACCGACGGTGTTAGTTGAAAACACTTCAGCTACCCCCGTGTCCCACGCTCCGGCTTGAGTCATCTTCAAAAACCTGGAATTTGTGGCCCACTGAAGGGCTCAGCAATCGAAATGCTGGTATGCTAAATGTGATCTTAAGTCATCTAGATTCCTTAGTCGTTTTAGCCATCTTGATATTAGATTCATTTCATAAAATACCGGTTTATACTGATAACAGAAATAACTGTAAACACTCAAAAAGCACTTAGCAATCCACCTGTAAACACCAGTGTACAATAGTGCCCAACACCAATAACCACACAACAATAACCAATAATCACACATTAGTAAACCATAACGATAATCAAACAAGATACGCGCATTAAACTGTGTTTGTTAGTTAGTCACTTGGCTCTTATCTTTTAACCAATCATTTAACCTTTCGCGATTAATTTCCATCACAAGAGTCATGATAAGACAAACCTTAATAACCTGTGAAAATGGACAGTGTGTCCCACTGGGTCCCAAAGGAACCGTTACCAGTAGACCTTATGGCCCTGGATAAATATATGTAATGACCAATCCGGTCGAAACTGTGCACCAACGGCAGTGCATTCCGCCATCCCCGAATGTGGCTGATGGATTTGGAGTCACTCCCTTCTTGAGTCTCTCATAGTGAACACAATGCGCAACCAGAAAGTCGAAACGATCTGGATTCCTCTCTTTACAAGTTAGCCCTTTTTGTCAGTGACATAATTATCAATACTTGAAATAAGACTATCACATTGACCCTTGTTAGGTTCAATAATACCTAAAGGTCAGTTAGTCTTTTTTTTCCAGTTTAGATGTATAAACTTTAGTCACAAGACATTTGCGCATAAAACACAACGCAACGGTTTGGGGAATCCCACATACAATATCATTCACATAAAATCATAGATATCGTTCTTAAACATTTAAACACACAATGTCTGGACCTCAGGATAATCCTTAGGACATTCAGACCACACAATTAACATACCGTTCACCTTGACAACAGCTAGCTTGACAGTTCACGCTCTAGTAACCCTCCTCGTACGCTGTTATTTATACATACAATAACGGGTAATATTAATACGACTGTCCACTAAATATCACAGTATGTCTCTACGGAGTTTATTCTCGTTGTATAATAACTCTGTATGTTATTTATTTTCCCATGTTATTAAATTCTATTCTTCATATATACTTCCATAAATTACATATTCACCCCATAACTTTTATAAACTTAATATTTTATGTCATAAATCATTTTAACCCAAAGTTTTTGGTTTTGACCAAGACTTAATTTCACAATTAATACTTTATCATACCCATAAAATCATAAGTAATTCTTGGCCATACCTTATATTTTCCAATAATTACAAAATAGCCCCAAAACTTTATTAAATGTTATCCTTAGCACTTAAACACTTATTTAAATTTACCAAAATTCATAATATTAATTCCTATCTTATATTATAATATTAATATACTGAACAAACCCTTTAATTCTCGGAAATCATTATTAGTACACCAAACTTCTCAAAATTTATATTTTAGCCACATAACTTATTAAACTAGACATATAAATACTTGTAGCTATTTTTAATGTTCCCAAAATTTATAATATAAGTTAATACACTTATATATTTCGAAAATTCCCCAAATATCATATATAGCTCTCGGCTTTAGTTTAATTTTATAATATGGTTTTAAAACTTGTCTTAAACTTTATAATAATTACATATAAATGTATATAAGCCATATAACACTTCTAAAAATTATGCTAATGACTTAGAATGATTATAAACCAAAAATAGAACATAAAATCCCTAGACCCTTTCGGTTTTAATATATATGTAATACAATTAATTTTTGTGACTCCAGAATATATCTTAAGGTAATAATCTTACCTTATATGTTATAAATTATTTTCTTGACATAAAAACTCCATATTTTCGGCCCTATTATTTCTAAGGCTCTTACATAATTTTTTTATACCAAAGTTTGAAGCTTAAATCAAACTTAAACTTAATACACCTTATTTATATAAACTTACCCTTAAATCAAGACAACTCTTGTACTTGATTTTTCCTTGATAGAGTTAACTAGGAAATTACAATAAAATGGTGTTAGGAATTAATACACCATTAATATAGCTTGTTAACTCTTTAGGAATTTAATTAGGAATGAAGAGAAGAGAGCTTGGAGATACACTTACCAATTCGGTTTGGACTTGGCAAATAAAATGAAATGGTCTTACGTGAGTTATTAAGGTATTGGAAGCCATCACATTATTTTTGTTTAATTGACATGTTTATCCTTACTTGATTACAATATTTAGCTACTTAATAACTCTTATTTTTTTTGTTAGCCATTCGGCTGGGTGGATTATCATTGTTTGCCACTTTCCATTCATGCCCGGTGAGCAACTAAAGGAATGGCTCTCGTATATCTAGATTAGTAAATTTTTAAGTGATGATTTAGACTTTATATTATTGGTTAATCATGGCTACTTATCTATACCTACAGGTGTGGTTGATCGGATATGCATGGAGCACCTCTGCAGCTCCAGCCATGCAAGCTCACGATAATGGAGCACTAACACTAGTTATATTAATCTAGGTATATAGCTAATATATCTACTTTTTTTTTGCAGGGGGAGGTTACGCTGGACTGGAGCATAAATCAACCCCCATTTGAAGTAATATTCCCGGTAATGGAGTACTAAAGCATAACCACTTTTGCTACAGATTGGTATGGTCATTAATTTAGGTTTAATCTTGTTGTTTTTACAATCATTAACAGCACTAACCTCACTTGTTTGTTGCAGGTGATCGGCTGGAATTAATGAGCAGCTTCCAACATGAATTCATGCGGTAATATATATACTAGTATAGCTAGGTTTTGTTTGTTTGTAATATGAAAATAACATAAGTTAGGTACATGTCTTTACTTGAATAATTTACAACACTAATCCTTGTTTTCTTGTGTAGGTTGGTCGGCTGCATGAAGAAAGTAGCAGCTCCCTTGTTTGTAGACTCACGTAAATGGAGTCCTAAAATACTAGTTTAGGTTTGCTATTTATTAAACTAACCAATCATGCTAATTAACTACATTAAATGAGATGAATGATTGCTTCTAACTTTGTCTTCTTTCTTGTAGGTAGCCGGCTGGAATGGAGTAAATGGAAGACTCCAATTGTTCATACAATAGTACAAAGTAGCTCTAGCTAGTATATATATATGTCATTACTTTTTGTTAATCTAATCTATCTTGTCTTCTTGTTATTCTCCTGCAGGTGTACGTATGGAGAAGGCTCCCAAATTGACTGATTAAGTTACTAAACTATCATACAACACTTATGTGAGTCATACAAGCATTAAGCATAATTTTGTGAATTAAACTAGCCAATATAGGTATAAATTGGCGCATGACATAGGGCTCAAATGGGATTAATTTTCCATTTGATTTTTGTTACACTATATTGTACTAAGACCATACTAATATGTGTAATAGGTTCCAGCATTTAATTGGTACATTTTTATTATGATAAAAGATGAAAGTTTAAAGGTAAAAATGCTGATTTTAGGTACATTTTTGTCCTAAAAATCGCCCCTATTTAAACTATGAGTTTAGTACTACCATCAATTGATTTAGATGGTCATTTTATCCACTTTTAAGATTACTAACTCGTGGCTCCTCAAAAGCTTTAAGGTAATTGCGTAAAACGCATTTTCGTGACACCCGAAGGTGCGTTTTTGTGCTTTAAGGATTTTTCTGGGAATTAATTAGTCGCTATGAGTTCCAAGTGTTTTTTGACATTATTTATAGTCAATAATAATATATTAAGGTGTTACGTTAAATTATATGGGGTTATATAAGCTTGTAACTCAATTTTCGGGCTAAAGGGGCACTCCCGTGACAAAAGGAGCATTAAGAAATTTCCCCCGAGCTCTTTGTTTATTTTTGAAGAAGGAGCTTGGGAATTCTCTTTAGAATAATTAATAATGATTTTAGGAACTCCTAGAATAATTTTTATAGGGGTTCGTGCCACCTTGGCACCCCTCCTAGGCATTCCCGGGCCTTTATGGGACCCACATCGGGAACGTCCGAGAATTTTGTATTTTTACTCGGTTCTAACTGAGAAATTGTATTTTAAAGATCATAAAGTGATCCTTGGTTAAATTCATATAATATCCATAGCTTATATAATTACTTAACTTAAGGTCGGGCTTTTAACGCTCGTTTATGACCTTAAGGAGTTTAGGTGCGTTTTTAACGCCCAAGTGTTTATATGTTTTTTGTTAGGGTTTAATAAACCTCTAAATAATATTTATAATTCTTCAAATAATATTTATTAACTTATATTTAATTATTTAAATGTTAGGGGTATTTCATTTATTTCTTTTTTTTTCAGCAGTGGTATTATTTGTTCTTAATGAGAACAACTCACAACACAAGGGTCCAAGTTTTTAATTTTGGACAAACACATGATAAGCAGAGGGATCAAACATTTAAGCACAAAATTCACCAAAAAGGTCACTCCCCCACACTTAATTTGAACAATGTCCTCATTGTTCACCAAACAAACCGGGGAAGGTTCCATAAGACCTTTTCGGGTAGCAGACAAAAAGAGAAACACAATGGACACAAACAGACATTATAGCACAGAAGTGATACCCACTGACAAAAACAAGTAGAGTCAAAATGAAGGAAGAGAAACGAGATTAGCAAAATAGAAGAAACTAGTAGTCCCCTGAGATTGTTTTTGCTTGCATTGAAGGAACTCCCCACACTTGAGTTGTAGCCTCAATTAGCGCACCTTAGTTGTGGTGTGGACTGCATGTTGCACCTGCCTAAAACACTAGAAGCAACCAAACTACAAATGGGGTGAAAATTTAGTAAAAACAAAATCAAAGGAGAACTTGAAAAATTAAAATAAATGCAAATGAAAGAAATTCATCCAGGTTGCCTCCCGAGAAGCTGCCCAAATATTTAGCGAGACCATACCACATTGATGTCCTCCAGCTTAAAAAATGAATGTTGAAGTGGGCTTCAATGGGTAGGTTGGGCGGGTATCATTTTTCTTTGAAGAACGGCCCAAATATTGAAGTTGATGATCTTTGGTGCAAGGATCATCTAGTTATGGAGACTCCTCTTCAAATTTAAGGATAAAGACATCCTTGTATTTGTTTAGTGGTCCAGGGAGAACTCTGGGGAGGACATTGTCTTCAAACTCTGGATCCGGATAAAAGGGGATGGTGGCCTCCACACTAAGTGGGCAGACTTTATGCTTGTTCCTTACATCATTGTTACACAGGTGGGGAAGTGTGAGCCTCGATTTTAAACCCTATCCTATGTTCATTAAAGTTGATTAGGATCTACGCGGGTTTTAGGTCCACTTATAACCTAAGGTTAATAACTATGTCATATAACAATAATTATTAAAACCTAAGCTAGCTCACTGGAACCTATTATGAGTCGCCAGCTAATTTAAATCTAGGTGTGCGCTTCTGTTTTTATTATTTTTTAATGTTTTTTGATAGAAAATTAAAGTGAAATCTAAAATACCTAAACTAGGGTTTCGGAGGCAGAATTAGGTCAAATTTTAATTTTGTCCGTGGCCACGGACCCAATGTCCGAGACCACGGACCCCAATTGAATTAAATGATTATGAAAACAGAACTAAAATAAAAACGCACTTGAAAGTCTGGGGCCACGGACAGGGTGTCCATGAGCCCGGACATGTATTGACAGAAACCCTAAAGTTTGAAAAATTGAAAAAATGAAATCCCGCCACCGTCTGTGGGTGTCCGTGGTCACGGACAACCGGTCCGTGGTCCCGGACCATGCGTCCGAGGAAACGTCCACCCACGAACAGTGGGTTTTTGATGGTTCCCGACGGTGTTTTGAGCTCAAATTTTATGGGTGTGTAGCCTGAAAGGTGTACAAGACGTTAGTGCATAAAAGACTTCAATTTAAAATCGAATTCAATGCGAAACTTAACAAACAAGTAATTGGACAGAAACTTAAACAAACAACAATACAGAAGCCGAAAAGGGTTGGTTTGAGTCCAAATTTTACTGAAGACCAATGAGGTCATAGTGAATCAAAAGAAGGAGGTCGTAACCTGTTTTACCTTCTGTGTTAATGAGATTCTTCTTGTCAGGAATCTTTCGGTGCCCTATTGAAGCCATTTCTGAATTGGATTCGAACTGAGCTTCTGACCTTTGAGAATTGGTGATGTTCTTCACGCTTTAGTGGTGGTTTGAAGGTGTTTTGATGATTGTGGATGTGATGGGAATTGAAAAACGTGTTTCGGTGTTGACTTTGGTGAGATTTTAGTGTTTTTTTGGTGCTTGAAGGTGCAAAAACGTGGGAGGCTGGCTATGGAGAAGAGTTTTGACTGCCTAGGGTTCTAAGAGCTTGAGAGATTCTCATTTTGTCAAAAGACCCATCCCTTTAAATAGACTTTCTTAAAGATATAGAAAACCTAGTAAAAGTAAGATTTTTTGGCATTTTAATTAAATGACTTCCCAAAGGAATTTTGCTATGAACTTTTCACCACGTGTCAAGGATGACAATTTTGATTTTTCTGAAGTGGATTCTAATTTTTTATATGTTGGAATATTTTTAAATTCAATTTCTCATCAGATTCAATCAGAAATTGCTAGAAAAGTATTGGAAATTTGAAAAATTAAAAGTCCAACGCCATTATGCTTAAAATGTGATCCTCTATCTTGGGTTAAAATTTCAAAACATTTCAAGCTGATTTTTTCGGGTATCTTTTGGAGGAGAGAGAAAGCCTATAGGAGGTCTCGGGAGCCTTAAAAATTACGAAAATGCTTCTGACAATGACGAACCTGCTCCCCATGCCCCGGAATGCGCCGATCGAGCCAGAATCTCTCATTACTTGATTGAAATGCCCCTCACAACACCAAAACTTCTTAGACCCTAAACAGGGGGGTCAAATTTTTGGGTATAACAGGAAGGCCTTGATCCTCCAGGTGAAGATCAAAGATAGATGGCTCTTCCACCTCAAATTTGAGGATGTAAATGTCCTCAACTTCTTGATTAGGCTCATGGGAAGAGCCTTGATGGAAATCAACTTCAGAGGGTGGCTCCTTGAAGTTAATTGTAGCACTTTCATGTGATGACTTGAAGGGAGGTGGTATCTCCTCCTTCTAAAAAATGAGAATGTGATTATCCCCATTGTATTGATGAACAAGCGTGGGGGAGACAACTTGGTGGTTGGATTTAGAGGGAGGAAACTCCAAGAGGTTAAAGTAGAAACTCTCTTCTAACGAGTTATCTTCATAATCAAGTTGGTAGTTGTATGACGGTTAACTCTTTGATTCGAACAGGGGAGGAGTAGGAGAGTAGCTCAAGACCTCAACAAGTTATCCCTCCTCGTGAACTGCTTCATTTAGTTGTTGAATTCATAGCTCCATGTGTTCTGGCTAATCTAGTGTTCTTTGCTTGATCATTTCGGAGTCTCCAAACTTTGAGGTAAAATCTGCCACCATTTCCCTCAATATGGCGTTGTTGCTCTCTATTGTAACCATTGGACAATGGGAACTCTCGTGGTCTTCTCCACACTCTCGACATACAATCTATTGATTGTACTTTTTTGTGCCATAGGGATATCTGTACCAATCTCTGCTTGATCATAATAACCATCCATCAACTTAAAGTTTCTATAGAGAAACGAAAAAAAATTATACACAAAAGGGCAAATAAGGAAATGAAAAATATGCATGAAAACTAAAAATATAATTAACTAGATCGTTGGACCGAATTCCCCTGCAACGGCGCCAAAAACTTGTTGAGCAAAATAGTGATTAACATATCTTGCTATGGGCAGTGAACCCAATCGTTGTACTACAACAAGGTCGTATCCACAGGGACTTCGTAACTATGTAGTTAATTATAAGCTTATTAAATGTGCAAGAACATAAATAAAATTGCATAAACTTAAATTAGGGGGTTTAGGGTTGTAATTGGAGAAATAAAGAAAAGCAATAAACACTAAATTAACTACCTAGGATAGATGTAGCTCAGGAGGATCCTTGCACCCGTCCTCCCCTTTTTACCGATTGTCGAACTTTGAACTTATAGCTAAACAGCAGGAATATGTAATTAATTAGAAACCTAATCTAGGCATACTAATCCTAACCAATATAACCAGAACTTTTCAATCAGCTAAGCACAGAATCAATCGATTACACTAAGCTCAAGTTCTCTTAAGGTTGCAATGTAGTCTAATATCAAAATCATTGAAATTGGAGTGCACCGTTCTAGTCCCCAACAATTTAGATTTCTATCTCAGAATCACATTTTGATAGAATCCCACAATAATGCTAAACTAATCAGTAGGCCAAACCAACCAATTTAACACATAGATGACAAATTGAGCAAAAACCTAAACAAATCGCCAAATCATTAGTGACAAGTTTAAGAATAATAAATGGCCAATAATCATCCACATTAAGCTCAAAGACTAAAATAAAGCACAAACACAGATTCAAGGTTTAACAATGAAGGTTTTAGGGATTTTAGGGCAAAATCCCCATCCCAATCTATAAGGAGACTACAACCATTAAGGAACAAAAATGAGAGAATGGATAAGAAATAGCCATGAGAGGTTGAAGAAGAGCTTCAACGGAGGTGAGCCTTCTCCTTCTTTTCTTCTTATTCCCTATTTTCTCTTGTTTTCTCATCGCTTTTGGTCTGTGTCATGTGCCTCCTCGCTCCCCTTCTTGTTCTACTTTTAAAAATGCAGATCTGGACAAAATTTTGACCCGATTGACCCACTTAGGGTCAGTCTAGTCCAAAAGTAATTTCGGCCCCTGAAATGCGTGCTTTTAAGTCCAACCAACCCACCTTGGGTCGGTCCCTAGGTCGGTCCAGTCCAGAAGTAATTTCGGCCACCAGAACGAGCATTTCCGGCTTTCGGAACATCCAACCAACCCACAATGGGTCGGTCCTATGGGTCGGTCCAGTGGGCAGGCTAATATTTAACATGTTGTATCTTCTTCATTTTTGCTCTGATTTTGGATCCGTTTGCACCCACACATTCATCTCTTCGTGTACTTCATCTCTAGCTATGTTATTCCTCTTGTTTCAGCAATATTCGTGTAAAACACCAATAAACACAAAACTAGAGGAAAACTAGCTAGAGTGGAGAAATGAGCAAGAAAAGTGTTGATAAAACATTGATAAAGCACATGAATATACCACTAAAACATGCTCATTTATTCACTTATCACACTATATTTATGTGGTTTCAACCGCATAAAATTCATTAAATGGTGCGTGCAAATGGGAAATTGAAGACAAATAGAAGTAACTAAGAAAATTATCCTAGAAAATCTA